>OZ010576.1:100237013-100354513 GCA_963932145.1 Acanthosepion lycidas | reverse complement strand
TGCTCTGGAACAAATTTATGGTGACAATTCCTCAAAGAAATCAACAACCTACAAATAAATAAGTCAGTTCAGAAATGGAAGAAACAAAATTGAAGATGAGCCCAGCAGTGGCAGGCCATCAATGTCAGTTTCTGAGGAAAACATTGATGCTGTTCATGACACGATTCAAAAGAAAGAGAAATAACCACTGAATCATGCAACATCTCCATGGGTTCTGCACACACAATTCTGGTGGAGATTTTGGGGCTGAGCAAGTTTTCTGCTCGATGGATCCCTAAGCTGTTGCACCCAGATCAGCAGGAAACAAGGGCAGATCTTTCAATGGAAATTTTGAATAAGTGGGATCAGGACTTTAAAGCATTTCTGCAGAGATTTGTGACAGTGGATGAAACATGGCTCTACCAGTATGATCCCAAGGAAAAATTCTATCAAAGCAGTGGCTGCCCAGGGGTGAAATGGACCACCCAAAGCAATAGCTGAGCGTTCAAGAGGAAAGGTCATGGCCACTGTCTTTTGGAATTTAGAGGGGATTTTGCTGGTTGACTTCCTTGAACAAGAAAAAAATTACATCTCTCTATTATGAATGCGTTTTGAGAAAACTGTCCAAGAAAATCCCAGAAAAATGCCCTGGGAAGCTGCATCAATACATCCTCTTCCACCATGACAATGCACCCACCCACAGGGCTTGGCAGACAAGAGCTGTGCTACTTGAATTTTGATAGAATATTGTTCGACATCTACCTTACAATCCTGATTTATCACCAACCAAGGAACTACTTTTTGTTTCCAAACTTTAAAAAATCATTGAAAGGTAGCAATTTTCCATCAACTGAAGATGTAAAAAGAGCTGCTCTGATATGGTTCAGATCACATGACCTTCAGTTTTAGGGAGACAGACTTAAAGGCTGGTATCAAGGTTTGCTTAATAGAACATAGGCTGGCAAATAAACATCATAACTGAAACCATTTTTTTCATACTGTCTTTTTCACACAAAATTTTTGAAGCCCCATTATATGTTAGGAAGACATGGTGCCAAGCACAGTGACTTTATGCTTTTCCAAAACATTATTACAAAATAAACATATATAACATTTATCATATATTTTTAAAAAAAAACTACATATATATATATATATATATATTAATAGACCCAAATAAATAAATAAATGACTTCCAGTAAAATACCGCCAAAACAGACTACCGACGATGCACTACTGACCTATATATATATATATATATAAATAGCCAAGAAAAATAGCAGCACTCGTGGCCTGACGATTGCATCCAGCATGAAACAGTCTGTTGCCTCTAAGTATTGACTTCTATGTTCACTTATATATATATATATATATATATATATATATATGTTGATGTTGAAACACCAGTTCTCATATAATCAGTAATCTGAAAACCTTTTACTAGTGGCCTATTGTATGTGTGTTCACTTATATATATATATATATATATATATATATATATATATATATATATATATATATGTGATGTTGAAACACCAGTTCTCATATAATCAGTAATCTGAAAACCTTTTACTAGTGGCCTATTGTATCTGAATTTACAACTGTAGTTTACAATAAAATAGGCAAGATTAAACAATACAGGCTATGGGTAGGAATTGGGAAAGACGGAGTCAAAATTAAGCATCACAAGTTTTGAGTAACAAATATCGACAAGAATATTAAATAAGGTTATAGAATGTGGAAAAGTATTCTGAACTTCTGCAAGTTTGTAAAATGCTTAAAGAGGAAAATGAATGAAACAGTAAGTCCTTATAAATAATTTCCTTTTATCATATGTTAATTATAAAAGTAGTCATAAAAATATCTTGCTTGTAATGCAGGTTATTGGACAGTTTTCTCAAAACGCATTCAGTAGTAAGTGATTATTAATTGAAAAAACTCATCTTGAAGAAGCGATTTCTTGTCACTTGACTTAACATGTCGATGGGAAGAATCTAAATTTCAAAAGCACTATGTAATTACACATATTATGGAAATATGGAGAAAAATTCTTTTGTCATTTCTATTTCTTGTCTCAGGCTCACATAGATCTTTCTTTTGGTTAATGAAGATTAGCATTTTTCTCAATTCTAAATTTCTGGTTGATATTTATTTTTCCATCTCTAAATTTTATATGGAGTGAATATCTAGTTGCCATGAGCTAATCTAATGTTAGATTTAACAATAACAACTGGTTCTGGAGTTGTTGAAATTTGAAAGTACCCTAGGAGATAAGTGTTCTCATATCAGTTAATTTTCCTAATTAATTCATTCATGGGATGTTGCTTGACTCTTCCACTGAACCAGAGTATATAACTTTTTATATAACCTGACTTACAGATTGAACTTGGGACTATTAACAAAGAAAACAGGATAACTGACATCACTAGAAAGAATTAATTGGGATTAGATATCACTTGCATAGGCAGTAGAAGAACAATCTACTCTTGCGATTTGAACAAAATGTTCAGTTTGAAATTCCTGAAAGGTTATCACTTAGAAGAGAAATCTGAAGATGGCCAAAATATTATAATGATAAAAAACCAACAATTTATAATAATGAGAATTACTCATTTAAAAAATTCAGGTAGAAACTAGATCAATTACCCACACAAATTTACCATTGATAAAGCAGGCATTTATATCTATCAGAATGTGGTTCTAATACCCTAAACTTTGGTCAACCTTTGAAATTTTATTTTATTTTGGCTGAAATTTTTTAAATGCTGACCTTGGTTGTTATATTCTTCAGTTCTTATAGTCTTCACAGCCTCCCTACTCAGAAAAATTCTTGAAATGTTTAACCAAACCCTTACTTCAATCAACAGGTGTGAATTTTTCTTGTTTTGCTTTCCATGCTTAGGGAATGCTTTCTATTAGTTAATAATTAACAGTCCTATTCATCTTTGTGTCATTTGTTCTTTTTTTTTTTTATTGAGCCTGGGTATCTAATATTTTTATCATTACCAACTCAGTTATCAAGAAAGCTGATTAGTTTTAACCAATGTCATCCAAATCTAAGTATGGAGAGGGAAATCAAAACATTCTCCACCTATGGATTGAATAAAGTGTTTTGTTCAAAATTCCTTGAAGGATTCCAATTAGAAAGGCAGACACACGAAAGAAGCTGGAAATAAAATAGGTGACACTTTGTGAGTATAACCACCAAGGTATTCTGTCCAAGTCACAGAATAAAGATTGTTTTATTGTTCTATAAGCTCCACAATTACAGTGTTAAATATTTGGAGCAAAAATACATTTTCTGTGCAGAAAGAGAAGTATTTAATATTCATAATGAATTTCTATTTTTAATGGTAATAAAATCATATAAGATTTATTTTCTGTTTCTAGATGAAAATTTTGAATAATTCTTTAAACATAGACAATACAATAGCACAAAAAAACAGATATAAACCACCAAAATAGACTACCCACAATGCACCACTGACCCGTATATATATATAAATAGCTGAGAAAAATAACAGCACTCATGGCCTGATGATTGCATATAGCATGAAACAGACTGTCGCCTCTAAGTGTTAACTTCTATGTTCACTTTATATATATATATATATATATATATATATATATCCTCCACCATAAAACAAGCAAAAAGTAGTAGTTGTTTGTATTTTGAAGGTTTTAAAGGAGATATGAATAGAACAAAATTTACCTCTATTAATTTATTTGCTAATCAAATAAAAATAATCAGATGAACATGCTGTATTTCTGTTACTAGATATTTGCAAAAGTTACTTCTAAATTTTCTCTAGTTTTAGTTCACTAAAGTTTATTTCAGTTTTTAACACTACCACTGCTGAGAATTTACTTAAACCTACTGGAACATCACATTGAAATACCAGTTCCCATATGACCATGCATGCTCAAGGTAGTGGCAACTCTGGCAGTTGCCTAGCACACCATAATGCTGCCATGTCATGTGTTTGGGATCTTAAAAACACACTTGCAGACATCCATGACTAAAGACAGATTAACTTCTTTGGCTCTTTTGTCAACAAAAAATGATCTTGTAAAGAAGATAGATGTAGAAAGTGCCATAAAAAGATGTGCAGATCTAAAGACAAGAAAAATGTTTTAGGTAAGATAATGAATATTTTCTTTAGCTAGTATTAAGTTGTATATTGTAATAAACTAGTTATTCTACATTTTCAGTTTTTCTCCTTGCGAAAATCTTTAAAATTTTACTTGTAAGAGTGCCAAACATCAGCTTGTTCATGGTGCCAGCAACCCTAGGACCATCACAGTGTATGATCAATGAAGTTAAGCCAAGTCTAGACTGGTCAGTACCTCAATCACCAACCGCTTGGGAATACCAGGTGCTGTAAGCTTGGATGTGTGGGTGGTGTAATGAATAACGTCTCGGAATTGTTAATCACAGAGCTGTGTTCTAATTCCTGTTTTTTATATTCTCTAGTGTGCAAATACCCTTGGGAAAGGTATGAATCTACTTCTTCTGTCCACAGCTATGGATCAATTAATAAGTTAATTAGTGTTACTAAAACCATTTTCCACCCCCACCATAAAACTTTTTCTGGATTTAAATAACCTGCAGATGTCTGATAAGCCATAGAAAAAAATCAATCAATCAATGGGTATGTACTTATACATTGTAATGCAACTTATATTGCCTGCTGTTGATGTATATATACATTTTAAGAAACAATGAAATATTGGTCTATAATATTTGTGTTATAAACTAATTAGTAATTAGTGCTATTTCCTAACTAGTGTAGACATATAGTAGTGCACAATGAAATGGTTTTGTGGTGTATTTTTATAATATTGTGCATTGGGAATAACATTTAGATTAGTCTGTGCTAGAGAATATCCAGCTGAAACCAAAATAGTGGCTTCCAAGAGAAATTGCTATCACTGACTTTATAGTTTTTTTTTATTTCTAGTCAATGGTAATTTTCAGTGTTTTCAAAAATGGGTCAGCACAGCCAGACAGCAACGTTAAGAAAATTCAGTATTGAAAATATTAATATATATTCATGTATAAAAATGTCTAGTCTTTGTTCAAGTGCATTCATTCACAGTTTCTTTTTAGACAATAATAAAAGACTGTCATCTCTTTACTACCTTAATGGACTTCTGCTTTGAAGCTGAACCTAAAATATATTTATGTCCATTGTCATATAATTTTGCCAATAGAATGACTCTTGTGACAAGAACATCAAAGGTCAACAATTGAAATTCCTCTTAGACTCAATAAGACATCACTTTATGAGCATTATTTATATTCACACTAATGTCCTCATCTTTGTGGTTATTATCTCAACATTTCAACCATTGTGTCGTCAGACCATATTCAGATGTTTGCTGTTTCAAGTAACCTTCAGGGAATTCCAACTTGAACACTTTATTTAATCTACAGGGGTTAGTTCTTCAGATAGAAATTAACACATTATCTATTTTATCATCTGAACAGTGTTTTGTCAATAGGACAGTAGTGTATAAAAGATATTCATTGAAAAGCCAAAGAAATAATCAACCTGCAACAGTAACACACTTTCAATGATGTGAACTAAAATATTCGCATCTAAATATTATTGCATAAAAAACCTGAAAATAATTCTGAAGCAAAATACTAATAGCAACAGTAATATAAACCATTTCCTTATAAACATTTGGTTTTCACTGACCAAGTAGGCAGTATCACTTGAGATACATTTTATTCATTCCCTGGGATCAAAGTGTAGTTTCTGTTCTCCTCTTCTCTTATGGTTATGGTAATAGCTCTTTTCTTATAATTAAATATTTAGCATTCACTGATTGAGCAGTCTGTGCTACTTTCAGTTGAAGTTGATAAAATCTTTCTCTTAAAACAATTTGTCACAAAAATACATTTCTCAATTCTTCTGTTATTGCTCTTTACAGTATTAATGGGAGTTTCCTTTCTAACTTTTTGTTTGAAGTAGTGTTGAATGTCAACATTTTGATTATGTCATTATTTTTTCTTTCAAGTTAAGCTATTGTTGCTGTTGCAAGTCCTCAAGTGATGTACTTCCTGTTATTTGGTACAATTCTCTGTGATTCTATAGGGCCAGTCCAGAAAGTTTGAAGGAAGATATCCTTGCTAAGACTTACAGCCTTTATTCATTTGATCTGATTTTTAATCAATGATTGTATATAGTTAACAGTTTAGATATTTTGTAAGGGTTTGGCACATAGCATATCATCAAACTTTATGTCTCAATCTGACAAAGCTATTTAAGAGCATAACTTCAGGTTTTAGGTTAAAGTTTTGGCTTTGCAGTGTTATAAAAAACTATCCCTTGTATTAGCTATTCAATGTTCACTTTCCTTATCTCCAATTATAACTTAAATATAACTGATCCATACACCAAGGCATTTAAAGTGTTCAATATTTACTAATTCTACATCCAGAATTTTTTTTTTTTATGGATTCAGGGTATATACTACTAGTGGATTCATTACAAATTGCAGATTCTGTTTTGGAAAGAATTGTTTTGAATGCTAATTCTTCGTAGAAGAAGGGGATTTTATTTAAAAAAAAAAAAAAAAAAAAAAACTAAAAATAATTTATGTGTTTGGCTAAGACATTTGCTAATAATAAAATGCTATATAAAAAATAACCGAAAAGTAAATTTACTGCATGCATTTACTTGTACAAGAATTTTAATTGCAATATGTCATTTTTTCTCATCACTCTAGAGGAGAAATGATTGCTTGTTTTAAACCAATTAATTGGACATTTTTGAGCAATTTGTTTTTGTATTTGCAATACAATAGCTTTTAAATTTTCTTGTCATCAATTTAAATGCCTTCTTCCCTTTAAATCTCAAGAAAAATACCTAACAAATTCAAGTTTTACAGTTGTTTGAAAAAAAAAAAAATCTTTAAAATCAGCTATGTAGAGATTTTCACTTTATAATTTGACAGTCATTAGACATTTTTTGGTTTGTTATTTTTGTTGCCTTTTGCAGAATGTAGTTTTCTCATCCAATCAACAAATAAGATTAAAAAAAAAAGATATTACTGGATAATATTTTCTCTTCCACGTAATTATTATCATTATTTAATTTGCTGTTTAATTTTTACAAGCCAATTAAATGACAGTGAAAACATTTACCTTAATGACAAATTTAGCTCTAGATATTATTGTAGTTAGTTGTTGATTAAAAGTTGTTCAATTAATTAACCGAAAATCTTGTTGCTTTCGGTTTTCAATTTATTTCCTTAATTTTATTCATAATTCATCATTACTGATTTGGCCATGTTTGTCATGTCACTTCCCATCTGAAATATCACTGGTTTTGAAATCTGGTAGACTTGTCAATATAACTGTCATATTTATAACTTATTTATGAAAAGGCCGAAGTCAGATACAACTTTTACTTTAAGTCCCATGCAATATTTGAAAATTTCAAATAAAAAAAATAGCAAACACCAAGAAGAACAATTGGTTCTTTTGATTGGCTGAACATGTTTCCAAGAAATAAACAATAAATTATGAAAATGATGGAATTTGTGCAGAAAGTGGAATAGTCATGTGGAGTTCAAATTCCAGACTAATCTGTTACATTTATTTTCAAAGTAATGCACTTTGGAAAGCTATAAAGCTATTCTCCCACCAACTATGGGTTAAATAGCAGGATAGACTAAGCATTTGTGTCTTGGGTAGCAACTTGTCTAGGAGAGGAAAAGGTAATAGGAAATTACTCAACTTTCTTTCCCAAGAATACCTGACAATTTACAGGTAATAAAAGAAACACTGCAGTAGCCAGGTATTAAACTCACAACTCTTTGGGTCAAGTCACTGGATCCAATAAATGCTTTTATTCACTGGGCCATGTGTCCTTGATAGTAGCATTGGTCGGATCCAGTGACTTGACTCAAAGAGTTGTGAGTTTAATACCTTTTTTTTTTATTTTCTTTTTTTTACAGCTTATCAATCATTTGCGGGCTCTTTCAAACCATAACATTTCGGACTGTAGGAAGTTGCTTACAGAATTCCAAATAATCTTCCATCTAAGAACTGACAATGGACGATGTTGTTTAACTTCAGTGATCAAATAAAAAGTGGTGTTTTCTGTATGATTTGACTGTAAAACTTTGGTAGAAAATATTCAAAATGGTGACCAAAATAATGGCTTAACCTAATTAACTTTGTCAACCTTTCTTAAACATGAGAGTAACTTTAAAACTAATATAGATTTTATAATATAGACAGTTTCATGGATCTATGAAATATGAAAGCTTGTTATGGTTACATAAAAAACAAAAAAAACAATCCCTTTGAAGAAATGTATTTATGCCCTCACACATCAGGTTAATATATTAATATCAAGCAAAATTAAAAAGCATTATTATGTTTGAGTCATTTTCATCTTTTGGTGCCTACTAAGCTGCTGTAATCACTACTCCTATAGATGATAGCAGTATCAATCTAATTAGTAGTTTCCTGCAGAAATTTCCTGAATAGAGTTTGCTCTGCAGTGTTAGTGAACAGCTGAAAATAAAGCATATTACAAAGATGCCATCTTGATAGGGACTATACAGCCTATGTTGGGTCGGATTTTGGAGTCTTTCTTCTAGATTTATTGCCTTAAATACTGCTGGCTTTGAGTCAGTGATCCCTGTGAATCTTGGTGAAGACCATCCTACTTCAAACATTGTGGAATGGTACTACAGAATCAGTAACAAAAAATTGGACCAGATAACAATGACCACTTCAGTTGAGGATTTTAAATAGCATCAGCAACTAAAATGGATAGCATTCATAACTTGAAGGTTAAAAAAAAACACACTACTTCAAACAAAAGGTTACAATAGAAGCCTCCCATCTATACTGGAAAAACCAGTGACAGCTACAGAACTGGAGAAACCTATTTTCCTGAAAAATCGTTTTAAGGGGGAAGATTTTATAAATCTCAAATGAAAGTAATACTAGCTGTTTGGTCAGAGAATGACAATTCTTTTCCTATAACAATATTATTATCATTATGGAGTCATGTCTCCTCTTAAATTTCTTTGGCTACTTGCAAAAAAGTAGTGACAATGAGACTTTAGTTTATTACAATGGACATGGAATTATGCAAAGTTGGAGTATTCAACCTGCTGAGATATTTACTATACATGCATATCTACTTATGGAAAAAAAAGAATTGCATGAAGAACATCTTAGAAGATGACCTATTAACAATATCAGAAATCATTTGCCAACAATGAGTTCACTTCGCTGGACATTGATACTGCGTCGGATATGAGCCAGCTCATCACACCCTGATATATTCATGCTCAGATGAATATATGTTGACTTACTATATGTTGCAGCATACCTACAGACAATAATGGGTATGTCCCTATTCACCTAAATACAGTAGTAAATACTGTATGTTGCTCTGCAGTTGGAGATTCGTCTCTAGCTGTGCTGGTCAAACCCTCTACCTCTGGGCAGAGAGGATCCCCAGACAAGACTATGTCAAAGAGCAGAGTTTTGTCTTGGGAAACAGCTACCTGACCCAGTTTTACAAAGCGGTCTACAGGAAATTTTGGGCCGAGCCTACAGGTTCGGATACCCTACATTAAATTCAGCCTCGTACTACATCCGACCACGTGGGGTGGTTGGTAGATATTCTGCAGTTGGAGATTCATTGTGAAATTCTCTTGACTCACTTCTAGCAGTTGACTATTTCTTTTATGTGCCACTGGTGAATCTTATATTTGTTGTTCGTGTCCTAAGTATTATCATTCATTACCAACCTTCATTTCATTATTCTATTCAGTAACCTTCCTTAGGTTCAGATACTAGATACAAGAAGACCTCCTGAACTTGATGCAGGACCACGAGGCATAGTGCGCATGTGTCATTCTGTCCGAGATAGCTCAACCATATAATGATCATTATCAAGTCCATCTGCCTTATTTTATCAAACAATCTTCTGAATGATTTTTGTGAGCAACTTATACATTATATTTGAATATGAAGTTTGGTACAATAAATTTGAGCCATCAAAATATTTTTTTAGAAATTGTTGAAAGTAAAAGTCAAATATTGTTAAATATTTTGACTTTGACATTTTCCTTTTTTAAGTACAGATCTTTTAATTAGTCAAATCAAAGAGTAATGTTAAAGGTTGAAATTAGTATTGATTAATTTAAACTTCTGACTTTAAGCTTGATCAGAACATATAATAATATTTTAAATATATAATTTAAACTAAATTACAAAGTATCTTAAAAGAGGATGGATAATGTGATATTGATATCTAGAGGTGCATTGGAATAATGAAATATACCTCCCAAAATCTTATCTAAGTCTTAGGAAATAGAAAAAACATATAAGAAACAAAGAAAACAGTGCAGAAATGTTATGTAATATCAGTTCTCCTATATGGCAGTGAATCCTTGACAATCTCCTTACAGATGAAGGGATTTGAAGCATAAGAGATTTGGTTCTATTGAAGGATGTTGAGAATAACATGACCTAATAGATTTAAGTATCAAGGAAATTTGAGGGGAATTGGAAACAAAAAGGACAGGGTTTAGGGTTCATGATGAGGATAGGAGGCATGGAGATTTTAACACACCCAGGATATATTGAAGGCATTAGAGGCAGAGGAAAGCAGCAAATAACATACCAAATGAGCTTATATAAGTTGGTTGGCACAAAATGAATTTGGAGAGATAGCAAAGAGAAAAAAACCTGAGAGCCACAAAAGATAGGACGTTATGGAGAGCTATGAATGCCCATGTCCTGAAGAGACAGAGTACATAAAAAAGGAGAGCTTTGAATTTTGACATTTCCCTTTTTTTACCTACGGAATTTTTAATTAAACAAATCCCAGACCAATACAAAATCTGGCTTGAAGTTAGCATAGATTCATTTATGCTTCTAACTTTCAGTGTAATCAGAACTTATAATTTCAATAAACATTGTTTCGATGACGAGTTACATTAACATTGTTTTGCATTATTCTTTCATCTTAAATCATGTGTCAATATGAAAGTATGCATTATCAATACTTCCCTCATGTATATTCAAACTTTCTGTTTTCTTGGTCAACAAAAGAATTTGACACTTGATATTACTGCTGCAAACTTTGTAAAATAATATATCATTTATTTTCCCAAAGTATTAGAGATCAAATTCTTTAATGACAAGGACTGAAAGCTTTGATCTCTAATACTTTGATCTTCATGAAGACATTAACAAAATAACAATAGAGGACGTTTACTGAAGAATAAAAAGTGTAGTAATATTAATAACAAAAACAATGAGGTAAATCATCTGGTTTTCATGGCACTTTTGTTAAGATTAGGACCATTGATAATAAATTGTGATCATCTTGTTGAACAGGTTAAATAAATCCTATCAGGAAATGCATAATTGTCTTAATTCTGTTTTTCTATTCACCTCCCAAGAAAAAAATTCCTGATTACTTGAATATATTCTTCATATAAAGCTTTCCTGTCATTTCAAGTCATAACTTATCAAAATCTTTTAATCTATGTAATATAAGTATAGGTCTTTTTAGTATTGGTACTGCTTCACTAATATCACTCATATCAAATTGATAGCATTTCCTGTTTCAGTGTCTTGAACAAATTAGATAAAAACACTCTTTGAAACCATTATATTAGAATTTGTAAGACAAATAATTTGCTTGTTTTGTTTAATGGCATATCAGCTCCTTAAATGCTTAGGTATTTAATACTTAAAATTTAATTTTCTTGGGAGATTTGAAGTAGTAAAATATGATAGGAATTATCTACCATGTATTCAATTGTGAAAGCAGAATAACCTAGTTTTTTTCATATACATAATTGGGTGGAAATAATTATTGAAGGTTGTGATATGTGTGTTTTATGTCATAGCTTTGTTGAAGTTATATTTTGGAATACAGTTCGATTTAAGAAATTGTAAGATATATGGATTAATGTCATGAAAGTGTTCTTGGTTGGTTGATTTTGTTTAGCAGCATATTAACATCCACGGGTTATTTAATGCCAAAGTATAAATATCTTTAATGAGATTGCATGCCTTCAACTACAGGTAAAAATGTACTGTTAGTTATTTTGCTATAAATAGGTATTGTTGGTCATTTTAATATAAAATGTATTTTTTTTACTTTCATAGTGTTCTGGTTTTATTTGGGAGTTCACTATTTGCCCATAGCTGGGACCCTAACAGGTGCTTTCAATTGAGGGACCTGGGAACAATAGCAATTAAGAGGTGATTCCACACCCCTCAAAACCGCCAATCTTCCAGTCAGAGGTCTTGCTGCCAGACGTAGTTTACTGACATACTCAGGACGAGTCAGTCACATGGTGAGAGCTTTTGATTTCAGTTTAACTGTTAAAATGGGTAAATAAAAAAATAATCAATTAGGCAACAATTAGTATTATGTATTTCACATAAACACCTTTCACAATTCAAATCCTATTTACATACAAGATCATTAACTCCATGAATATTTTATCATCTTATGTTTCCATATTTTCCACTATAGTTGTTTGTCATATAAACTCCTCTGTTATAAATGTTCCTCAAATAAAATATTATGTTGAATGCTTACATTTAGCAATCATAACAATCTTTTCCAATTACATTCCAAGTTACTTGGTACAATTATTTATTACACATCCTACTAAAAGTTGCAGGTCTCAATTGTAAAGACAGTATCTTCTTCCTATCAACAGTAAGATATATCACAGGGGTGGCCAAACCTGTTTAATGTAAAAGAAACATATGATAAAGTTCAAATGTTCAAGAGTTGCAAGAAATTAACACAATTTACACATACATTTTTGTTAAAAACACATTAAAATTAAACTTACATTTTAATCTAATGTGGTCTCAATTCATACCCAGTACATAATTATGAAGCTTGAAATTTTTCTTCTTTACCTTTTATATTAACTTTGATGAAAAAAGAACTTCAACCAAGATATTTCCATGAGCCACAAATTAAATCTCAAAGAGCTGCATGTGGATTGTGAACCTCAATTTGGCCACACATGGTATATAAAATTTGATCTGATACAAAAGTTTATTTTTGTATGCATCACTGTCTTTTACTACCTACCCAAATTCTGAATGTGAGAAATTTGTTCTTGTTTCCTAAGCTACGGATTATCATACTGAGTGTACCATTTTGTCACCCATCTATCTCCTGACCAGACTTGATGCTGCTTAACAACATATAAACTAAAACTCAATAATAATAGTCTTCAATTGCCTGAGAGAAAAATCAACTGAACGAGGTAAAATGTACTCAAAACTCTTTGAATCTTAGGTCTAGGCAACTGATTTAAATCCAAACTGTTAACCTTTTTTGAGAGTTTGAGATACATTTCACTATTGTCCTGATACAATTTTGTGTTTCATCTCAAGAAAAGTAAAGGCTAGTCTGGTTGTTATCAAAAGGTCTGATTGGTTACTGAATAAAAGGAGTTGTCACTAATGGCAGTATTGACCAAATAGAAACAAGTGAATGAAGACATCAGGACAAGATAGCCACTGAATTACAATAACTAACCACAATGCTTTCTTTCTTTCTTTTAATTTACTTGTTTTGGCAATGAATTGCTTAGATAAACACTTACCTTTCCTGACTCAGATACTTTGTGGTTAGATTTCAAGGATTTTTATTCCATAAATATATTTGGAAAAGATTCAATCACTAGTTTCCGATTTGACTTGCATACAATTATTTTCCTGTTACACTGGTTGGTATATATATATACACACTTTTTTTTATTTTTTAACAATAGTGAAGAAAAGAGATGAGAAATACAACAGGTCATTTGCCAAAAAGATGTTCTGGTATATTGACTTTATTTAAGGAAGTTTTTTTATCATGGAAAAAAAAAAGATTTTGATATTTACTTTGGCTTGAAACTCAGATAAAGGAAAAGGGATTTAACACAGAATTTTAATCAAGAATTCATTAGACAAAATCAAGCATAAGAATCAGGGCTATATGAAAAAGCTAAAAGGTATAAGAATATGCATTTCTTTGCATTTTTCTGTTTTTTGTTCTTTTTTATTAAATAACAAATGCCTCTAACTATAATCTGTTTTGTTTAGCCATCTTAGCAATTTAATTCTAAGTTACTTGGTTGTCTGGTGCACAGGCTGCAAATATGTGGTGAGATTCTTCAGTTTCATTTGATGCCAGCATTTTTGTTTTTAACAAGATGATTTTTTTAATTTTTTTCCATTTTAATACAACAGGGGAAGATTACAAGTGGTGCCTCATTACATAATATTAATTATAATTAAATTGTAGTTTGAAGAATAAAAATAATCATGTATTTGGCCTTTGTTTTTTAAGAAACAGTATCTGAAAGAAAATATTGGAATTGGTCAAGTAATAATAATATGGTATTCCCATTAATAGCAATGAGAAAGAAAAGGGTATCTATTAATAGCAACCTAGAGCAAGTGCAGGAAAACAAATTGTGTTAAGAGTCTATTATTTATTATGGCTTGGCTTTATGAACAATAATTCAGAATGGTCTTCCATGTCTGTTGCAGACTCTTGGTTGATTAGTGAGGCCCATAAGGGAGATAATCGCTTTGCCACATTCAGGGACGGTGATGGACTAGAGGTTTTAAGATGATTTTATAAAAAATATGATCAATGGGAAAAAAATTAAAAAGTCCATGTTTTTTCCATTTCAGTGAAGAATAAATGTGATGCTTTATTAAATATTAATAATAATTAAAATTAAAATTAAAATAGCAGTTTCAGGAATAAAAAAAATAACAGGTCAGGCCCAGTACTAGGAAGATGGGGGTGACTTTTCACACCTGAAAATCATTTGCCAACCCTATGTTAATTATGGGAAATAATTTTCATACACAAATTCTCACCTATAGTTCTCATGATTAATGGCTCTTCCACATCTCAAAACACTCAGGCTTGAACAGGGAATAGTCATTGTTGCAATGAGGTTAATATATTAGATATTTCTACTGATAAGTCTGTCAATGCATAGTTTTGTTTATTTTAAATGTTTGATCGGTTAATTTTTATGGCCTATCAACCTTTTTTGCAGACTATTTAAAGTCACAATATATTTTTAGATTGTAAGAATTATTTGGAGATAATAATGATTTACTGATACAAATCCTACTAATTAATCCAGTCCTATTAATTAAAAGGTAGATTCATACATTTCCCAAGGGTATTTGCATGTAAGTGAATATAATGAACTGTAATGGAATTTGAAATCAACAATCTGATCTCTAATTCCAAGCCATTATCCATTACACCACCTGCACATACAAGCTTACACCCATCTAAGTATTGTCCAGGCTCAACATTGCTTAATTTCAGTGATCATATGAGAATTAGTGTTTTAATGTGGTATGATCATTAGCCTTGTTTTTTAATAAAGTGTATCTAAAAATAATTCCAGTTGTAGTTGGAATCCTCAAAGGTTTTGACAGACATAATAAAGGGATTCCTAGTAGCTCATGCCTTAAATAAATACAAAAATTGTACATGTAAAATGTGTGTGATCTTAGTTTGTTTTTTTTTTAATGATCACTGGAAGATGTCAAGAAGCCATTTCTGACCTGAGGTCTCTGGTTGGGACCCAGGAAGAAAATGTGTATATAAGAGAAACCCAACGAAATAATAATAATAAAAATAAAACAAAACAAGTCTATAAATACCACCTTAAACTAAATGCATTAAAAAATTATATTAGAACTATTTTATTCTTTTTATTTTGGCTTTGCAGACAAAGACTTGCCAGGACATTACATTTCTGTTGAGAATCTCAGATGGTAAGTGAAGGCTGACTGAAAGAATGAGTCTGGCAGTTAATGGAAGCAGTGCTAACTTTGACTTGATTTTATGAGAGAGGTTGCCAAACCAGTCATGCACCCTGATGTCTCCACCTCTTGGTCTTTTCTGTCAATTGAAGAAAGTGGCTTATATATATGAATACATATTCATTGTAGTTCCCCATTTCAATCAGTAGAATTTATTTCCCCAAACAACCTTGTCATATTGTGACTCTCATATGGATGTCATGCACTACACCAAACCTATTCAGAAATATCTAAACTGTCAACTGTATATAAAAACTTTCTAAGATCAAAGGTTGAAGATGGTTTTGAGCAAGTGAAGCCTTGGGGTCTTGGGAACAGGCACTACAGAATAATAAGCAAAAAAACTGGACCAAATCACTGTACAATATCACTTGGTGTCTTTCAATGACAGCAAATTGATGTCACATGTAATTCAAAGAGAATATAATGATATAGTGATTTTCCAAGCGTAGCTTAGATGTGACACAAGGCTGAAAGTAGGTAGCACCCAGTGAGGATTGAACTCACTATTCAGTCGTAATTGATCTAGCAAAACAAGCTTGTTTACCATTACACCATGTTGAAGTGCCCTAAGTGATTTTCCAAGCATAGCTCAGATGTGGCACAAGGCCAAAAGTATGGTTCACCCACTAAGGATCGAACACACTACACAGTCATAATTGTTCTAGCAAGACAAGCTTGCTAACCATTACACCATCTCGAGGTGCCCTAAGTAAATAAGATGTTCCACCCTTCGTCAAAAGATTAGTAAGGAAACAATGTGAAAACAGCTACTAGACTTGAGAAGCCAATTTTCCTGAGAAATTGTTTTAAGAGAAGGATTTTATAAATGATTGCTTGGTGAATGAATGCCAAATATTTCATTACTGTCTAATATTAGCAGTACCATTCTTTTCATGTAGCCAGACAATATTTATTGCATCTTTTACAACATAGCTTTAATACTTGTCATCCAATGCAACTTAAGGATAGTGCAAAAACATTACATATAGAAGAGTTTGAGCGATATAAACCAGGACTCCACACTATATAGAAAGGTGAGTAGCATTGTAATATTGCTTCTATGGAAACATGGATGAGACCATCAATCATGAATAAATCAAATTAGCTCATGCAAAGTACAAAAATATACCTATCAGGCTAAGAAGAGTAATCCTATGGGAAATATGAAAATGACTGAGATTTGACAAAAGAAAAAATAGAGATGATATATACACAAATCCTAAGCTTTTCAAGAGATGAGATAAAACAAAATTCTTCAAGTAATTGAAATGTCAACAGAAAACTCTGTTTAGGATGAGAAACTAGATTTCATCTTTGTGAACAAAGAAAAGATTTCCTCCAGGATGGTACTGTTTCATTTGAAAGAGAAATAAATCTGGAGAAACAT
This sequence comes from Acanthosepion lycidas, assembly GCA_963932145.1. NCBI lineage: Eukaryota > Metazoa > Mollusca > Cephalopoda > Sepiida > Sepiidae > Acanthosepion > Acanthosepion lycidas. Next base: position 100,337,267 of record OZ010576.1, on the reverse strand, counting down.
TGTCAGAGAACTGAATTGGTCATGGAATATGAAAGTGATTACTGTACCCATCATTACTTGCATGCTTGAAAGAAATATGAAGAAGAATTGTAAAAAGATTAAAACTGGAAATCCAAGAAAAATTTAAACCCTCTATGAGAGAATTGTTAAAATCAGGCTGAACCCTTCAAAATATAAATGTGATATGCCAAATTTAGACTTCAGTGATGTATTTTAGTTTCCTTGTGAGTTTCAGCTTTTATACATTATACTTGCTCCACCAGTAAACTGATCTGATTCTGAAGATAACAGTGCCTCACCTCAATTATGAGACATAATTCTCACCCTACTATGGGTTAAATAGCAGTGAAGAGTAGAATCTCTCACCATCAGTCTCAGAGGAAAAATCTCACTTGAAAATGATGGGGAAGATAAGAGGAAACCACTCCATAATTTTTCCCAAGAACTCATGAAAATTCATTGATAATTAAACAAAGGAAGAACAGGGTATTGAAAATAGTATATAATTAGATACAATCAATAAATATATCTTAAAAATGTACCATGGCAAATTTCTGGTGATGTGATCTGAGTTTCAGGTTTTAGACACCATACTAGCTGTACCAGTTAACTCTGACCTACTTCTTAAGATGTTGGTTCCCCTCCACATATTTATAGACAAATCCTACAGATTTATGCTGGGATTTGTTGTTAACCAATAGACCACTTCTTGATCTCATCCTCCATAATGTTTGTTTGTTTTGGGACAGAGTGTTGCTCTTGACTGTATCACTTTTGAATGTGAACATAACTTTGTGAACATTTTGTATTATTACATTTGCTTTGCCTAGTTTTGATCTGTATACATATTGTTTGCTTAGTATTATTTTGCCCTGCTCTTTTTCTTCAATTTTTTATTGTTTATTGAGAGTTCTGTCAATTTCATTTCATGAGCATTTTACAGATTAAACTTAACCATGGCCAATTATTTCACAGAAGATAACAGGCCCTCATCTCAATTGTGACACTACATGCCTTAACCAAAGACAGGGTCAAGATTGCAGTTAATTTAAAGAGGTATGCTCTATTGCACCAACCAATCAAGACAAACAACATATGCTCACTCATTTTTATATGTCACTTGATCACTTATAATTCTGTTAGTAATGATACCCAATAGCATCTACTTAATTTTTCATTATTTTCCATCATTTCATCCCAAACAAGGCAAAAATGGCACCATGGCAAAAGGGGTTACTTAGTGAAAAAAATGGGAAAATATTAGTGAAGAGAAATGACAAAAGAAGAACAGATTTCAGAAAACCCAAAGTTGGTGTTAGACGTAGTTATATTTTTGAAGATCATAGTTCACATGAAAGGAAGAAGCTAGAAGAGATTTTACAGATGAGATATACAAGAGAAGTATTAGAATAGAACTTATCTAGCAATTTTAACAGAAAAAATCATGAGACCTAGTTTCCAATCTAGTACTGCATTTAAATTCATGAGGTTTAGATTTCATAGAGGAAAGCTCATTAGCATAATTACTATGAAAATATTTATAAAAAAAAACATAGGGAAATCAGGCTATGGTTATGGGAAAGTGACTGAAGCTGAAATGCTAGGTTATGACAAATAATAACATTGAAGACTCTTCTTTGGATTTTGTGCAGAAACTCTAGATAGATATCAAGAGCACTACACTAAATATTGAATCTGTCAGTACTGATATCCAATGTTATGTCACTTAATTATTTTATTTTTTTTTACTGCCATGATGTTGAGAGAAAATAAAAGAAAGAGAATTGGAACTTTGGAGAACTTATTCTTACTTTGTATCCAATGAAACCACCAGATATTATTGGTGGAAAAATACAGTGGATATTAAAAATAAAACCTTTTTTAAATAAAAGAGATACAAGTCATTATAATTCCATGTGGCATATAAGGTCACAACCTCACCTGACTAGTGTTGTTGCCATAACTAGGCATGATAAAATCAATAAATAAAATGATAAAGAATAAGAAAAATAAATACATTTTCCCATGATGCTAGTAATCAAAAAAACTGGAAAGGGTTTTTGGTCATCTGTGCAATATTATGACACCACTTTCAGAAAGAACAAAACTATTCTCATTCGACTTTCCAAAACATAGCATTTGGATTGGCTAGCAAGGATGTGTTTTTACATCTCTACTCATGAAGTAAGTATGAGATTCATTTTGGTTGTCCCAACTCCGCACTGACTTTTGCTTTACCATCATAACTATTCTGATCATCATTTCCCTTAACTTACTTCTGAACCAGAAAAGGAAAATACCCAAAAGAACTTTGTTTTCCTACAGTATCTATAAAAAATAAATGTTTCTTAGTTGTGGTAATCTAGGGAAGGTTACTGAATAGAATAATATCACAAAAGTTAGTAATGAATGATAATACTTAGGACAAGAAAAACACATATAAGATTCGCCAGTGGCATGTAGAAGAAGTAATTAACTGCTAGAAGTGATTCAAGTGAATTCCACAATGAATCTTCAAATGCAGACCAACATACAGTATACAGTATTTACTACTGTATTTATGTGAATGGGGACATACCTATTATCATCCGTAGGTATGCTACAGCAATAGCAGAAACCAAAGATTTTGTTGCTCCTCCATTAATTGTCTATATGCGAATGCACACAAACAATATATTGAACATGCAACTTTTAAATTACATACAGGTTTTATATGGAGTGGAGTTGTCAAAGAGACACACAATAGGTTTTGAATTCATAGTTTTCCTTCTCCTGTTCCAAAAATAAGATTGCAGATATTCTAGTGAATATACTTTGAGCTGTCACTTAAAATTCTAAAAGCTTACAACCTTATCACATTGAAACATTGGTTCACATCTGATCAGCAAAGTGAAGCCTGAACAGTACCAAGATGTGTAGCCACTTAGGAACACCAAGTGCTGTAAGCATAGATATGTGGGTGGTGTGATGGATAAGTGCTTGGAAAGTGAAATCAGAGAGCCAAGTGATGTGAAAATACCATTGGAAAAGAATGAATGTACCTCTTCTCTCCCCAGCTATAGGTTAACTTGTATAAACTATATGAAAATCATGATCATCTCCAAAAATGACATTAAAAAAATAAATTTATTCTTACAACCCAAAATTATGTTTTGGCATTAAATGACCTACAAAAGGTTGGTAATCCATAAAAAACACAAAAGTTAAAAAAAAACATTAGAATTTGTCTGAAAACCAATCCAAATAATTGTTGACAATCAAAAAAATGAAGAAAAAAAAAAGAGAGTGGGAATGATTACCTTCTTTTCTGTTTAACTAAATCACAAAATCAAGAGAAAATAAACTACTTAAATGCTGACATCAATAAATATAATTCATATTTTCATAATTCTCAATCTTTTTCATAGATATTACTATTAAGAAATCTTGATTATAAATTTCAAAAACAATTTTTTCATTTAAATAAATCAGGTATTTTTTTTGTATTTGTTTTTGTGTCTGTAAGAACATCAATTTTTAATGAATTTACATAGCCAAACAGATCCCCACTATTAACTTGTATAAAATTTACTAAAATGAAAGAAAAAATTATATTCCCAATCTATAGTAATATAAAAGATCTTGAAAAAAATTATTTCTGTTTGCAGTGCCTACTGTATAACTGCCACATAATGTTTGCAGAAAACCATCTATCAATAAAAAACATAATTCAGTTCTCTAATTACAATTCCATTAGCTGTTCTTTACAAATTAATTAAATATTTTTATAAATAGAAATAATTAAACACAAAAATTGAGTCCTTGGATTCTTGGATAAAATGCTGAATAAGCTCAAAGGATGAATAAATTAGGAAATAACTCTTGAACATTTAATGCTATAATTGTATAGCATTTATCAATGAATGAACAACTTTATATATGTGCATAGCAGAAACTGAACAGCTCTTTTTATGTAATGAAGTAAGCAGAAGTGTTTGGTGGAGCAATAAGTGATATTGGCTTAAATTTATTTCCAGTGAGTGGACAAATATAATCACTAAAGGTGAATTGTGTTTCTTGCAAAAATAACGAGGAATTAAAATGAAGGCTTCCAAAAGTCAAGTGTCAACTTGTGCTAACAGGAATGTCCATAAATAGAATTTAATTGGATAATGATATTTTATGAACATTTGTGTGTTGAAAAATTCTCATTTCAACCCACATACATAATCTCACAAAATGATCATGTTAGAAATTTTTGGAATTTCTTCTTGGTCATGGAAAGAACTTTTCAGCACCTCCTTGTAAATGAAAAATCAAAGAGAAAACAAGAAAAAAGAGTAAGGGTGATAATACTTATATGAGTATACCAATGATGGAGTTATTTCTTTCTGTGGGGAGTGTTCAGGCAAACTACATTCTTTAGTTCTCCAGTTCTAATCTTCACGGCTTAGACCTGCCATATTACACACATCGTAGTGAAGCAGCCTTATTCCCTTTGTATTTCCAAGCTGAGGTCTTAAGTTGAACTCAAACAACTTCCTATGCACCACTGCCTTCTGGAACTGACACTCAAGAGGTTGCTTCCCTGATCTTATTCTGTTCAAGTCTAGGGTTAACCGTTATCTTCCATACATATCCATATAAGCTCTGCCTTATTCTGTAACCCTTGACCTTGAGTGGCCTTCGAACTTTGTACAGGGTAAACACCACTAAAAAAAAAAAAAACTGAAGCATATTTATTTTTTCTACCAACAGATGTACAATAGGATACAAGATCATTTTGAAGTGGATAGTTTCCAAAAAGAGCTAGTATTATAGCCATATATATATATATATATATATATATATATATATATGCATACCTACCCACAATTCTATTCAGCTCAAGTTATCAGGTTAGAATATATTTTGGGGCTGCCACAATGTTGTAGGAGGAAAATGTCAACTTCCCAGCCAAAGTTTGCATGATCAGCTGACTGACAACTGCTGTATGGCAGGCATTATCAGTCTGGTGACAGAAAGCGAACCAAAAGAGAATACAATAAAAACCTTGTTCGCATATACAGTCTATGAATGACAACGATGGTTGCAAATTTCTATCTCAATAATATTTAGTCAGCGTATTGTTGAGTGTTCCAATTATGAGGCCAGAGTTTGAATTACACATTGGTTGATTTGTTTGTTGATAATATCAGTTTGTGTCAATGACCCTCGTGTGTGATACTATTGGAAAGGGCTTGATATCCAGAGCACAGGTTGCCTTGTGAGTGAAACTGGGGAGACAAAACTGTTCAGAAACAGTCAATGGTTGTGATAGCACAAAATCAGAAGTCATCATGAGTGAGGGTCTAAACATCACATGAGATAACACACTGTCTTCCAGAAACTACAACTAAGTCCACCTTGCAGTAGGTTGACTCTGTAGGTATTGGGGAAAATATAAATGTGCCTAAGGATATGCAGGTGAAGTTAGCTAGCAACACTAGCAGACAGACATATTCTGATTTCTTTTCTCAAATCTTAACAGAAGAAATTGTGTGATCAACTAAGCTATTGCTTTGTGGCAGGCATTCTATATTTGGTTACAGAAAGAGAATGCTATTAAAAACCTTGTTCTCTTCAGTGACTGTGACACTGTGTTTTAAATTTTAATGTAAATAATATTTCTCAATTCAAATGTTCTTTTTTTTCTATTGGACATACCGATTCAGAATGTGGGTGATCATGATCCTCTACAGCTTCCTGTTCTTTGCAACTCTTAAGGATATCTGTCTTTTTACTATCCTCCCACTCATTATTCTGTCACCATTTACATAAACTTGTTAAGTTTTTTATTTGCTGTTTCTCTCAAATGTGCTTGTCTTCAATATGTCCTATGAGTGTTAAAATTCTCTAAACCTTCTTTTCTCTTTGAGAAATTTTCTGATTCTAAGCATATATATATATATATATATATATATATATATATATATATAAATGTGCTTTTTATTTCTATTTATTCAAATTATAAGCATAAATGTGCTTTTTGTTTCTATTTTTCTTAAAACTTCTTCATTAATCATATGCTCTACCTATGGTAGTCTCAGGATCTTTTTGTATAACCACTTTACTGTTGCTTCAAGTTAACTTACCATATGTGAAGATATCATCCAGAATTCACTGCCATATAGAAGGACTGATATTACATAATAGTTTAGCTGTTTTTATTGAATTTCCGTTGACATTTTCCTGCTTCTTAATACTTTGTTTAGCTTTTGGAAAGCATCTTTCACTATTTCAAGTTTTTTTTTGTTTTTTAAGCATTTTACCCCAAGCAAGGTGGGAAGCCACTAGCATGCAAGGAGTTAGAAAGATTTTGAGTGAGAGCAAAGAGGAGTGACAAAGGAAAGGATGAAGAGAAGGTTAGGGAATAGATCAAGGTATCTGGAGATGTCGATTGAAATTACATTTGAATAGTTAGAGATTATAGCTATCAAGGAAACAGGAAAAGTGGAGCAAGTTCCACAGGTAAGAAGTGTGAGACATGAAGCTATTTGAGTAGAAGAGACAGTTACATTTAACAGATTCAACAGTGAAAGGATGAGAGTGAGATGCCAGCCTAGTTGAACACTTAAATTCATGAAGTCTGGGAACCAGCAAAAGCAGCTCATCAGAGCAATTACCGTGAAAGCATTTGTAAAAAAGACAGAGGGAGTCAACAACATGTCTGTGAGAGAGTGACTGCAGATGAGATGCCAGATCAGAGACAATTACAATGCATATCCATCTCTGGATATTATCAAGGACCTTGAGACAAATATAAGGGGTTCCAGACCATATATGACAGCTATACTCCATGCAAGAGTGAATGGTTGATTTGTAGATTTGAAGGATTGACGCCGGTGAGAAAAATTTTTTGGCGCAGCACAGGGAGCCAACTTTCCTTGTGGTCAATGAAGCTATTGACTCAATGTATTTGTTCCATCTCAGGTCAGCAGTCAATGTGAGACCGAGCATTCGCAAAGAAGTGCTCCCATGAAGTTGAGTGTCAGGCATTCTAATGGCGGGCAGAGATGGTCATTTTGGTTTCACATTATACGTTGCCTGTTAAAATATTAACAATTTCTTTATGTGCCTGATTATGACATCTTCACTTAATATTTTACATTTTGAACTGTTCATCTTGCTGACAACCATACATTCAGTCTTCTTACAGATCATGGGAAGTTCATTCTTTTTCCTTTCCTACCTTTCCAAAGTCTCCCTGCAGTTTCCTTCCTATATCTGCCATTGTGTTATCTGCCTATTTTAAGTTGTTAAGCTAGGTTCTACCAATAATTAATCCTGGTAGAAGTTCTAGTTCTCTGAGGTTTGCCTCACTGTATAGGTTAAATAAATCCGGTGAGAAGAGGCCTCTTTGTAATACACACTTTCCTATTTTTGTATATTTTTTTTTATTCATAGGCTGGCAGTTTGCTCCCAGAGAACATTTTAGTTTATTCTAATATATTTGCCAAATAAATTAGGTTTCCCAAACAGCTCAAATAGGTATTTGTGCCATTTCTGCTTTTGTATTGATTGCACCAATTTAATTCTGAAGACAAATATTGTTTATTTCTCCCTTCAGAGATAATTATTCTTTCAGATATCTTTCTGATTCTGAATATCTAAGTTAGCAGTTTGAAAATTGTTCATATTGAAAGATTTTGAAAAACAGTATTTATTTTCTTTGCACACCAAGATAGAACAATGACCGAAAAATAAGTTCAAAAAGAAAAAAAAAAAAAGGAAGAATTCATGCCAATTTAAATATTTTGCATTTACCAAAAATAGCCCCTAATTCCATCTTACAGTATTTTACTTTGTAAAGTAGATAAGATGAGCTCTCTAAACATAGACACCATGAAATACTTTGCCACGGTTATTTTCAGAACATAAGCTAACATAAAACTGAGACAACCAATGCTTGCATTTGCATTAAAAGCTATTTTCTAGATTTAATCTGAAATCCAAAAGCTTAATGATACTCAAAAAAGTGAAATTCTTCAAACACTCTTTATATATGCCAACTAGGGTACAGAGGTATTGATTTTTGAAAACTTTTAATGTGTATTCAATGTTCAGGTGTGTGAAATAAATGTGCTCAGTGGCTAAGTAAAAATCTCATGAGAACAGTTCGTACATATTTTGATTATGCCATGTTGGGGAAATATCTAGTCACAAAAATTACAACACAGAGACATTTCTTGAAAGAACCAAAAACAGATAAAACAGAATTGTTTTACTTTATAAAATTAGCCTAATCATATGAAAGATATTGACATACCTTAGAAAGTATTAGAAATAGATGACAGTAGTTTATAAATTTGAGAAGAATCATTAACATCTAACGGTCGCTGGACAATGAAACTTTACAATGAATAGTTGCACTCACAAATGAGGCTTTGGGCTTTGAAAGTCTTATGAACCACAATCTCCCTCCAGACCTAAAGTGGAACTCCTATATACAATTTATTGCTAATGGCACTGTAACAATGTTCAGATCATTCTGTTGTTCCAGGAAGTATTTGATTCCTCCTGCTATGCTTCCTGTTTAAATTCATCAGATGAAACTAAAAATAGAGTATTGCCCAGCTAGAACTGCCCAACTCTCATTTTCCAGTTTTGATAGATTGTTTAAAAATTCTTTACATGGTCATATGGAGCAAAGACTTATTTTCTTCTTAGTAACATATTTCCCACAGATACAACAGTGCATGTCTATTGCTACTCTATTGTTCTTTCTATGGTAAATGTTCAGATCAGTGCCACTCATTAGGTCCACAAGTTCAGGTCTTCAAAGCTATGACACACCATCCTACTTCCATAGATTTGAACAACCTCAACATGCTTTATATTCTAAATGTAATGAGAAACTTTCACTTGGAGAGCATTTTCCCCAAAAAAAATTAATTAATTTTTTGCAGATAAACTACACAGAGAAATTAGATTTATTAAAATTTTAAAATAATTTTTTAATGATCAGCAAATGAAGCCAGTAGGAATCAGTGTGTATCATTCTTCTTCAAACCTTATGAACTAATGCTATGGAATCACAAACAAAGAATTGTACCAAATAACAGAACCTATATTACTTAAGGACCACCAACAGCAGCAACAATTAAAACGGACAGCACATGTAATTCGAAGAGAAAATAATGTCATAATCAAGATGTTGACTTTCCACACTTCCTTAAAGAAAGTATAATGGAAGGAAGCTCCCACCAATACTGGAAAGAGTGATAACAGCTATTGGACTTTAGAAACTTATTTTCCTGAAACATTGTTTTAAGACAAAGATTTTATAAACTTCAACCATCTGTTGCACTGGCTGCTCAGTAAAGGAATGGTGAATATTTCCATATAAGGAAATAGCTAATTACTATTACTACTGAAAAGAAATAGACAATGCAAAAAAAACTATGACATATTCTATTATTTTTCATTAACTCACTGATAGTCTTCTTTACCAATAACATTTTTGTTTTGTTTTCAAAACTAGCATTTTTACTGTTATTGTCTGGCTAATTTAAAACACAATTCCAAACACAGAACAGTGCAATAAATGTGTTTAGAAAATCTGTATTATAATGCTTTGATTTCTGTAGTTTTGTTTGCGTGTTTGTTAAAGTATGTTGGCATGTAGGTTTTATTCATGCAATACTGTTAACACTTGGAGAATAAAACAATTCTCCAGTCCAGTAAAATCAATTGTTTCAAACTTGGGTTGATTAATTAGGTATAAATAGAAAAGTTTTTCAAGGAGGCTAACTCCAGGTCTCTTAACTGCTAATTACAGTAATTTCTTCAGTTTTCTTTGTAAGAAAATAAAAAATATAACAGGGAAGAATCTTTAACTGGTCTGCACTTTTCTTCATAAATCATAGTAGTAGAAAATGATGAAACTGTAATCGTAATTAATAACAGTAATTAAGCTGAGTGATAATCAGCATTTATAATTATGATATAAATTCTATTAATTTGACATCTAAGGTCACCAAATGTGATATACTAATAAGTATTCAAGAAAGGAGAGGGCTATTATAGGTCTTCCAACTGCTACATATTTTCTATTATTCTTAGCTTTAGAAATTATATGGACTAAAACACTGGAACAAGTAATTATAATTTTAACATGAATCTTGATTTAGAAAAATATTGATGAATCAATTTAAACAAGAAAAAAATCAGTAATAATTTTTGTGATTAATGTGCATATGATTTTGAATAGCTGTGAAGATGAAATTTTGCAGGTAAATTCTTTTTCTGAAAACTATGTTTAAATGATAACCTGTAAGTTTAACACACACACACAAATATATAGATATGTGAGTATATGAAGATAATTCAAATTCCAGTCAATTATGTTTCATTCACAGCATGGAAAAAAGCAAGAATTTATTTCCAGTCATGAAGGATGTTCCAATAACTTGGGCCGATTTTAATGTGAATTAAGTTTAAATGTCTAATGATTTTTTTCTTTTTCTTTCAGATTTGGCGGACATTTGGACGATATTATTTTTCACACATAATTGTCATGACTTAAATAACATGATTCAATAGAGCAATAGAGAAATAAATAAATTTTCACCAATAACACTGATTTATTTACTGCTTATTTTGACCTGTCTTAATGAAACACATTTATATATAATCCATCTTAATGAAATACCCTTTAGGTCATAGACATTGTAGCTGTATAATCATCAACAAGACAGAGCATAGAAGAAGAAATTGTAAAGTTTTACCATACCCTTGACAATGCCAAGGATCCTTGTAAATCATAAGAAATGTTATTTTTGATATTGTTATGGTAGACTTGAATGCCAAAGCAGAGGAGGAATGAGCTGGTGAAATAGTTGGCAAATTCAGGCAAGGAACTCAATGGCCATATTGAAGGCAACAGGGACAGAGAAATAGCAGCAAATAACATACCGAATGAGTTTATGTAAATGGTTGGAAGAACAGGGATTAGAAGAGATAGGAAAAAAGTCAAAACTTCCGAAGAGCTACAAAAGATAAAAAGTTGTGGAGAGCCATGATCACCCACAACCTAAAGGGACATAACAGAGAGGAAAGAAAAACCAGTACAAAGCAAGCTCTCTTACCTAGAGTGATAGCTAATCTAAGTGAAAATCTCTGAATTCAAACCTGATGATAGATGTTTGGTTATCTCATGGCAAACCAGATACCATTTCTTTATTATCAAGTCTTCTGAAATGTGAGGCTTTAATACAAACTTTCACCATTATAATCACTATAGTCTAGAAAATCAATGGGATAGTAAATTATAAAAGAAAAAGATTCACCAAACAATATTCTTCATTGTTTTCCCCCAATACAAGCCACTCAAGCTAGATGTTTACTACATGAGGTTGTTGATAGCAGATAAATATTGACCCAAAACTTGAAAGAAATATTACACGAATATAACTTCAGGAAATATATAAAAAACAGTTAAATGTTCCCTATATTTTTCTCTTCTCAAGAGGAATAGTCAAGAAAAACAGCAACTATTAAATTCTAATAGAATACCTTCTGAAATATTTCTTCAACAATTTCATCTTTGAATTATCTGAGAAGATTGTCTATCCTTCACTGTCATACAAATGGAATGATATTACATAAGAGTTCAGCACACTTTTCTTTGTTTCTAACAAAATCTTCATTCTTCTTAATATATTGCTTCATTTCTGGAATGCATCTTTTGCTGTTCCAATATGTGTTTGAATTTTGTTGTGAAATTTTAAATCCTCTGTTAAAACATTTCACAAATATTTAACCATTTGCACTTGTTTTATGTTGACATTACCAATTTCTAGCGCACCTTTTAGGCTTTTGCCCTTGCTGAAAACCATATTTTCTGTCATTTCATTGTTGATGGGTAGTCCTATTTCTTGCTTTCCTTTAGTAATTTGTCTAGGAAGTTCCATAACTTGCATGTGCAGTTTGTGTGATGGATAATGGCTTGGAATTGTTTATCAGAAAGCCAAGTTCTAATTCCCATTACGTTTGTTACGTTCACGTCTTCACAAATACCCTTGGGAAAAGTATGAACTAACATCTTCTCCTCCCAGCTATGGGTTAATTAGTAAGACTTGTATCCCTAAACCATTATTATTTCCAGCAACAACAAAAAAATTCTAAGAATCTAAAAATATTTTTCTGGCTTTAAAAATATTGCAAATCGTTGAAAAGCCATAGAAAACAAATCAAGTCTCATAGTTTTCCTGTTTGAATCAGTGCTTTGAGATGTTACTTTCTTATCTTATATGCCTTTTTATTATTTTCTGTCTATATATATGCAGTTGGCATAAGTCAAAATTCTTTTTGCTCATTTGATTGTAGGTATTATTTCCCTAAATTTAAAGATACTTATAAAGATTTCTTATGTAGAGTGCTATATTGGAGAAGGAGTTTGTGTTGAACAAAACTTCCAGTATAAAAAAAATCTGCTATCATAGCTGCTGTCAAGGCTCAAGATCAAATATTAAAATGAGTGACAAATGCACAACTATCTCAAACACAATTCAGCATTATGTGAAAGTGATTCAGTGAATCCCATAAATGGAAAAAAAATTTGCAGCAATCATTTTAAACACTGATATTTGTTTTAAGGCCATCAAACATGACAGTTTCAAGAATGAGAACAGCATAGCCATACAGATCAAATAATACTCAAATACAAACCTTTGTCTCCAATAGGAAATATGTGATTCTTTCTGCTATGAAGAATGAGGAACAATCACTTATTAATCCAAGACAGGGTAAAGTTGTGTTTGCTTGCCTTGAAAATGGCATTTCAATATTCTCTACCTTGACTCAAATACCTTCCTTTGGTACCAAGAGAAAATATGTAATTATAGTTATGGTAATGTAACAAATGAATGAGTGAACGTTTGACGAGGCAAATGTCATGGCGGTGGACACAAAAATGGCAGTGCGCGTGCAAGACCAGACTGGGAGCAAGGTCCGTATTCATTTGCATAAGCGCATGTCTCACCGGCATAAAAGCTGAGAGTTTGCGAGGGTAAAAGGGAGTTGGCCAGTTATGCAAAGACAAAGACATCAGTAATTTTGTTACAGACTGATTACAGTTAGATATAAACCGGATAAAATGTTACTTACTTTGTACCTACACCGGATATATATTTTTTTTTACAGCAAGTTCAAAAAGGCATATTTCTTAGCCTTTTTGTTGTACTATTAAATTTTGCTTTTGCCTGTTCAAATGACAGTTGTTTCAGTGATGTACACCTGTGAAAAAAATTTAGTTTAATCTCTAAGATATTATGAAACATTAAGATGTTTCAGTGACAACTGTAGAATTGAATGATGAAAATTGACTTTTTGTGTTATTTTTGCACTGTTTTTAGGACAGAATATGATTACCCCACCCCCATCATGTTTAGACTGGACCTACCTAATAATTATTAATTCCATTAGATATTATCTTTCTTTTATTTCTTAATAACATTGAATTTATGATAATCTTTCACTTGTTCGAAGTCTGAATCTTCACATATACACTGTTGAAATAGGCTTCTGGCCCAATTGCACTCAAGACAGAAAATCCGACAAACTTTAAATGGTTGTAACTCGGTTGCTAATCTACCTAGCAAGATAAATTTTGTTCCATTTTTTATGTTTTTTCAGATTTTAGATATATTGAAAATAAAAAAAATAGGTGGGATACTTATTATTAATCTTCAATTAGTGTGGCATCTAACAAGCCAAAAGAGGTAAGCTTGTTAACTACTGCACTACAGTAGACATGCTTCCCCTTATTTTTAACTATAGATTCTCAATTCTGACTATCATAAAATGTCTTGTAATATTTCAAAATGTTACTAAACCATAACAAGCAATTTATGTTAAGCTTTGTTCTTTTTCGTTATTTTTTTTTACTGACATGGTTCCCATAGATTAAGCCACATATCTATTTGATATTGATTTATTCAGACCAATTTTGTCATCTTTATGTTGATGCTAACATTTCAGTTGCTATGCAATCTAACCTTCTTCAGGTGCCTGTTATAATCCCTGGAGTCAAGTCATGCAGAATCATACACTGGTTCACTGCTGAGGTAGTTCAACATCATAAGAAAGGAATGATAGAAACATGTTCTGAAATTTGTTTGAAGGCCATCAGATATGATGGTTATAAGAAAGAGAACAGAATAACTCTACAGATCAAATAAAAGAAGCTGACATTCCTGGAAGTTTTGTGTAGGTGAAAAAACCTAAGAAAGGCTGTAGAGTGATGAGAACACTAAAACAGCAAAGATAAGGAAATTAATTTGAATGGATCTGTTCATAACACTAACAACACCTCATCTCGGAAATTTAGGCTTTATCTAACTTTTCAAAAGATTTTGCTAAAGTCAAAGAAAAAGTGCTGAACTGCAATGTAATATTATCTCTCCTTATATGGCAATGAATAGCAGACAATTTTCTCACAGAAGAGGAGCCCTGAAGCAGCAGGGATGTAGCTCTACAGAAGGATGCTGAGAATACTATAAACAAACATGTGAGTAATTGGGAAGTTTTCAGAAAAATTGAAACAAAAAGGATGCTTACACTTAGAATCAGAAAGAGACAAAATATCTGATACAGAAATCCAAAGGCATAAAGAAATAGTGAAATATTCACTTTGGAAACAAAGCAATGTATGTAGCCATAAATAAAAGAGTGCTCACCTGCTATATTGGTTTGGTTTGGTTTGGTTTACAGCATATCAACCTCAATAGGTCATTTAATGCCGACAACCCTATTTTTTTTTCTGGTAACATTTTTGTTTTGTCAAAAAATCTATTTCTGTTAATATTTTTTTCCTCAAAAATATATAGCTGTTAATATTATTTTTTCAAAAACATATAGCTGGTAATATTACTTTTTCAAAAACATATAGCTGTTAATATTATTTTTTCAAAAACATATAGCTGTTAATATTATTTTTTCAAAAAAATATGGCTGGTAATATTATTTTTTCAAAAAAATATGGCTGGTAATATTATTTTTTCAAAAACATAGCTGGTAATATTATTTTTTCAAAAATATATAGATGGTAATATTATTTTTTCAAAAACATATAGCTGGTAATATTTTTTCAAAGACGTATTGCTGGTAATATTTTTTCAAAAACGTATTGCTGGTAATATTTTTTCAAAGACATATTGCTGGTAATATTTTTTCAAAGACATATCGCTGGTAATAGTTTTTCAAAAACGTATTGCTGGTAATATTTTTTCAAAGACATATTGCTGGTAATAGTTTTTTTCAAAAACATATTGTTGGTAATTTTTTTTTTCTTCAAAAAATTATTTCTAGTAATAATTTTTTACAAAGTATTTCTGGTATTAAAGGCTATTTTTACACTTTTATAATGTCTTTTACCTCAGTTTCTGTGTTAACTATCATAGCTGGGACCCTAACATGCTACCACCCCGGGTCAGGGTGGACATGGGAACATCAGCAATTAAGTGGAGGTTCCACGCACCTCAAAGCCTCCTAATCAGAGGCCTTACTGTTGGACGTAGTTTATCATCTTACCCGAGACATGGATGTAGTTTATCGTCATACCCAGAATGCCATGTGCTATATAATATCGATCTTATTATATGGCAGCGAAGACTGAGTAATTTTCTGACAGGTGAAAAGGAGAATTGAGATGACAGAGACATGGTTCTGCTGAAGGTTGCTGACAATATCATGGATGGTGCTTGTGAGCAGCAAGGAAGTTTTTCAGGAAAATCAAAACAAAAGGATTGCTTATATATAGAATCAAAAACCAATAGACATATAACCCTCATGTAAACAGAACTAAACTCTGCAACAGTTACTATGTGCTGTGAAAACATAATAAGAAAGCTACCACTAACTGAACCAATACCCCGACAATTCCCAATTTCTACTTTAACTAAAGTTGAAATTTCTGCAACACAAAATGTTGAAAGAGAACTTGGAGAATCTGACATGGACAGGATGTTTGGAAGACAAGAATGGAAATGATGAATCTGAATAAATAGATAGCAGAATGGACTGGTAGGTATTTTAAGGTGACAAACATTGCTAACAGCTACAAAGCATAGGAAACTGTGGAGAGTCATGATTGCCCATATCTTAAAGAGACATGGCATCTAAAAAAAGAAGATATAACCAACTAGGCTGGAATTTGAACTTGACTTGCCATGCCAATAACCACTACATTAATAACACATCCATTGTCTATTAACATGTGATAATACTTTCCAGAAAACCATCTTGGATTGGTTATTAATGACATTAGCATAAAAGTTTTAAAACACTTGAAGTGTTTTTCTGAGTTTGTTTTTTTAATCAATTTCAGCCCAAACAAGGCAATAATGCCAGAAAGATGCAAGGGGTTATAAGATTTGGAAATGTTAGAAACAGGACAATTGCTAAAGAGTGAGAATAAGAGAAGATTGTTTGTTTGTTTGGGTTTTATGGTATATCAACCACTGTGGGTTATTTAATGCCAAATCCAGTTTATATGAATTTTAAATGCCTATTTTGTATGGAATAAAAAACGTATAGCTGGCAACATTGTTTCAAAAAAAACGTATAGCTGGCAACATTATTCCTTTACAAAAAACGTATAGCTGGCAACATTACTTTTTACAAAAAAAAACGTATAGCTGGCAACATTACTCCTTTACAAAAAAACGTATAGCGGGCAACATTACTTTTTTACAAAAAAACGTATAGCGGGCAACATTACTTTTTTTTTACAAAAAAACGTATAGCGGGCAACATTACTTTTTTAATAAAAAAACGTATAGCGGGCAACATTACTTTTTTTACAAAAAAACATATAGCAGGCAACATTACTTTTTTATAAAAAAATGTATAGTTGGCAACATTATTGTTTCAAAAACTTAGAGCTGGCAACATTATCTGAGACCTTGCTGTTGGATGCAGTTTATCGCCGTACCCAGGACGTGGATGTAGTTTATCATCATACCCAGGACGCGGATGTAGTTTACCGTCATACCCAGGACGTGAGTAAAACTTGGAAAACTAGGAGTTCACTATTTTCCCATAGCTGGGACCCTAACAGGTGCTACCACCCCAGGTCAAGGTGGACCTGGGAACACCAGCAATTAAGAGGTGGTTCCATGCTCCTCAAAATCTCCTGATCAGAGGCCTTGCTGTTGGATGCAATTTAACGTCATACCCAGGACGCCTCATTGGGGGGGGCGGGTTTTACCCCTCTACAGAGGTGCAGTGGGCGTATTCTAAAGCCCCAGCCGACAGGGCCGAATAGAAGAAGAGTCATCAGGCAGACACCAGATAGCGATGAACATTACATTTAAATTTTTGCAGATTAAAGTTGGCTGGAAAGCGTGGAGCCAGAAGGGAGTTGCACAAGTGAAAAGTGCAAGAAAAAAACTGTTAGCATAGAACTTATGGCTACATCCAGCCAGCTCAGCTGTAAATAGGTGAGAACTCATCACCAATCTAGTACTGTTCTTAAATTTGAAGAGTCTAGGAAACATAGCAAAGAGTTGAAGAATTTCTAACTTTTATTCTTTTAAGAACATTTTGAGTGACATTTTAAAGCAAGAATTTGTTTTTCCTGAATTTAATATGCCTGGTAGCACCATTTTTATAAAATTACTGTCAATGACCAGAGGTACAAGTTTAAATATTTCTGAGCTGAATGTTGAGTTTTTATGGCTGTAATAAAGTGGAAAATATTCTTCTCTACTTGCTACTATGGATTTTAGTCATATAAATAAATATAAATTTTTTATACAACACCATTCTAACTATAGGGATGGAATTTAGCAAAATATGGAAGCTTATCCAGTGAATTTGGTTTAGTTTGTTCTATAGCATATCAGCCTAAATGGCCAACAGAATTTCTATTGTTGGTAATATTTTTTTTTTCAAAAATATATTGATGGTATTCTTTGTTTTCCTCCAAAAATCTATTTCTCCTAATATTTTTTCTTCAAAAATGCAAGGCTTGTAATTTTTTTTTTTTTTTTTCAAAAAAGTATAGCTGTTAGCATTATTTTTTTTTTCCAAAAATGTATAGCGGGTAATATTTTTTTTCAAAAGTATATTGCTGGCAATATATATTTTTTTTCCAAAAATGTATTGCTGGTAATATTTTTTTTCTTGAAAAATTTATTGCTGGTAATAAATTTTTTACAAAGTATTTCTGGTATTAAAACATATTTTTACACATTCATAGTGTTTTGCCCTCAGTTTGGGGGTCAACTATTTGACCATAGCTGGGACCCTAACAGGTGCTACCACCCCCGGATCAGGGTGGGCCTAGGAACACGTGCAAATTAAGAGGTGATTCCATGCTCCTCAAAACCTCTTGATCAGAGACCCCACTGTCGGATGCAGTTTGTTGTTTTACCCAGGACATGGATGTTGTTTATCGTCTTCAGTGAATTTAGAATTTTTTGAAGGCTGTACATATTTATAGAAAATATATTTGAAAAAGAAATATATTTCATGATTCCTGTATTCTTCTATGTGCCATTTCCCTTCAGGATGCTGGCGATCATGTATCTCCACAATTTCATTTTTATAAAAACATCTAACAGAAATGTAAAATGATCTACTATTCTAGTAGTTCTCCACAAACAATGAAATAAAAAAAACCCTGTGTTATATATATTAACAAATTTATTAATCAGTACTCTGTGGGGGATTCACTGACATCATAGCAGCAGAAATTAGCCTTGTGTTCACAGAGATAAAAGCATACTTGACAGAAAATAAAACGTACACAAATAACAGGAAAATCTTAGTAAATTGTATGTTAATTTCATACAAATCATTCATATTTTTGTATGTATATTTTAGGTTACAATTGTTTTATGATACATGTAATAAAAGGGAGAAATTACACTGTCTTATTACATATTACATCAAAGAGAGAAGTCAGATATGTGCTGCCTGTACCAAGGTTCATGGTGAAGAGATTGAATTTAAAGTTTTAATTTTAATTTTATTTATTTTAAAAAGAGTTTAAATATTATTGTTTTATTTTATTTTATTTATAATTTTCATTATTATTATTATTAATAGCTTATTATTTTTTGTTGATAATAATAATGTCCATACAACTCACAGAAAATCAAATACATCAATGCATACAAATAGATAAAAATAAAACCTAACCTCTGCTTCCACCTTCTATATTCAAGTTTAGTAGCGCTAAATCTATATATATGAATAAAAATCAATCTGAAACTGTCAAATAGTCACATAAAAATTGTATTGATAAATTATGCAATTTAAGCTTTTCATCTTAATATTTGCCATCGGACTATACAGTGAAACAGTCTCTTTGCATAAAGGACAAAGGAAGAAACAATTGTAAATACGTAGAAAAATCCGATCATGTATATTATTATGACTTAATCTGGCCACACTAATTGAGTACCTGCCAAGATTGCTCTCACAAAACTAATAAACTGGTCCAAGAAGCTGGCATGCAATGGAAAGAACTGACTGAGTTTGTCCATGAATCTCTGAGTTTCATACATATCAGTGTGTGTGGTTATGTCTTGATTGAAATTACATTTCTGTATATAAAAATGCTAGTAGGAAATAGATCTCTTAAGCATAGAATAAACTTTATTTTATCTCTTCTTGAAAAAATAAATACAAATAACCTCACAAACCAGGACTATTTTTTGAGGGAAACACAAAAACAAAAATTCTGCTTTGGAAAATTAAAAATTGCCTTCTTTGTCTACAGCTAAATCACTGAAAAATCTATTTTGATGTAAAATCTCATGATCCCTGCTTGATTCATTTTTGTTTAACAGAAAATACTGTTATTATTTCATGTCCCTGATACTTTAGGATAATCTTAACTTCTTTCAGACAAAATTACCTCAGCATATCAAAAAATAAAAGCTGAGTGGTTACATGATTAGATACAGAAATAAAATGATAATTTTGAAATAAAAGCTGCAAGACATGAGAAACAAAATTCAAACATGATAAACGGAAATTTAAAAGAAAATAGGTTCAATAATTTTATGAAATTTTGTCCTATATAATTTTTTTACATAAATTAATTTGTATATATGATCTAATGTGTCCTATATCATATTTTGGACAAACAAATCTATATATATGAACATATGTGATCTATATAATTTTTTGCACAAATATGATAATTTACTCTAACCCAGTAATACAGCCGGTACTTTTTGTTTTGTATTAACTGATTGATTCATTTTTTATGATTTATCATCCTTTTGCACTTTATTTAAAGCCAGAAAATAATGTTTTTAGCAATACAAGTTTTACTAATTAACCCATAGCTGAGGGATGAAGAGGTGGATTCATCCCTTTCCCATGGATATTTGTGTATAAGTGAATATACTAAACCAAACAAGAACTGGAACTCTGCTCTCCAATCAATAATTCTGAGCCATTACCCATTACACTCACCGCATATCCAAGCTTACAGAACATGATATTCCCGAGCAGAAAACTATCAACATACTGACCAGGCTCAATATTGCTTAACTTCGATGATCATATAAAAACCAACCATAAGCCTGGTATAAACTGATACACAGTTATTATAAGATTATGTCCTGTTCATGTATGTCCATGGAAAACAACTAGTCTACATATAAAGTAATTTAACGAAAACTTTCCCCATAAAATAACATTTTCATGTCTACAAGACAGAAAGTCACATATATAACAATTGATAGTAAGGATTTGAACTTATAATAGTCATGTATTTCAAGATGGATTCAATATTATTAGTGAAGAAGACATCATGATATTCCAAGTCGAATATCTCGTGTCAGTCATATAAGCATTCGAAATTATATTCCCGTCATACATCTTTTTTCTTATTATCTGACATTACTTTGACAAAAATTGTCTAGAAATAAGTTCCAAGGAGCAAACACGCCAAGGGAAATGCATTAACGTTAGTTGTTATCACTCAGTTCCAATAGGAAAAACAATTATTCTATCAACAAATTATCCATCAAAGATATTCCAATATGAAATTGCATCTTGATTTCTTCTTTTTATTTCTAGTCAGTGTGTGTGAATGTTTTCCTCACTGATTCTCTTTACGCTAATCATACCACTTGGAAGATACATAAGTTGATCTAATTCATAAGCCTGATTTTAAAATGTTCATGTTTTATATCTACATTAATAAAAAAAAAAAGCATGTCTTAAATAAAAACATTATATGAAAATATTAAACATTGCTTTTCATGTAAGTACTGCTTAGGAAATTGAACTAAGCTTTAATGTATCCAGAAATATGAAAGCAAAGAAATTCTCCTACTTATAAATCATTTAGAACCAAACTAAAATATGAACTAATGACATTTTATTATTAACGAACTTGGATAACTTTTGTACTTTTAAATTTTTTGGATGAAAATGAAGCAGACAGTAGCAATGATTTTCGTAAATATACATTCCTTTTCTACTTTCATACAAAATACAGGTCTGATTACTAGAGAAAATTATAAAATTAAAACAAATTTTATGAACACAGAAAGAAAAATCAAACATCCACCAGTACAAATTGCTGTTTATCCAATGACATATTTTGCGTCTGTATATTTTTATGGATGAATGTTGAGAATAAAATGTTTGCTTTCTGAGCATCAGATTCAAGTTCAAATCTCACAATGATCGATTTGTAAAGGAAATAAATTCTTGATATTATTGGGCTGGAGAGGACAAGTACTTTTCATCTTCACCTTGATACTTTAAATTTCTAATAGTGTATGTGATCCAATATACTTAAAAAAAATCTCATTATCTTTCCAACAGACATATAAAGCTGAATGCGTATTGGCATCTACTTGTCTTTAGCATTATGCAAAAACACATATGAATATATATTTGACTCTTCATGACATATCAATAAATTAGAGATTAAATAACTTGTCTGTAGAGTAATCACACACACACACACATATATATATATATATATATATATATATATATATATATATATATATAGTTTTTTTCCCATTTTTTAAAGAGAAAAAAAGAAGCTGCATTTTTGGTTATAATGTGGATTTTTTAAAATATATATTATACTTTATTTTCCATATTTTTTGCTACACGTGTTTCAGGTTGTGTGTGACCTTCACCTGGCAAAGAATGATTATTTCCACATGTTATTTAAAGAAATTAAGTTTTTCTTTGTTTTCTCATTTTTAACCATTGTTTTTTGTGTATAGTAGTAATCCAAATGCTTCTTGCACTTATGGAGAAAATGTTCTTTTGCTTAAATTAGGATTAGTCAGAGAAAGGGAGAAGAAAAAAGGTTTTGTTCATATTTTGATCTGTGTATCTTTCTAAACCTATCTCCATTTTTCTATATTGTGTGTGTGTGTGTGTGTGTATGCATTTTTGCTAGTATATGTATAGATATGCATTCTCCGTACATATATATTTATTTAAAGGAAATTATATATATATATATATATATATATATATATATACACTTTGTATGGTGTGTAGAGTTCATATCTGTGTGGGTGCATGTCTTTTTAAACCATATATTCATTATATATATTATTTATTTATTATAATCTTATCATATGGACAATTACTTGTATAGCAATTTAGTTTACTTACTACAAAGATGCATAAAATTATTATATCACACAACAATAGAATACTGAAACTTCATAATGATAATAAGCGAAATGCAAACTCAAATTCTAATACACCCCAAGAAAAAGAGCTATGTAATTGTAGAATCCCCAATCAATGTCTATTATCAAACAGGTACTTAATGAAATCCATAGTGTATATGTGCTATATCTCGTCAAATAAGAACCCCAAGGATATTAAGCTGTATGTGGGAACAACTAGAAGACCTTTTAAGGACAGATATTACAATCACATAAACTCCTTTACAAATGCAGGCAAATGCAATATGACATCACTTTCGAAATATTTTGGAAACTGAAGGAGGAAGGAAAAACACCTAAGGTGAAATGAAACTTGCAAATCTCTGAACGAATCTTACTTTTTATGTTTGCAGGAGAAAATATGTATTATTCAACTTTTGAATAACACCCAATTATTAAATCAAAGATATGAAACCATCATTTCTTTGTTGACATATTAAGGATCTAACATTACAATCTTGATAAATTCTTAAATACATAAATCTAAAGTTTTGAAATTATAACTCACCTCCTTTGATATACTTCCTACCCTCTTATATACCTCTTCACCAGTTTATCTTAGATTATGATTTTTAAAATATTTTTTCACATATATATTACTAGTAATACTTTCAGATAAATTGTTTTACACCCATACTTATTCTACATGTTATACTATTCAACAACAGGTCAAAATTAGATTATAAAAGTTATATTAATTTCCCATACGTTTTTATATATTTTTATACTTATATTTTAATTTCTAAATCAAACTGCTTCTTTTTAAACCCGAATAACTTATATATTCAACATACCAAGAAGAAATCATCACTTCTAAATTTATTAATTTACAAAACGCTTTCATTGATTACAGAATTAGTAGTGATAACTCCAACCTAAATATATGCAATTCAGCTTTAGCTTGGTTTTTTCATGATAACCAAAGAAAACATTCCCAATTCACCCCCAAAAGAGCAAAAAATCAACTAAGGTTGTTGATGTGTGTGAGAAAATATGAGAAAAAGAAAACATTAAGGAAAGAAAGCAATAAAAAAAAAGAAAGTAAGAAGACAGAAGATAATGATTGAAATTGCATTTAAATTATTGAAGATCAAATTTGACAGGAAATCAAGAAGCTGGACATGAGTTACACAAACAAGAAATGCAAAAGAAGAAACTGTTAACATAGAACTTATGGTTACAGCTCGCCATTTCATCTGTAAATGATGAACCATTGCTGACAATCTAGTAGTATGCTTAAATTCATAGAACAATTATCATGAAAATATTTATAGAAAATGCATAAGGAAGCCACATTATGGTGGTAGGAAAATGACTGAAGCCAAGAAGCCATGTCATAATGAATAATGATATATATATATATATATATATATATATATATATATATATATATACAGGTTAAAGATCAAATGTAGATCAAATATGGATTGCAATCTGACAGGATAATAAAGAACAAATAGGAAATGTATATCAATCTAACAGGTTTCATTTATATTAAAGCTTCATCAGAGACTGATAGAAAAAAATGGATCCCTCAAACTCACCCTCCATCTATAACAGAATATGTACTCAGAAATCTTTCCAGAGTTAATTTGGCACCGTCATAAGGTTTGCTGAGTCTTCCTCTGCCATGCTGGCTCAATGCATCTTAGAAGAGTTGTTAAGAACTTGTACCTTTCACAATGATTTTTTTTTCTAGAAAGAAATCACACAATTTAATGTATAGCTGGAGGAGAAGAGATGGATTCATACCTTCTGCAAAGGGATTTATGTGTAAGTGAATGGGACAAACTGAACTGGTATTCAAAACTTGACTCTCTGATTTCTCCATTTGAACTGCTCTTACACCATCCACACATCCAGAACATGTTATTCCTGAACAGTTACCCATTTAAATTCTGATCAATCTTGATGCTTAATAGCATTCATCAGGAAAGAGTTGGTATTTCTACATGATATAGGCATAAATTAATATAGATACTTCAACCTAATTATTTAAGCACATGTAGTTGATTGTATGTGTACATGAATTTGTATATCTATATATCACACACACGCACACATATATGTGTGTGTGTGCATGAAAAAAATTAAAAATAATGGAAGCCTTAACAATAAAAAAGGAAAAGCCAAACCTCAATGATATTAACTATGAATACATTCATAATGTGGTGACTGTGTTTGGAAAATAAAACATACCTATAACTCTAGATACATACACACAACCCATACATCCAGTTAATAAAAAGAAATAAAATAAATAAACTCATCCTTTATGATAGCTAAAAGTATAGCTGAAAGGACTCGTAATTACAGAACATTTAGATAGTTTCTATGCACTCTATGTCCAGAAAAGAAAAGTCTTGTTTAAACACAAGAAAAATTAAATAAAAAGCTTAATAAAAGTGCTATTATCAAAGATGATTTCATTTCTACTAAAATCATCCTTATTCCAAACAAGGAAGAATACATGCTAAATTTACTATAAAAAATTGAGCAATATATACATTTAAATAAAATCATTTATTACCACTATATATATATATATATATATATATATATATATATATATATATATATACACACACACACACACAACGACAAAAGTGTCCTTTTTAGGATAACACTCTTCAACAACGACAAAAGTGTCCTTTTTAGGACAACACTCTTCAACAACGACAACAGTTCCTTTTTAAGACAACACTCTTCAATAACCACAAGACTATCCTTTTTAGGACAACACTCTTCAACAACGGCAAAACTGTCCTTTTTAGGACAACACTCTTTAACAACAACAAGTCACTACAAAACTGTCATTTTTAGGACAACACTCTTCAGTCACTACAAAACTGTCCTTTTCAGGACAACACTCTTCAGTCACTACAAAACTGTCCTTTTCAGGACAAGCTGGGATAGTGTAATAGGTCTGCATTTCAAAGCTGTTTTTTATTTAAAATTCAAAGAAAAATGTTTATAATTTAAGCTTATCAAATTAAGTAGGCAATACTATCCAAAACAAATACTTTCAAACGAAACTAAAACAATACTTAGACAAGGTTATAAAGTAATGCAAAAGATAACAGACTGTTTAATTGTCTGTAAAAATGTTATGTAGTCGTTTCACAGTGGAGGCTTGTATTTGTACTAAATCGGTCCTAAAATAGGTTTGACATACAAAACGCTAGGAACTTGATATAAGTAATGATGCAGTAATCTAGTTGAGGTGGCTGATACTTTAATATCCGACTAACGGTCGTCTGACATCGACTGTCTGACCAACTCTCTGAGCGACTGACTTGTTACTCATACTACTCCTACCTATTATAGGTGGGAGAGTGTATTAACTATAGAATAGGTGTGTTCCAATATAGCAAAAAGAGACAGTACAATGTGTGAGCAGCATATTAGTGTTGCTACAATCTGGATAATATAGTAACAAACAATGATAAATTTGACACAAAAATCTGAAGGCATATAGGAATCACAAAACGTGACTTTCAAAGACAGAAAAGACTATCAAGAGACAGAAATTTCCTTCAAATTTAAAAACAAAAAGAATATTGAACTTCTATATCGCATTATTTACATTATTTGGACTATTGTCCTCATCTTTGTCGCCATATTTATCACAATGTTTCAGCCTTCTTTAGGTGGTTGGAATGTTGAACTGAACCCTTTATTTCACTCACTGAGGTAAACTGTTCTAGTTCCACGTGCCATGTTTGATGGATGTCAGTTATCAGTTATCTCCTGCTAATTTTCCCTCTGAAATTTCTCCACTGCCTTAACCGGGTATTGAACTTACACTCTTTGGGTCCTGTCACTGGATCTAACCAACACCTTTATCCACTGTACCATGTGTCCTTGAGGACATCTGGGTATGAATTTCTGGGTATTATAAACCTTATGTCTTCAGCAACCATTTTTACCAGTGCTCATATTGCAATTTATATATATACTGCATTCTCTATACAGATGAAGAATAAACTTGAAGCAACAAAGACGTGATTCTATTGATGAATGCTGAGAATACCATGGACAGAACATGTGAAGAACAAGGAAGTTGCTAATAATAAAAGGATATGATTATTGATGGTTTAAATTTTTAGTGTAATACAAAAATGTAAGCAAATTGTTGATAAAACTACAGAATGACAAGTTATAATAATTTATTCCTTGTATTTCAAAACTGAACACTGTTAAGATTTGAAACAAATCTAAACCCTAGTAGCAATCTATCAGCCTGTATACAAGGTGTATCAAAATACTTTTACAAACTTTGGGGGTGGGTTTCTCACACCAAAACAAGGAAAAAATTCCATGTAAACATGTCTGCAAAGGCTTCATTTGTGAGTTAAGTTTAAACTATGGTACTGTATAGATGATACTGTATTGCCATTTAGACTAGGTTACAT
Source organism: Acanthosepion lycidas (assembly GCA_963932145.1). Lineage (NCBI taxonomy): Eukaryota > Metazoa > Mollusca > Cephalopoda > Sepiida > Sepiidae > Acanthosepion > Acanthosepion lycidas. The sequence continues at coordinate 100,310,158 of OZ010576.1, read as the reverse complement.
TTGTTATTTGTGTACATTTGATGTGTATAGTTGTGAGTTAACTGACAAGTATTCCATGTAACAATGGCAGGACATTCATATTGTGAGCAAGCAGATATGATTTTTACATAAAGCCATGCAAATGGCATATGAACGCAAGACTGCATGGCTTAATCAGATTGCATTTCTAGACCAAAGGTAGCTGAGTCATCTGTAGCTGTTAAGAATCTGTGGCTCCATAAACTACAGATCAAGGAAGACTGAGATGTGTTCATACACCTGATCACAAAGAACACATTCTACAGGTTGTTGGAGACAATACAGGTATCAGCACATATCAAGTGGCCCTAGCATGTCATATATCTCATAGTATCACATGGAGGATACTTCAAGAGCAGCTCCTGTATCCATATCATTCCCAACATGTGCAGGGTTTGTTGCCCTCATTATCAATTACTACAGGAGAACTTTTGTTGATGGTTTATTGCACAAACTGCTGATCTGTTGTCCATCTCTTCTGTCTTGTTTATGGCTAAGGTAACATTTGGAAGAAATGAAATAACAAATTTACACAACCAACCTTTATGAGCAGATTGTAATCTTCATGGTACAATACAGTCTAGATACCAGCATCAGTTTATGATTAAAGCATGGGCTAGAAGTGTAAAGTACTGTTTGGTAGGTCCATATGTTCTCCCAACATATCTTACAGGAGCTGTCTATAGGGACTTTATTTTTAACACACTTCCAGACCTGCTAGAGGATGTACCCCTGCTAATACAAAGATACATGTGGTTCATGCATGATGGGGCTCCAGCAGATCTTAGCCATATTGTTTGTGATGCACTGGCTGACATCTACCAGGAAAGATGGATAGGTACACAAGGATCAGTTCCATGGCCTGCATATTCCTATGACTACAATCCTTTCGATTTTTATCTGTGTCCACCTAAAATAACTGGCTTATGCAGCAGACATTAATAATGCTGAGAGGCTTCATCAATGTGTCAAGGGGGCCTGCAAAGCCATTTCACACTGTGTGAGATTTTTGAAAGGGTTCAGTCATTGATCCAATGGGTGCATGTGTGTTATGAGTTGTTGTGATGAGATACAATGATGTCCTTTTTTATATTTATATGAGAATTTTGCCTTGTTTTGGTGTCAGCAACCAGTCTCCAAAGCTTGTAAATGTATTTTTGGATGGTATTTTGGATAGTATGTTTAACAACATCTACTTTAAACTTAAAGTTAAAAACATTTTCTGATATATGAACTTTTGTTCTTGTTTAGGTGTAAGGAATCCATCCCCAGAATTTGTAAAAGTGTTTTTGATACACTGTGTACGTACACCAATCCAACCAATTTGAAATAGTGAAAAGGTGCAATATTCTTGCATATGAAGAAGTCTTGAGCATTTAAATTTTATTTATTACTAAGCACACACACACACAGGTGAATATTTAAACTTGATCTACTACATGGCTGCAATTGTGCAAATCTATGTGAGAATCAAAATTTTTAACAATGTCTTCTAAGATAAAGACCTAAAAATGCTTGAGGACAAAGGCGATCATAGCTCTCCACAGCTTTCAGAAATTTGTTGCTCTTAGTGACTTACTTCTTTGCCTTTACTCTTTGTTCATGCTTTGACACCCATTAAGTAGGATACATATTGTTTCCTTCTGCTTTCCTTGCCTCTTGTATGTTCTGTGTGTGTTAAATTCTCTAGGCAATCTTTCCTTGCTATCTTTTCCAGAAATTCCAACTGTCATTTGCTGACTGTAAGTATCAGTTTCCATGTTGTTCTTATTTTCCCTAAGACTTCCATGTTCTGTCCATGTCATTCTTGGCATGTCAGAAGAGACTCTCCTGTTGCACCAAATTCACTTCTTCATATTCAACAAGATTGTCCAGCATTTACTGGCATATAGGAGATTAAATAATAAACAGGGGTTCAGCAGTTTTTTCATTGTTTCTAGAAAGATTTTTTTGTCTAAATACTTTGCTTAGTTTCTGAAAGAGATGATTAAATGAGACAAATACTTGCAAAATGATGACAAGATTATAAGATAGAACATAGCAGAAGAATCAACCACTCAAAGCAAGCACCAAGATTATTTACAGACATTCAGGAACCTGGAAGCAATGCAATGGTGCACTTCACTGAAGAAACCGAATAGTGACCATTAGTCATTTATTCATACTGTTGTCTTAGCAACAATAATACTGATTTGATATTTAAGTGAAACAATAGAAGCACATCACACACAAACATACATATATATATATATATATATATATATATATATATATGTATATATATATATATATATATATATGTATATATATATATATATATATATATATATATATATACCTTCTGTATATGCATATAGACCTTAAAATGCTTTCGTGTTTAGTTAGGAAATTCATCTCAGAAGACATTGTTAACAATTTTGATTTTCACATAGATTTGCACAATTGAAGCCATGTAGTAGATTAAGTTTAAATATTCACCTGTGTGTGTGTGTGTGTGTGCTTAGTAATAAAAAAAAATTAAATGCTCAGTTATCTTTCCACTACTCTGAATTGCAGAAATTCCTTCATCTGGAGATTAAATTTAAAATTTTGTGGGATAGTGGATGTAATCTCCATGAGATTCAGAGTAAGAACCAGAAAAGTGAAAAAATACCGGGGTCAAATGTTCTTTTTTTTTTTCATGAAATCGTCTTATTGTTTCTATATCTACATATAGAAAAATGAGTGAATTTGATGTATAAATTTTCATGCATAAAGATTTCAGATGGAGTATATCTGCAAAAGAATATTAATAATAAAGACAAAAGGAAGTCTTATCTCAGCCAACACGTTTCATTCTCTGAAGGACTTTATCAAGGTAAATGTCTTTATGGACTTTATCAAGGTGTTTGCCTTGATAAAGCCACCAGAGAATGAAATCCATTTGCTAAGATAAGTTTTCCTTTTGTCTTTAGTCATAAATATTTATATATCAGAACAATGTCAAACTAATTATTGAATTATTGAGATGGTGGGAAAAACTTTGTGTGAATCATTTCATCCTTTAGGACTTCATCAGATTAAAGTAACATCTTTGAGGAATTATGTATGTGTAGGAAGGAGAGGGGAATATAAAAACCCAATAAAATGCAGAAAATGTTGAATGCTGAAATTTAATGTTTTAAATTGTTTTTGGATGCATCTGGTATGTTCTGTCATCAGTTTCCTTATGCTTTTCTTTTTATTACTTTTATTATTTAGAATCTCAAATTGTGAAAATAGAACATCTGCTCAAAAAAATGAAACATTTTAAGGAACTGGATGCAATTTTACCATAGATAATCTAGAAAGAGATGAAATTGACAGTCGTTATACAGTACTGATTCCTATGTCAACGTTGGTTATATCTACGAATAAAATAAACAGAGAAAATTTTATTTATATCAATACAACTATAACATAAACATGAAAAAGTATTTATTTTACACAAAACAATCTTCTTTTGTGATAATACACTTAATAAAATGCTGCTCCATTAACCATACATTCAAGTAATGACTATACAGCCAAAATATATATATATATATATAAACACACTGAAGACACAAAACATTATGACCAGTGTTATGTGGCAAGAACAACAGCCATTTACAGGTCATAACAGGTGCGAATGTCAGGGACAGATGTACATAGATTTAAGCTAGCCTTGAGTACTTAATCTCCATGTGTTAAATGCTATAAGAAGAAAGATTTAAATCACTTTGATAAAGGCCAAATTGTTATGGCCAGAAGACAACATAGAACATAGCAGATAATGCTACAGCTTGTGGGCTGTTCACATTCACTTACAGTGAGTAGCTATTGGAAATGGTCCAAAGAGAGAAAAATCCATCTTCATTGGCAAGGTACTGGATAGCCAGAATTTACCAACAGAAGTGAATTGAAGCCTTTCAACCAAGTTACAAGTGAACTGTAAGGTTACTGTGACACAAAACACTGCTAGCTTTGGTCAAACGAAAAGGTGGCATGTTTCACAACATACATCAGTCCTTATATATAGGGCTGCCTTACCGCAATCAAGTGCACATTCTAAACAATGTCCATCAGCAACAATATCTTCATTATTGTATTAGTGGAAGGTTTCTTTGTCTCTTAAGATTCACTTTCTCTGAAATAATGTAATCGACAGGTTATGTATGCATCGTTATCCTGCAGAATTAATAATACCTGAATGTCTCGAAGGAACCAAAATATTTTTGGAGACAGTGTGATAGTTTGAGGAATAGTTTGGAAACAAAGTCTCTAATGACTGTGGTAACTTTAAACAAAAGAATAAGTCCTGCAACTCTGCAACTGTCTTAAGTGAATGGTGTGAGGAATATGCAGAAAACTTCATTGTCCTGCCAAGGCTATCAAACACCACTAATCTCAATTTTACAGTGTACTAACTGAATGTGTTTGGCCAACTGACTCAGAGGAAACATTTACAGACTTGTAAACTTCATACCTGATCCACTGAGCAGTTTGAGATGGAGCACATAGAAGCTCAACATTTTCTTAAGCAAGTACTGACCATGCCTTGGCTTGTCATCTCCCCTGAATAATTTGAATGCAAAGGAAGATCTGGCTTCACTGGCTCCCAAGCCCTCAACTGCATTTGATATAGAAAAGATTGCCTATCTCAGATATGCCTCATTACCCATCCAAGAACCTGCAGCATATATTGAAGAGCTTATCAGATCTTTGTCCACGATGCCAAGCAATAACATATACAGGTATATTATCAAGTTCTCAGTTTGATAATGAGAAAAGCTGTCATTTTACATAAAAAGTAATGATTTTGCATCAGCTTCACAAGCAAGGGTTTTTATAGAATGACACTTCTAGCTCTGCATCCAAGGCTAAACAAATCAGTATACCTTGCCATTGAACCCATATTCTGTAAGGTAAACAGAGGGATTCCTACTTTTCTCATGAGTATTTTTGCAAAAATGAGCACAATGTCTTTGGCTGGAATTTCCCTTAGATTACTGTATGAATAACATTAATTGTTAACTTAATTATTTATTTTATTAATTAATTATTACTAATTATTAACTTAATTTAGTAGTTAATATTAACTTACACATATTATTAAACATTATACATGAAGATCTCATATCAAAAATTAAATTCTGTCTATATTTCTGAGATGAGGTATTATGTACACTATTTACAATAGTCTGAATAATGTAAAATTAAATTAATAACTGTGTCAAGTCATGGAACTATATATATATATATATATATATATATTTATTTTTAATTCATTTTGCTTAAACATTATTTGTGATTGATACTCATATTCAAGTAGAAGCTCTATTTTTTAAACAGTATTTTTTATACAACTACATATACCAGCCTGAATATTCAAGAAATTTTGTTTTTGTGGATTTCTAAAAATTAATAAATAAACACTCCCACAAAAACAACCCTCTAAGTAAGATCTTCAATAGGAAATCAATCAAAATTAGCTCATGCTGAACTAACAACATGTACCAAATTATCAACTCCAATAATAATTATGTCATAAGTAAGTTCTACTGAAAAAAAACTAAGTTTAATATGAACCCCACCTATAACTGCAGAGATAGAAAAAACTTGCCCAGTCAAGGTCAAATGCAGATCCACGAGGGTAGTTTACCAGGCAACCTTACACCCAAAGAAAATGTGACAAATTATAATGTTTACATTTGAATTTCTGTGGGAGAATTGTAACAGAGAATTTATACTCATAGGCACTCATTTACCAATCTTTAACTAAAGTTCCAAACAGCCCTTTCAGAGAAATTTTGGGAATTGAAGGAAAAGGGTCTAAACTCACAGATTGGAAAATTATAGGTTTCACACATACCCCTAACAAATTTCGAGATAGATGCCGGCTATGTTTAGAGGAAAATATTAGAATAATACAATGATCAATGCAAACTATTAAATTAAAGGAGAGAACCAGTATTAAAATGTAGGCACAGAAGCAGGTTCCAGCTTATATAAGAATATAGATCTTACCTTATCACTTCACTAACTACCAAAAACAGCAGCCCCACCCAATTGATGCAACCCCCGCAGATTAAATTTTTATCACCGCCATGTAACCAGGCCATCAAAGTTGAGTCATTATGAATTTTATGAGGTTAGTGTTTTGAGTTTCTTTTGGCTTCTCATGGTCAAAATCCAGTATCTCATCACAGGCTGAATCAATAAAAGACAACTTAAAAAAAATTAATGTTAGAAACACATTAGTTTTAGCACTGTTTCTCAGGGGAAACATGTGGGAGATAGAGAGGACAGATGTCAACATGTTCACCAACTATCCATTGCTACATGGTGGTCTGTTTTACTTAGAAATCTGTGAGTGGTGTGGTAGCTCAATTTCTCTATTTTGGCATCTGTACTTATTGTCTTGGTGCATTTTTTTTTAACTTATAATGTGTTGTAACCTAGGGAAGGTTACTGAATAGAATAATCAAATAAAGGTTGGTAATGAATAATACTTAGGACACAAACAACACATAAGATTCGCCAGCAGCTCATAGAAAAAATAGTCAACTGCTAAAAGTGAGTCAAGTTAATTCCACACTGAATCTACAACTGCAGACCAACATATAGTATTTACTACTGTATTTATGTGAATAGGGACATACCCATTATCATCCATAGGTATGCTACAACATAGTGTAAATAAAGACAATTGATCACTTACAGAATTTCATACTTCTATAGGTTCAAATCACACACACACTAAGAGTTGTGAGAATTCTGGAAGGGTTTATCATTTTAGGTCAACCTATGCATTCTCTAACATGAGTTGTTGGTATTTATTTTGTTAACAATATATACTAATGTCATATAATCATTGAACAATTATGAACTGACAGTAACAGGAAGCGTGATCACTAATTTTGGGTTGTGGAAATTCTGAATAGCATGGTAGTGTTTACCATTTTTGGCCAGTCAATACTAATACAGCTCTTGTCAGTGAGTAATCATAAACTGATCATAATAGGAATTTCTAATCTTGAGTGCTCAGCATTTTCACTTATGACAAGGAAAATAAAAGATATGGGATGATAGGTAAATGCAAAATTTTGAATCAATGAAACAAAAGTAAAAAAAGGAATGAAATTAACGCAAGTGAAATAAATTAAGAAACCCAGAATCTTTATAAAAAAAAATTCATCTATATGCCAGGTTTCCTTCAGGACAAGTGTCTACCCTTTGTAGCTGTCAGCAATGATTGCATTTTTGCTACCCCACTCCCACTCTCTTCTGTCATCCATTTACACAAGTATGTTAGGTAGGTTATTCACTGTTTCCCTCTTGCTATCAATGTATCCAATCTCAAATATCTTAAGCATTTCTGAAGGATTTTCTTATTGGTTGGGTATCTGCCAACAAAGAGGTGTGTCACAACTCAGTATTGACAGAAAAATCAGCAGTACTGAAAGCAAGCATTAATGGAACTGAACACTGGATCACAATGAACAGTGTACAAACAAGACTTCCACACAGGAATACCCCACATAAGGGAAGAACATAGCCAAGATACCAGAAAACACAAACAAGAATGAGCAAATTTCAGATGCCACTAAGTAACACACACAAAAAACCTTGACAATCATGTCATATGTTGAACACGGTGCTCTGTACGCAAAGCCTCTTCCTGAAAAATGTGCTTGGTTTTATAGAGCCCAAAACATTAGTGGTTGGCTAGTAAAAAGAATCATTTACATAACTAACACTGCTCAGCTCACCATCACAGCTACTTTGTGGGGAAGCTGGTAGATATAGACATCTCGGTGTTCACACCAGCTCTGTTCTAGTAGGTAAGCCATTTAATTTATTTCTTCAGAAACAGCTCACTAAATGTTGTCTCTTTGACCAACAGAGGTTGGTGCCATTAATCAGTAGCAGTAAGCAGCTCATTCTGGATTCTTTATTTCTGCTATACATTCTTTCCTCATGTGCCCTAGAAATTTCAACTTTCTCTTTCTGCTTTATGTTTCCATAAAATCTACTTATTTCTCAAATGATCTACTTTCGTAATGTTATGAATAATCAAGAGTGGTCTTCCCTTGTTTTGTTACTCTCTTCTTTGAGAGAGCTATTTCTGTTTACTGGGACTATAAAAGGACACTGTATGAGAACCTTGTATACTCAGTTGAATAAAGATTTCTTAAAGCCTACACCTACATATTTTTATCATCACAAGTGGCTTTCACAAAACAAGTATCTTGAAAAATTTTTTTTATATTCACTCTTAGTTTTGTGTATCTTTTTCTCATACAGCTGACTCCCCTATCTATTTTGATGAATGAAGGCCCACAGGCTCAATTTAGAACTAACCCACAAGATTATAGTGATTATAGTGGTAAAAGTTTGCATTAAACAAAGCTACTTTTCAGAAGAACTGTTAATACAGAAATTCTTCACAGTGTGCCATGAGTTTTCCAAACATCGCTCATCTCCTTTGAATTCAATGGTCCATTTAAATTAGCTGCCACTCAAGGCCAGAGATCCCAGTCTGTCCTCATTTTCCTGTGTGTCATTTCTTTTCAAGTCATTGGTGATCATGGCTGTCCACATCTTCCTATCGTTTGTAGATCTTAGTAAGTTTTGAATTTTTGCTATCTCTTCTAATCATTGTTATGCCATCCATTTACACAAGTTTTTAGATAGGTTATTTGCTGCTTCCCTCTGTCCCTTCTGCCTTCAGTAGGTCCAGTGAGTGCCAAATTCTCCAAGTCATCTTTTCTCATTATGCATCCTAAGAATTTCAACTGTCTTTTCCTGGTTGTAAGTATAAATATCTTTTTTGTTTCCCTTTTGCCAAAAAATTGTTGTTGTTCACATATTCAAACCAAGATACTCTCAGTATCCTTCGGTAGAACCACATCTCTGTTGTCTTGAGACTCATCTTCATCTGTGAGAAGATTTTTCAACATTCACTGCCATATAGGAAGATTGATATTATATAGCAGTTCAGCTTCAATTTTTTGTTTCTTAATTTGTTTAATTTTGCATATAATATCTGTCATTTTTTGCTTCTGCCCAACATGAGAATGAATAAACATCATTTTCCTTACAACTTGGATTTTTTTTCTCTTCAGTGCAGCCATATTAATTTCAAATATACAATCATGTTAATGAGATAAATATGTTTGATTTTAATTTTTCATAGCTTTGAGGTCTTACCGTTATTTTAATTTAAACATTTCTAATTTTGAATAGAATATTCAGTATTAACAGCCATAAAAATTTTATTTATTCTTTAATGTTGACAATCCACAGCAATAAAACAGTGTTTTTAAGATTTTTTTCTACTCTTTGTTTTGGTAAATGTCCTCGTATCTTTGTGGACCATGAATTCATTATTCTGGCTAATAATTTCTAATAAAAAATTATATCATTTACAGTATTTTCTTCTTTCCTTAATTCTAACACAAAATAATTAACTTTGTTTCAAGAAAATTAATAATTTACAGTATGTGACCATTAATGAACAAAATGCAACAATGGAGAGAGAAACAGATTTGTTTTGCAGAAGCATCTCTTTCATATTTATCCTATTTTTTTTACTTATAGGTTTTTTTTATAGGCTCACTAAAAAGGAATGTAGAATGAAACCAAAAAATATGTATTTCATATATCTATCCCTAAGGCTATTCATATCAATGTGGAACAAGGCTAATCTTAATATTAAATGTTCATCTCTGTCTACATTTCAGAAATGAGGCATTGTAACTGTTTACCCTATTTACATTGTTTGGACTGTTGTTCTCATCTTTATTCCCATATTCTTGATGTTTCAGCCATTGTACACTCTGGCTTTCTTCAGGCGATATTAGTTGAAATTTTGAACTGAACCCCTCATTTAATCCATGGGGGTAGATTGTTCTAATTTCATGCGACATTAGATTCCCTGTTGACTAAATAAAAGGTTCAGCTCAAAATCTCAACTAATATCATCTGAAGAAGGCTTGAGAATACAGTACAATGACCGAAATATTGTGAATGTAGAATAAATATGAGGATAACCTCTGAAAAATGTAAATCGTGTAAATGAGTTTATTATTCCTTACTAATTGTGTAGCAGTACAAGTTGGAAAAAGTTTTGTTAAACTGAAAACATCAGGACCTGTCACAAAAATGGCTACAAAACATTTTCTTTTCATGATGGTCATCATTAAGTGAAGTTAACTTCAAAATGCTGAGCAAAAGGCTCAAAGAGAAAATCACAAAGGAAGATAAATTACTTTTTTAAATGAAGATGACACGCAAAACAAAATTGTCATCAATAAAACTGACCTAAAAAGTAAAACTGAAAGGATGAAGCTGGCCTCAGAGGACAGAGAGGGTAGACAACTGCTAAACTGAGTACCACCCCTTTCACCTCTGCCTTATCTCTACTTTTCTATCTTATAGCAGTAGGTTACAAATCTGGCTAGAAACTGATTTGCTTTTTCACTTGTGGGTAACAATCTGGCTGAAGGGTAATTTTTAAGCCAAAAGCATTTGACAGGAAGAAACTGATCTGATCTGCAACACAACAATTTCACCAAAATGAATCAGTTTGGTAAATTATCTATACTAAAATATAAACCATCACTTATTTTGACTTTAATTTACTTTTGTTATATACGTGTCAAAAATTAATAACAGCAATTAATCTTACAAAAAAAATTACGAATAAGTAAAAAATACTGTTGAGTCAGAAGAGATAACCTGCCTAATTCATTTGGAATGATATTTTTTTCTCTTTTTTTTTTTTTTTTCACCTTTACTTCTTTTAATTACATTCATTTTCATAGTTTTAATATTAGGGAAAAATAGTACGAGAAAATAGAAAAAAGTTTTTGTATGATACATTTCATCATTTAGGAGTTCTTTTTGGTATATATTTTCCATCTTTTTCATTGTTGGTTACATCTAAAATCACTAAGCTAAACAAAGCACAAAGTCATATTTCTGACACAAATTATGAGAAGCAAATTTACTATCAATGGCCTGCACAAAAAAAAACAAAAGTATTAACTGTATTTAACCATATTGAGTACTGTATTCACTTCCAGCATACCAAGTATGACAAAAGTAGATCTGACATGGGATACTAGTATGACATATGGGTAGAAATAAGTCACTATCATGTTGCAGAAATCAATACTTTGAATAGTAAATATTTATGAGCTCCTGAAAAATTTACCTTGCAAACAATATTGGCAAAATCAAGGAGAGTCCAGGTAAAAATGAATAATGCAAAACAATAAATATAAAACCAACAACAATGCATGTATTAACAATAGGAATTACATGAGTAGACAATTGTAACCAAAGAAAAAAAACCCTAAAACTATTTATAAGAGAGTGACCGAGTGTGTGTATAACAAGCATGTTTGAGACCTGTGTATGTCTGTGTGTGAACTCAAAATTCAACAGAGGACCAAAGAAGGGAACAAGCCTAGTAGGCAGCATTCTTTATCAACATCAACTACAACTGAAAACAAAACTTAAAAAACTTAAAAGTGGAAGACAGAAAATATCATTGTCTTTTTGTGGGTTTAAAGAGCACCCACCTGTAGCAAGTGTTTTTGGCAATACCCAGTGAGATAATCCACAGATCTACTGAGCATTAAATGATAAGAAAAATTACAGTGAATATTTTACAAGGATATGCATTAAACTGCATAAAATGCAGAATCACTTTTTGTTTTAAGTTTTAAAATGAGAATTACATTTTCCTTGGTTGAAAATTCCATTTCTAATTGATTATGAGGATATGTAGGATAGATAACAGTTGAACCTAAATCTGAAGAGGTAATTCTACTGTGTTTATTGCTTATCATTTCTATTCATTAGTAGTCATTTGTTATTTTGACGAAAGACTTCAGTATATGAAACCTAGAATGTTAGCATTCTAAAAACAACGCCAAAGTTGATCAGTAAAAGAGGTTACTTCTTGATATTATCAGCCATTAGGAATTGTCTGAAAACCATGCCACACATTGACCAGAGAGACATGAGTGAAAAATATTTCTACATATTCTAAGACTTACTTTCACATTTCATGCAGGTGTACTATACATGAACTGAAAAACAAAACAGAATTACCTTCCATGCTGATGTAGTTTCCTTGGTGGCTTCATAATTCAATATCTTTCTTTATTTTCAAGTTTCAAAAGTGTGGAGAAATTGACTGTTGGTCAGGTGGGAAGGATCAATGTACTTACCTTGTGTTATTGAAATCCTTAAGTTTTGTTATTATCTTTACTAACCTTTTATAGTTCCAGCAGTCATGTGATAGGGCTACAATGTGATCCCTTAAGTTTTATAAAAAGAGGAGGGAATCTACCACTATTTTCATTACCTTCCATGTTACCAAGTTATCAGACCTTTAGACATTGTGGAAAACAGCAATCTATTTTGCAAGTTAAGATAAGTGCTATTGCATTTTTTCCTTGACCTGACCAGTCTCTGTTCATTTGGGTGATTGGGAGCATTTTCTTGACAATATATCATCTGACCAGATTCAGGTAAGGATAGCGTTATATTTTAATGGGCATATTATCTCCTTACAGGTTATTTAATTTTCTTGGGAGCTTTGGTAATTTTTATTTTACTAGTAAAATCTCTTTTTGGTATTTTTGCTATTTGTCCATAGCTGGGACGCTAACATGTATCATCACCCCTGGTCCAGTTGGATCTGGAAACAACATCAATTAAGAGGTGTTTCCATACACCTTAACCTCCAGCACTCGATTAGAGGCCTTGCTGCTAGTTGTAGTTTGTCATTCACAAGAAGTTATTTGTTTGTTATATAGTCTATAAAACACTTTATTAAATTTTCTATGTTGGATATTTTACTTTTTTTTTACCCAACAGAAGATCATTTCACTAGCCCAAATTTTTTCATCTTATTATATATATTTTGAAGTATTTCCTTGCCAAATGGTTTTGACAATCAATGGATAATTGTATTTACATATTTTCAAAGTATTCTGCGATACTTTGTAAGGCCAAAAGGTTTCTATCTTGGCTTCTTCCATTATGGCTTCAGCTTCACAGTATTACATCTTATAGCAATTATAGTCATGGTTGTTTTGTATACATCACTTAATAAAAAAAAATCTCTAATCAATATTTGGCAGACCTCAGCTTAAAGGTTGATAAATATTGTCACAAGAAGCTATTCAAAAGAAAGTGGATACAATAAAATAATTGTGAATCATTGGGATTGCTCCAATGGTTGGGATATTTTTCATCAAGTTTAAGTATACCAACTAACTTATAAATCTTTATGAAAATACAGTTCATTGTTATACCCATGTTTATTAGTGTAATAAAAATCCAATAGAGGCTAAATTTCTAACAAATATGGAAACTTTAAATATTTTGTAAGATACACTAAGATATCTCAACTAAATACAATCTTAAAGTTAATGATGGAGATTATTTTCAAACAAAATATTATTTTGATGGCTATCTAACAGAAGTTCAGCTATTGCAGACCAGTTTTAGTTTTTGACTCTTCAGAGCCTAAGTGATGGTTTTTTTGTTTGGTAGGATATCAACTCTTTATGGCTCATTTAATGCCAAGATATAATTTTCTTGGGAGCATTAGTAATTTCAATTACAAAAATGTATTGCTGGTAATTCTTTTTTTTTCAATAAATTTATTGCTGGTATTTTTACTATGAAAATATATTTTAATACTTTCATAGTGTTTTGACCCCATTTTGGGGGTTAACTATTGTCCACAGCTGAGACCCTAACAGGTGCTACCACCCTGGGTCAGGGTGGACCTGGTAACAACAGCAACTAAGACGTGGTTTCCTCTGTGATGACTCACCTCAGAGCTCAAAACGTGTGCGAACGTGTCTTGCTTGCATGATAAATCCAAGAGAGAACATGGCCGCTATCGACAATGCAATTTATACGCGCCGGTCTCGTCCAAAATGAGATTGTACCAATACACATGCAAATTTCAGCCGTGTCGGACTAGCATAAAAAGGCGAGGCACCAGCAGCACAGCAGAAGGTGAGTCATTCGGTGGAGTTTGTGAAACAGAGTCGGATGTGCGAATAGACTGGAAAACCAAGAGGCGGTTGAAGTAGGCACGTTTGATTTGGGTCTCCATTTTACGACTGCCCGGTGTAACAGCAGAGAAAAGGAATCTCACAATTCATTTCTTTGAGGTGACCGACAGCAAAGAAGAACAGCTGGTTTGCTGGCGAACCCTCTCGTCACTTTGGGCTTTTTCTCTCTTCTTTTTTTCTACATTCTCGCTTGTCATAACCTTTCAATCAGAGGGCTTGCTGCTGGATGTAGTTTATTGTCATACCCAGGATGAGCCCAGTTGAGGACAAAAAGGAGTGTACATAGTGATTTAAATGTGTAGAACATTAATAATGACAGATATATACCAACTGTGTTTAATGCTTTGTTTTTAAATTTTCATTAACAATCTTTCTGTTCACATTAGCTCTGAACTTGGTATTTATGCTGCTGACACAACTCCCAAAAAACTGTAATTAAGGTCTGCTTAGCATAGCTGCAGTATAAACCACACCTGTGGGTGTTGAAAAAATACAAATGTGCCTGAGCAAGTGCCTGAATTAGGGATTGGCTAGCCACTTTAATAGACGGGTATTCTCGAATACGAGTGGCCAGCTATTTTTATATATATATATATATATATATATATATATATATATTTGGTTGGATAGATGTGAGTTTGTGACCCTGGGTTTCACGCTTTAGCGATCGTCAGACAAATTGATTAATTTTTTTTTAAATTTGGGTTTATGTAGATTGCATGTATTGGTGTTATTGTGGAAGTGGTGGGGGAAATTTCGTAGTTTTGTCATCGTACTAACGCAAACATCTATGCATGCAGACACATATACATACTTGGTTGTCCGTCGGGACTCATACATATATAAACATATGTGGGCAGTTCCGGATATGACATGTGTATGTATACGGGTGGTGTTGTGTCTATACATACGCATTTGTATGTTGAAATTTAAAGATTGGAAGTGTGGTGGAAATGTTTCGTGAATGTATACATGTCATATATTTTATTTTTCTGCTGAATAATATTTCCTCGCATTTATGTATATACATGTGGTGGGGTTTGTAGGAAATTATGATAGGTAAAAATTATTATTATTTATATTTATTTTTAAATTTTTGAAAAAAAATGGGGGTTTATTTGTTATATTTAAAGCTGGTTATTTGTTTGTTTTTGACTGTGAATATGTAACAGGTAGAAATTTATAATCCTTATTGGTTATTTTATATGGTGATGTTTAATATTTAGTATGCTGGGTGAGAGGGTAGTTTGATTTAATAACAGGTCTATATGATATGATGTGATAGTAATGTTGCAAGGGATTGGAGACAATGATAATATAATTAGCTGGTAGAAATTGTAAATTGGTAGAAATGATTAGTAACGGTGGTGGGAGAATGATGAAACCATGAATGTAGTTATAGTGGTGGTAGCTAAAGAGAGGTTGTTGGTGTTTTATTCTATTTTATTTTATTTTGTTATATGTATTAATTTATTTTGGTATAAATCCTGATAATAGGTATTCTGTGTAAAATTATGGTAGTTGAAGATTGCTATAATTTTTAATTTATAATTTTTAATTTACAAAAATATTACTGTTATTATATTAAAGCTCATTATTTCCTTGTTTATTTGTGACTGTGTATATGTGGCTGGTAGAAATTTCAGTTTGTAATCTTTATTGGTTATTTTTATGGTGGTATGCTGGGAGGGTGGGTAGTTTACATTAATAATTATGGCAGGATTATATGGTAATGGTAGATATGGTGTGATAGTAATATGTAAGGTGGATGGTGGCAATAATAATATAAGTGGTTAATATTTATTGTAAATTGTTAGTAGTGATTAGTAATGTTGGTGGGAGAATAATAAAACCTATAAATGTAATTATTGTGGTGCTAGCTTGAACTAAAGAGTGGTTGCTGGTGTTTTGTTTTATTTTATTTTATATTCTATATTTATTTGTTTATTTTTATTTATTATGAATCCTGGTAATGGTTGTTTATTCTTATGGTTATATATGGAAATTATATCTGATCTTATTGTTTTAAGGTGTTAAATATGCTGGGGGAGTAATATGCATTAAAGATTGCAGAGGATTTATAATAGTAGGCGTGATGTGTAAGTGATGGTGCTGGGTGTTGGTGGTAATGATAATATTATTAGATAATAGTTATTGTAAAGTTGTAAAAGTGATTACTAATGGTGGTGCAATGATAATAATGATAGATGCAATTATTTTGATGGTATCTTGAAATTAAATTGTGATTGTTGGTGGTTTGTCTATTTTATCTGTTTGGTATGAATTCAGATAATAGGTACTTGTTCTCATGCCTACATTTGGAGATTATCTCTGATTTTTTGTTTAGTAGGTTCTTTTGCGGTTTGTGTGATGTTATTGCTACTTTTTTGTGTAGGCAAGTAGGCATTTTTTTGTAATGTTGCTGTAGGCAGGGGCTTTTTTCAATATTTCCCAACTTATTGTTGGTGTGATATTTTTGTCTTTTTGCTGCCATATGTATGTAGAAAGTGTTGTGCTGTTTGAATATTTCCTGTTGGTGAATGAAAGGTTGTGATTGTTATTCCTCATCTTGAATGGACCTTCGGTGGCACCGATTTAGTGCATAATGTTGTTGTTTACACTTACCTTGGCCTTGTATATTGTGTTCATAAGTTGGCAATTTCCCTGGATCCGACATGTTGTTCTGTTTCTGCAGTTGCATATTGGATCTTTGGTTTCATTTTTGTAGGTTCTCATTTTTTTGTTGTGGCTTTTGATTATTTCTGTTATGTTTTTTGTACAGCTGTAACTGATCTTTACGTTATTTTTGTTAAATATTTTTGATAATTTGTTTGCTCCAGGGAAGTGTTTTTCTATTAAGTTTAGGAATATTTTGCCTATGTTCATTTTAACAGTTTTGTTATATGGTGGATTAAACCAGATAATGTTTCTCTTTCTGTTCTTGCGTTTTGGCTGTGGAGGTATATATTGTAGTTGTTGCATGTAACCACTTGCTTTTAGTGCTTCGTTGTATGGTGCTTTTTTTGCTATTGAAAATGTGTATGTTAGATGAGTTCTCAGATAGTCTGTGGCTGATTGAATATGGTATTTGTTTGATGATAGAAGGTGGATGGTTGGAGGATGTGTGTATGTAAGTTGGGGTGTCATTTTCTTTTTTGTATGGTTCATATGTGTTGTTGATCAGGTTAAGAGTGACGTCAAGGAAGTTTACTATTGTTGTGCCTGTATTTATCTCTATTTTGAATCCAATATTTTTTAGGACATTCACTATTTTCTTCCTGAATTTGTCTACTTTGGGGCCATTGGATTTCCTTATTAAGATAAGACCGTCATCTCTGTATAATCCTGTGTCCTTTCTCTCCAGGATTCTGGCCAGGTATGATAGGATGAGTATGCCTACTAATTCGCATATTCTGCTCCATCGTAGCTACCCATTGTTACGTCAAATAGGTTGTAGTTTTGTTTCTTTGCCTATGGTTCTTTGTTGTGTAACAACAGGGATTTACGGCAATGCTTGATTATTTTTATATCTCCGTCCATGAGTTTTACATTTAGTTGTGCCAGTTGTATAGCTTCATTTAATATGCTTTCTGTAATGGAAGGATAAAAGTCCACAATGTCAAATTGGATGAAAGTGGATTTGTTCTTGTTATCTATCGTTTTAAACCCCTCTATGACGGCTTTGGTGTTCTTCCACTGGTTGAGACCTAATTTTTCTCTTAGGCTGGTGTTGATATTTTCTAGTATCTTTTTACTAATTTTTCCTATCTCGCTCTTTGCCGGGTTAATTAGTCTGAATATGGGTTTTTCTACGAAGCTGGTTTTGTGGTCCTTTGCCGTGATGAAAGCATGTTGTTCAGCTAGTTTGTTTACTCTTCCGTCTATATTCAATTTGGTGGCTATATTTTTGGCTTCTTGGTTAATAATGTTTATTGTGTTCATGTTTGTCTTTTTGTATAGTTGTGTAATTTTGTTGGTTAAGAGTTGATTCAAGGCTGTAGGATCGATAGTATATATATGTTTGTGGTTTTGTCAGCCAAAATGAATACCTTGTTGGAGTTGATTATTTTTTCCTGTCATCTATGAGTTTTTTCTGGAAATTGTTCAAGTATCTTTTGAATTTCAAGATTCTAACTATGTTTATCATGTCCTCTTCGAATTTTAGCATTTTCTTGCCTATTGGTGGGCATTTTTTGTATTAAAGTTGAATGTCTCGGGTTTTTCAGTTGTTTGATTTTTTGGGTCGTTGAGGGAGAAATATGCCTTCCATCTCATTCGTCTTATTAGACTTTCGATTTTCTCTGTTAGTTGGAGTTTGTATGAAGCTTGGGTAGGTATGGGGATGTTTTTCAGTGAGTATCGTAGGTCAAATTTATCCATTTTCGTTAAAAGAATAGCGCGAATGCTCAACCCGTGGAGGAACAAAATATATGTGAAAAGTGTGTGTATATAAATATAAATAAATATATATATATATATATATATATATATATATATAAATATTTCTATATTATATGCGTGGTACTTATTAGAAAGGTCACAAAAGGGTCACAAACTCACATCTATCCAACCAAATATGTTAGCTCTATCTCTGATATTGAGCGCTTTCTAATAAGTACCGTGCATATAATATATAAATAATTATATATATATATATATATATATATATATATGTATGTATGTATGTATGTATGTATGTATGTACACATCACTGGTAAATAACATTCAGAACTAAAAGCCACTACTTCTATTTTCGGCGTGAGGGCTGCATGGATAAATGGGAGACTTATAAATGTGCAAGATAGATATTGGTGAGAAAGACTGTCAAGCATGACACAGTCAACTGACTTTCCGAGCATCAGACCTATCAATTGATTTAGTATAATCTTTCCATTTCATTTCAACAGAAAACGATGAAAACATGAAACAGATTAAACAAATCTAGTGGGTTTTCACTTTTCATTTAAGAAGAAAATGTTCAAGATTTAAGACAAATTTGCCAATTAATATCTATTTTTTATAAAACAAAATATAAAATGATAAATCTACATTAAGACTTAAATTAATATATAAAGAGTGTATTCATCAAACTTAATCAATAAATATTAGCACAGAATATATCCATTGTCCACTCTAAGTGCTAATATTTTTACCAAACAAATTATTGCTTATATTTTGTTCAGCAGATGATTGAAAGAGAGAGAGATTGAATGCCATACAACAATTGTAGCTTGAAGTCTCAGTGTCAACTCGATTCAGTTAAGCTTATTTCATGCTGTGCTCTTTCACTTAAGGACACGATCTCTTGCTGATTCAGTTTATTGCTATTAATTTGATCTTACATTTACATCATTGGCAAGATGAATAAGAAAAAGAATTTCAGCATCCTTTCTTGGAAGTGCAAAATCCCATCATGTTTTTATTGCAAAGATGATGGGGAACCCAAAAAGGACAGAAGAAAGAGAAGTCAATATCCAATAGCATTTCTACTTAGATTTTCATTCAGAGAACGATATCCAAAGGCAATATTATTGAAGACACATACAGCATCAAGTAACAGAACCTATCAAGTATTATGACAAGTATCTTTTGTCTTTTTTATTTGTGCAATCTTCCAGCAGTAATTTACTGTTATTGTCAGTCAGTGATAATTTGAATGCTCAATTATGTTGGAGGAATTTTTGTAAAATTCCAGCATAAAAAATATAACCACCTGAGTTTTTCATTTTCCATAGGAAGAAACTAATGTGGTTATATTTTTCATATTTGGTTGGGGGTTTCCTTTGCAGCCCAATTTTAAAACAAGAAAATCATTCTTAAGAATATCACAAAATTGTACTCAAAAGTGAGATAATAACAATGGTAACTCACTGTATATATCACAGATATTTCCATAATACATTTCAAACAACTCTTTCAAACACTAAAATTCCAATACAGTGTTTCCCAAACTTTTTTTTTTCTCTGGGCCACATTTTGATTAGTAAAATTTACTCACACCTCACCAAAATTTATGTGATTAAAAGTATATTTAAAAATAAAAAAGAGAGAGTTTTAAAGAGAGATAATTGTGGATTAGATGTCAGGACATTACCACTGATTACTCTCTCCTCCACTTTGCAGACCCTAGTTACTACATTGTTAATAATTAATATAAAGCAGAAATATCACAATATTACAAGTAATCCATAATTATATTTTAAATTTTGAAATCTTTTAATTTTGGCATATGAATTTTTTGAAACTGTTTTTAAATCTTTGTCTTTCTGCCTTGTGTGTTATCTTCTTCCATTGCATCTATGAGACATGCCACACAGATTGGGAACCATTGTCCTAATATGTCTTCATTTAAATGTTGTGTTCCTTCATATGAAGCACAGATTAAAGAGATAAAGTCCTCAACTTATTCTTCACTTGCATTTTCCATGATTTTCAGTAATGACTTTCTGTCTTTGGTTGGTCTAAGAATCATTTCACCGTTCATCATCTCTCTTTTTCCCCACATTACTTTCCGTCCAAACACTCATGAAGTAAGTTACTAACTAATTATGATGGCTTCTCTTGTTTTCAATATATCTTTTGAGTGTTAAATTTTCCAAAGCATCTTTCCTTAATATGTGTTGCAGAAATTTATAAGTTGCCTTGTTATTTCTATATTCTTTAAGACTTCCTCATTGGTCACATGTTCCATCCAGTGATTGGTAGAATTGCATCTCTGCTGCTTCAGGTCTCTTTATCTGAGAGGAAATTGCTCAGCATTCACAGTCATAGAGTTGACAGTTTTTTTTTATGGCTTATCAAACAATTTTTGGTTATTAAAATCTGGAATGTATTTTTTTTATTTTAAGAATAAGAATAAATGATTTTTTAAAAGTCCTACTATTTAACCTATGGCTGGGGAAAGGAGAAATTAATTTTTACCCTTCCTAAATGTATTCATATGTAAGTGAATAAAAAAAATCAATTCATACTTTGTCCTTTGATTTTTCATTCTGAGCAGTTACCCATTAAACTACCCAAAAATCCTTCGCAAGAAGATCAGATTTATATAGTATTTCAATATTCTTTTTTTTTCTCATGATATTATGTATGTTTATACTTTGTTTAGTTTCTGGAAGGCATCTTTCATAATTCCTATATCATGATCACATTCATCATGATAGAAAAATCTAGTGGTACATATAAAAATAACAGCAAATGATTTCAATTTAAGAAAACAAAATATTAAATGAAAATTGACATTTTTTCTTGCCGATGGCATTTATTTTTAGGTGATTTCTCAGTACATGTAATTATCAATTTTTATGTGCTGTGTCATGGCTCTCCACAACTTCCTGTCTTTTGTATCTCTTAGTAATGCTTATCCTTTTACTATCAAACCCTTTTCTGCCATCTGTTTGCACAAGCTCATAAGGTAGGTCATTCTCTATTTCATTTTGCACACCCTTTCCTCCAATATGGCCTATTAATGATAAATACTTCAATCTCTCTTTCCACCGAGTTGGAGGCTGTGCATACTAACCCTGAACAGACCAATTTTGTGCTTTGTGATCCTCACTATCTTATCAACATTTTTTCTACCTATATTTGTATACATTACAAATTAAACTAAGCACAACTAATTATTAAGGGCAGAAAATTTTTTCAGCTTTTGAAATCATTCAGGGTTCTTTTTTTTTTTTTATCTTTGTCCAAATCCATGAATTTGTTATGCTCCTTACTCAGGTTTTGTTCATACAAGTCTCAAAAAAAAAAAAAAAAAAAAACACTATGTAAAATTCACTATTATTTGTCCATAATGTTGAATGTGTTGAAATTATTCAATTTTTTAACAAGAAAAATCTGAATTTGATGTTAAAAATTCATGAAAGACATTATTGATTTATTTATCTATTATGATTTTGTATTTATTTTCAATTTTTCTAGTTGAATTGTTCACCTTTATTGCATATGATTCATTATTGTATATGTTGTATCCTTAAGGAGGTAACAAACAGACAAAGGTGGTACTCAAGTGAAGCAACAACAACATGTGCGTAGATGAAAGAAGAGAGGTTTATTTTAAAAGAGAATACACTACTGAAAGATAGGGAATTGGTTGGTAGGCTAGTAATTCCTGAAGCAAGCCCCTAGGCATATCCTTTACTCACAACATATAGCTACTCATATAGTCAGTCCACATTCTAACAGTATATAATTAGGTTACAATACAATTTGTATTTTATATGAATACATCCTTATGAAAATTGAGATGTAGTAGCATGAGGAGGTACCATATCATGGATTGGGGGATTCACAAGACCATTGCAGTTGCATCCCAGAAATATAAACTGTTTCTAAGTACAAGTGTCCATTTTGTACCTATTTTCCTCCTTTGTTATACATCGATCTGACTAGTGCTCTCAGTTTGGTTGTACTAGTCACAATGTTCCAGCCATTTTACTTTCTTTCATCATGAAGCCAGCCATAATGTCTAAATTTGTGAAAATAATTGGCATTATAGGGAAGAATTCAAAGGTATATATATGTAAGTATGAACAGCGGAATGAAAACTACCTACTCAATGTTAATTGAATAACGCGTTTAGTTGAAAAAACCAAGTAATTATTGAGCACAAATTGTATCTGAAGGACAGAGTACAGAATCCAACTTCAAAAAGTTAATCCAGAAATCATCACATATTTATATCTTTCCAAATGAAAGATAAGTGAATTTTAATGGTAGTCCAATTTAAGATAATAAGACTGCACTATCTCTATGATATTAATGTTATCAAAAACCAATAATTCCTCATCCTTTCATCAATGAGGTATGATATTTTGATGATATGATCGTCATGTCTATGAATGAAACTGAGGCCAAACCATCAGAATAAAATTGATCCCTTTGTAGAGAATTTGTTGTACTATTGTTGTAAAAAAATGTAGAATTTATGCATATGTTTGACTGGGTCAGTATAGATCAATGTATAGCAAAAGAGTAAGTTTTAAGTTAAGATAATCTTGATAGATTTCATATTGATCTAATCTTCTACAGAATAGGCATCATTTCTTGATGTACTTAAAAGTATGACTGATATTGGGACAATTTTGATGTCAATATTTGAGCCTAATTATTGAAAAATTCAGCCTTTTTTCTATAAGGTGCAGAAATGCATACTGTATTTTTCCTTATTTTAAGAGTAATCAAAAGATACATTGTCTAATCATATAGATCACTTTAATTGCCTGGACAATGTTTTCTCCATAAATTGGCTCATTTAAGATTTTTATCCAAATTTATGATTATTTGTCAACAATTTCTTGTCATTTCAGGTAACTTGAGAAGCACTCAATAAAAATTATACAAAATGCTCTCTGAATTTCTGGGATGAGTCAGTCAATTATGTAGTCAGTCGTTCACTTTCTGACCGGCTGATCGGTTGTACTCTCTTCCTACGGACTGGAGGAACCCGAAACAGGCTACGCCGAAGGGCGGAGTCTCCTTCGGGGAGGTAGACCGGCCCTGAACCCATTTATACGGGTTCAATGGGCATATTTTTGGCTGAGCCCACGGGATCGAAATGCCCATGTTAAAAAAGGCTTGTGCCACATGACACACTCGTGGGGGGGTGACTGAATATCGTCAGTCAATTATGTGCCATGCATTATACATGCCTAGGCGATCATGATACATGATTTTGATACATGACTGAAAAGGCAGATTTTTCCCCGCACTAAGTTGCCATTCCTTTCTGCAGTAGACTAGTTCCCATCCAAGGCTTTAGAACCTGGTCTGTCTGCTATTTACACATAGCTGTGTGAAGAAGAAGCAGATTCATACCTTTCCCAAGGATAAGTGAATGTAATGGATTTGAGTGGAATTTGAACTCAGCTATCTAATTCGTCAATCCAATCAGGGATGAGTAGCTCTCATTATTTGCATTTGGCAATACAGGCAGTCAACAGGAACATTAGTTTTAAGACTTCACATTCTAAATTCAGGATTGTTTCATAAGGCAATAGCCTAATGAATTAAAGTTGGTTTGTGATGAAGAGTGTGACAGGGAAGTCTGAAGGCACATAGCGATAACAAAACATATGTTCCAAAAGCTGAGCAAAGTATTAAGAAACAAGAAAAATATCATTAGAAACAAAGAAAAGAGTACTGAACTATTATGCTGTATCAGTCGTTCGATATGGCAGTGAATTCTGTACAATACAGACAAAGAGACTTGAGGTAATAGAAATGTGGTTCCACAGAAGCATGCTGAGAATACTATAGAATAATCATGTAACCAATGACAAAGTTCTAGAAACAATAGCAACAAAAAGAACACTTATAATTAACATTGGAAGAGACAGTTGTAGTTTCTGGTACATATTATGAGGAAGGAGGGTTCGGTAAATTTGATACTCATGAGACAGACTGAAGGTAAGAGAGACAGTAGAAAGCAATGCACAAACTAACTGGTGAGCTTCAGTGAATGGATGGATGGAGCAGGGTACGTGAAAGATGAAAAAAGACGAAGGTTATTAAGTACTACAAAGATCAGGAAATTGTGGAGAGCCGTGACTGCTAAATTTCTGAAGAGACATGGCACACAGAAGAAGAGAAATTGTGAGTAAAAACTTAAACTCAGTAGAAACAGGACGAGGAATAACTGAAAGTACAAAAACGGACGAAATAATGTTAGATATGGATAGCAGAATGAAAACATAATGCCTACTATTGATTTATTAACTGAAGGATATTATCAAATACCTGAAGAAAACCAGATGAAACAATGACTGAAATACTATACAAGGCTGGTGAGTACATCAATACGGAAACATTTGAAACCTCGTCAGGGGTAGAACAGGGAGGGAATCTGAGACCCATTCTATTTAATCTCCTCCCAGATTATATCTTGAATATTTGCAAATATAGATATGAGGAGATGGGCACAGACCATCTAAGCATTCCTTACCACAGACCAAAAGTCTACCAATAGAAGACAATCCTGCTTTCCCTCCCAAGTCCAATGTACTGATAATGAAGCAGGCTATACTGATAACATATGTATTCACAGTTGGGATAAGAATTATATTGAACATCCTCTATCAAGTTTTCCAAGAAATAGGACTCAGGATGATCCTTTCTAAAACAGAAACTATGATCTGGAATTGGAATGAAAGCAGTGATGGGACATGCTCTGATCTCATCAGAAACATTCAGGAAGTAGAATTAATAAATACTGAACATCTCAGATACCTTGGCATATGGATCAGTTATAACAAATTAAATATTGAAGAAAAGGAAATTGAACACAGAGTAGATTGTGTCAGAGGAAGTCTTACCCTACACTGTAAATTACTACAAGATCAAAATATCAATCTGAAAACTTGAGTCATCTTCTTAAATAGCCTCATCAGATCAAAACTTTCATATGGGTGTCATACATGGCACAAAACCTGTTCAGAAATATCTAAACTCTCCACTGTATACAACCACTTCTTAAGATCAATTGTGAAAAAATCTTTGAGCAAGTGAATCCTGAGGGCTTTAGCAAAGATCATCTCTCTCTGAACATTGTAAACTGGTGCTACAAATTCACAAACAAAGATCTGCATCGAATAACAAAAAACACATCACTTGAAGAATACCAATAGCAGCAACAACTAAAATGGATAGCACATGTAACTTGGAGAGAAATTAATGACATAATCAAGATGTTAACTTTCCACACAACTTCAAATAAAAGGTTATCAAGGAAATACCCATAATAGAAAGAGTGATAAATATCTACTGATCTTGAGAAATCTGTTTTCCTGAAAAGTTGTTTTGAGAGAAAAATTTTATAAATTACAATCAAAAGCAGTACTTGCTTCTTGGTCAATGAATTCCAAATGTTTTTCTCTAGGGAAATGGCTTATATTATCATTACCAACTAAATTTCTCTTAGTATGGTCATAAATTTAAACTTAAAAAAAGTCTTAATTATTTTTTAGGCTTCAGTTGCATTTACTATTTTACAATGATAGATGGTGCTCACTTAAGTTTCTTAGAAAGTTCATCAACACACTAATACATAAAAATAATAATTATTAAAAAAAACCTTCATTCTCCTGTCAAAGACACTTCTCATTACAAGTTAATTGTAATTAATGGGACTAATTTAAAAACTACTAGGATGTAAACAATATGATAAACATTATTTAAATTTTTTCATTAAAGAAAAGCATCTGAACATCCTTCTGCATTACACTGCAATGCTAGAATGTTAGCATTCTAAAAACAAAAGCAGATTGCCAATCTCACTATGGTTGATTAGACAAGAAGGTTATTTCTTGATTTTATCAGCCTGGGTGTAGCACTACTGGGAAGTGTCTGAAAACCATGCTATGCATTGTCCCGAGACACATGAGTGAAATTAGGTAGACAAAATTGTTTGATGGTTGTCCAAGCACAAACTCACAAGTCAATTAGAGGGTTTGAGGGAACCGATCTTATTCAACTACCGATCCCACCAGATTATGTGCTCTTTCCCAGAAACTATAACTACATCCTGCTTAGTACAGTTACATTTATTTGTTTGGATGTTGAGGAAATTGGGATTGGCTACTCACCATAATAGACTCACATTTTAATGGATGCCTATGATGAAGTGTGAACTGTGTAATAGATAGCATCTTGGAATGAGAAATTGAAGAGCCAAGTTCTTTACCAATACTCATTATAAAGGCATGAATTCATTTCCTCCTCTAGCTATGAGTTAAATAGTAGGACTTGTATATGGTAAAGTCATTGCAGTTCTCAAAAAAATGTCATGAATTCAATATACACTCTCAAAAAAAAAAAAAAAAAAAAAAAAATCAAAGAATCGTTCTTATACTTCACAATATATATTAGCTTTAAATAACCCACAAATGTTTGATAAACATAAAATCAAATAAATTGGTCGACTTACTTGACTATATGTGCTGGTATTATAGATTACATATAAAAGATTAAAGCAGTTCAATAAATAAATACCTAATTGCTGATTAGGATTATTGATTATTAATTATGATTATTGCTCTTCTAAAAATGCTTTTTGTTGATTATGATTATTGATTATTAATTAGGATTATTGCTCTTCTAAAAATGCTTTTGTAAAATATGGAATGTAATAGCTTTGTCAATATCCAAATCCTTCTCTTAGACTGGTTGCAAACCATGGTTACAGAGCCCAATCTGTCCTACCATTTAACCCATAGTTGTGGGTAGAGCAAAGATGGATTCATAGATAAGGTTTTTGTGCCAAGATGAATCTGACTAAAGTCATCACAAATTCAAACTCAACTTGATTTTTTTTATTCTTTGCTGCAAATACTACACATGCAAATATTGATATTAGTGCAATTCAGAAAGAAAGAAAAAATATATATTGTTTGATGTCCTTGAATAATTAACCAATTTGTGAACATAAATTATAAACTCTTTCAAAAGTAGTTCAAACAACACAACTACATGAATAAAAATACACAGTGTCTGAAAATATTAACATTTTCTGAAGCTGTTGTTTAATAAATACTGTTTCTAAGATAACTGCTGAGAGCAGATCCTGAATAGAGAAGAAGAGAGAAAGAGCGAAAAGGAACAACCCCTCAAAAAACATTATGATGACAAAAGGTGATGAAGATGTTAATTTATATTTTCTTTTTATTAGATATCTTATTAACACCTTGAACATTACATTTGCCCCTTACACCTTTTGCAAGTTTTGATCATATTTCCTTAAAGTCAACCGACACCAATACACAAGATTCTTTTTTATTTTTATACTTCCATTTTTATCAAGTATGACATCATGGGTATTGTAGAACATATTCACACATCAAATGCAAGAAAATTTCTAAAATTAAGCCTCATTATTAAATAATAACAAATCCAAATTTAAACGGTAAATACACTTTGATTAATTAAATCCAGTTTTATGACATTTAACTTTTACTCTGACACTTAAGATGTAATTTCTATTTTAATGTACACCTGGGAAAATATAGTTCTCACCTAAACATTTCTTTTTCCCTGTGGATTTTGAGATGTGTGAGTTATCCAGATAAAATCTTTACAAAAATTAAGAAATATTAACTTTTATATCACACATCTAAAAATTTCTCATTTTCATTTTTTTTTAATGAAGACAGTAATACTTTCTTCGAAAATTACTGATATTGAAGTTTGTTATATTCCATGCTAAGGGAATAAATACTTAACACCAGATGGATAATAGAAGAAAGGTTTATTATGCACAACCAGTACAATATGAAATACGTTACAGTTATACACACAGGTCATTCTAGTAGTGAGTGCCACTAATTGGAAGGTCGGATGTGCTTGTCTCTTCTTGCTCTCACTCTTCCCCAGTTTCTCATAGAGATTCGACTTTATACGTACTTACTACCTATAGTGTAATCATTCATGAGGGTGACTGGTTATTTACATCAAAGCTTGAAGTGAAAGTGGTTATTTCGAGGAAATCCCTTTCCAAAAGCTACAAATTTCAGACATGTTTCATTTGGGAATTCAGATCAAAACAATTGAAAATTATTTAAGCATTATCAAAATTCTTTTTCTTCTACATGTCATCTCCCTTCAAGACATTGAAAATCATGGCTCTCCACAGTTTCCTGTTCTTTGTAGCTCTTAATAAATGTTGTGTTTTTGTTATCATTTAAACCATGTTCAATATGCATTTACTCAAAATCACTAGTTAGGTTATGCATTGTTTTTCTGTATCCCTCTTACCATCAATATATCCTGCCAGCATCAAATTTTCCAAACTCACTTTCCTCATTATATATATATATATATATATATATATATATATATATATATATATATATATATATGAGTTGTGATCAAATATGAATAGAAATCTTCCAGTATGATGATAAGATAAAGAACAAGCAAAAAATGCTTATCAATCTAACATGTTTATTTTTTATTAAACCTTCATCTTTTTACTCCATATCGCATTCTCTGATGAAGCTTTAATAATAGTGAAAAATGTTAGATTGATATATGTTTCCTATTTGTTCTTTATCCTATATATATAAATAGAGGAGCTAGGATCTTTTATTCAGAATTTAATCCATTCTGGGAATTTGATTATCATTATTTTCTCCTCTCTTCAAAGTTTACATTGTTTTGATGTGTTGTTATAAACTGATACTGATTTTCATATTTTCTTTGTTTTGACACTGTTTTTCTCTCTAATATATATTAGGTTGCTGCAAAAATAATGTCGTTTTCTCACATATGTTACTATGTGAGAAAACGACATTATTTTTGAACCAACCTTATATATATATATATAATTTTTTTATAAATAAAGGACAATTTTAGGTGAAAGAAGTATGACAAACTGGAAAAAGATTTTGTGTGACACATTTCATCATTTAAGATTCATTAGACTAAGTTTATGCATACATTGATGCGACTACAGATGCACACAAGTGCAGTAATTTCAATCCATACTTGGTACTGCATAGTTGTTACATTATGCCAAACCATGCTTAAATCCTCAGATTGAAATAAATGAGAAAAAGAGTATTCTACTTCTGATCAGTTATTTGTGATGCACCAATCAACCCAAAGTATTGCTTCCTTAGGCTACACTTGCCTGGTCTTGATTCTAATTTAGCACTTTATTTCAAAATAGTAATAAATTTTCTTTTATTTTGAATGTTCTAATAAGTTATAATTTGTAATTTAATGTTTGAATATTCTTTACAATTTCCTTAACTATAAAATACATATAGAAATTCCATTATTGTGTTGTCAAAAATTTGAGCTTAACAACTGAATCAAGTCTAACAACAAAATATTGCAATAATAATCATAATAGGAATGCAAGCCAGGATAAACAGTCTAAACAAGGTGTAGAGATACAGAAGGAAATTATCTCTGTTTGCTGGAGATAAGTCACATGGGTCATGTTATGGCTGCTTAGTAATATCACTTCATACATTGACAAAATTGGCCAGTTATTCAGTTTGTTTACAGCAGCCTAACCGAGCAATTGCTTTCTGTAACCTTGGCTAAGGGACCAGAACTGAGGCTAAGTTTACCTTCTCTAGCAAATGCTAGAGCTTACAAGTCCATGGTGCCATTTCCTTTTGTGGATATATCTTTCCCAGATATAGAAAGAAACTCTAGTTCGCAGTCCTCAAATTGGGAAAACCGAAGAATCACCGTTTCCTTTTCATGGAATATGTCCTCACCTGGGACACAGTAGATGAGTCTGAAATATGTCCTCACCTGGGACGCAGTAGATGAGTCTGGAATATGCCCTCACCTAAGACGCAGTAGATGAATCTGGAAAATGTCCTCACCTGGGACGCAGTAGATGAATCTGGAATATGTCCTCACCTGGGACGCAGTAGATGATTCTGGAATATGTCCTCACCTGGGACGCAGTAGATGATTCTGGAATATGTCCTCACCTGGGACGCAGTAGATGATTCTGGAATATGTCCTCACCTGGGACGCAGTAGATGATTCTGGAATATGTCCTCACCTGAGACGCAGTAGATGAGTCTGGAATATGTCCTCAGCTGGGACGCAGTAGATGAATCTGGCTCATTTGCATCTGGAGTCCTAAACATGGCTTCTCCAGAAAGCACAGCAGAATCTCCATATTATATGTATTAGGTTGTTGCAAAAATAATGACGTAATTATGTCATTTTTTTGACGTATTTTTAACGTCAAAAAACGACATTATTACGTCATTATTTTTGCACCAACCTAATAAAACCCTTCCTTTTTGTTTCTCCTTCAATTCTGCTTTGCCATGTAGATATATGTGATATAATTTTCTCTGCATGGGAGACATGTATATATAATTGTATGTCTTAGTGGTATAAAAGTCTCTCTTTTCCTTTCAGTTATTTCATTCCATCAGTGAAATATGAGTGTATCTTCTCATGGATATAATAATGCTCATAATGGGGAAATACAGATGGGAAAATAAACGTTTCTTCCATATGTCACTCCTGCTATAGACTTAAATAGTGTAAACACTTATCTTTTGGTTATTATTATCAAATGCTTTGACATCAGATAATCTCTGAGTCCCTTTTTCTTTGCTTATTATTATGCTTTATGTTTATCTCTATAAGCAGATACTGTCTCTAATATCAGGTTTTAGATCTGTATACCATTATGACCAAAATGGAATGGTTCATTATTTATCTGATATAATGGCAGGTTTAGCATAAATACACAAGAAAGAATATGAAGAATTATATAATATTAAAAACTAATAAATATAAGGCTATATAAGTGAATGAATAGACTTGCCCATATATATATTTGTTGGTCACATATTTCCTGTCCCAAAATGCACACTTGATCATCATATTTTCATGGTTACTTTTCACCACAGTTTTTTCTTTACATGACTTGATATTTACCAAATTCTATTTTCACTTCAAATGATTTTTTTCAAATTCTAAAAGAATGCCTAATATAAAATTATTTTATCAAAACATCAGAGAAAATGTTACAAAATTTTAATGAAGTAATTTTCCCTAAGTTCTAAAAAGCTGAAATTTCATTTCAGCAGTTTTTGATTAATTAAAATATATTGATGTTTTTAATAATCTTAATTTTAATCATGCAATTGTATTGCACACAAAAGACTAATACAATATATAAGTAATAATTATAATAAAATCAAATATAAATTTATGAAGAGAACATATAGACTCTTGTCTTTGAAAAGATGTTTTCAATTCTTACCTCAGACTTAACCGTATTCATAAAATTAATTTAAAGAAAACTCCATTTCTATTTAGTTCTGATGGATTAAAGTGTTGGTTTTGAATTTGGTGATATAGTAATTGTGATTTCAATCCCTATGTGTGTAGTACGGATTCAGAACAAGAACAATCTAGCACCATAATGAACTTGAATTTGAACTCAGCTCTCCGATGCCTCAGTCTGAGCTGCTCTACATTACTAAACTATGCATCCAGACATTAGTTTGAATAAATATATTAAATATACAAATCTAATAAGGTAGTGTTTGTGAATTTACTGAATAAACCTTACTGAACAGTTTAAATATGAATCAGACAGAGGTATATATATAAAAAAAATCTTCAAACAAATGTTTTTTTTCAATTAATCTATTGTCTTTTAGATTCAGTTGGTTGCGGTGAATTTAATTATGGTATGAAAAAAGAAAATATTTAAAATATAAAGTTAAAAACAGGAGAAAAAGGAAGCACTTTTTTTTTCTGGGGGTTAACCAGTTTTGCTTCTGTCTTCTCAAAACTCGATCAAGGATAAAATAGAGTAAATATGAATTAAAAAATGTACACAAAATACACACCTAAGTAATATACTAATGATAATATGGATTAAGGCAATATCACTGTAAATACTAGTTGAGAAATATTGGTTCTTGTATGATCACCAAAGTTAAGCAATATTGAGCATGGTCAGAATACCAGGTGCTCCAAGCAATTCATTCATAATTTCTCAAGAGTTACTATCTGCAAACGGTATTGAGGTAATTGTAAAACAAAATGGAAAAGGTTTATTTGTGACACATTTTATCCTTTAGGACTTCATTGGACTGGGTTTGTTGACATTGTCGTTATTACACATGTGCATGAATGAGAGGCTCTGGTATTTTCAAAATTTTTTAAATAATTTTGCATTTTAGCCATTTCATCAATATGCTTTGCCTTTTTCTTTTCATTATCTTTGTTTTCTAATATCTTACAACGTAATAAGAGAAAAGCTGTCAAGAATAGTGATATGCTATAAGAACCTAGACATAAATTTACTGTGGCTGAATTAGTGATTAAAGTACTTTCTAGACATTTTCATCTTAGTGAATTATTTATGCTTTTAATTATAATAGTATATTTTATGTCAGAACTGCAGTCAGTTTTATTGCAATGCATTTTGTGTTGTTTTTTAAAATGTCTCTTTTGTATTCATATAGACTTTTGTTTAAACTTCTTGAGGTTCCTCCAATATATTCTTTCTGGCAGTCCTTGCAATTGATAGAGTAAATTCCTACTTCAAGTTTTGATTTGTTTTGTTTTGTATTGATTAAGTCTTTGATTGTTTTAGATGTAGTTGTGACAAATTTTATGCTGAGTTTAGATAAATTCTTTTTGGTTGTAGTTGTGATAGAGTTTGTGGGTAGAATAACATATTTTTGATTCATTAGGTTTGTCAGGAAAGCTTTTCCATTTTGGAATATTTTATGAGACTTTTATTCCACATTGAATATGAAATAGTTAGGATACTGAAGGATCTTGAGAGTAATTTCAATATATTTTTCCTCTTCATGTAAATATTGAGGGTTGCAAATTCTGTGTGCTCTGAAGTTGAATCCAATGATCATTCCAGATTTTGTTTTGCTGTTATGATGGAAATAGAAGTTCATTCAGTCATCTTTATTAATTGATTTTTGATGAACTCTAAGCTTTAGGCTGCTGTAAACTTGGTGTAACATGTCTAATAAATGTAAAGTATTGTTTTCTACCATTTTGCATGTAAATTATATTGTAAGTTTGACTTTTTTTAGTTTATCTACAAGATCCAGTAAGTCAGTATCATGGAGATATATTAATAGAACATCACCAATATATTGGAAGTAAACTGATTGTTTAGGTAAAATATTTTGGAAAGATTCAAATTCAAGAGATTCTAAGAAGATACGTACCATCACTCCATTTAGGGGTGATCCCATTGGTAATCAAAATTTTTGTTTGTAACAATTGTTATTAAATGTGAAATAGTACTGGTTGGGGATGAGATGACAGATTTTTATTATTTTAGCCATTGGTAGGGAGAGGTTTTTCTTTTGTGTTAAATGCTTTTTTAAGTGATTTAAGCATTTTTCAACTGGGACATTAGTGTAAAGTGATTTTATATCGAGACAGCCCATGAGTTTGTCAGTCATATTTATTTCCCTTAGTTTTTTCAAAAAGGTTGCTTGAATTTTTTATGTGATTGACTTATTGTTCCAAAGATATGATACCAGTTTTGTGGGTCTTAGGAAGACCATAAAATATGGATGTTCTAGGGTGATATTCTATATAAAAATTTGTTTTCACTTTAATTAGTTTCTTGATTTCCTTGAATTTTTGTGTTTCATAGATAATTTTTGTTCGTTTATTATTTTGTATATGTTTGTATTAAGTAGGCAGTTAGTTTTTATGTATGTTTTCTTTTTTATGATTAGAACCCCCCCCCCACCATCCATTGTCAGAGGGAGTAATGTCTATTTCCTTATTTCTATCTAGGTTCTTTAGTGCATTTAGGTGTCTCATTGGTAATGTATTTTTGCTATTGATTTCTATAATGTGGCTTCAATGAAACCTTTGGTGAATTCAGAATTGTTCAGATTGTAATTTTTTACGACAGTGCCTACTATGTCTCTATTGCAGATTCCAGTGGGAAGTTTTTAACTGAACCTGAGGGCTTCTAATTCTGTACTGGAAAGTTTTATATCTATCCAAAAGATTTTCTATTAGATTAGGCTTTCCAACATATAGGTTATTGAGTTTTTGCTCCAGTTTGTTGTTTTGATTGTCACTCATTTGTTTGATAGTTCAGTGTAATTGTGTCCTTTCATAATATAGGATATTTAAAAACAGAGACAATGGGAAAAAAAGAATATAGAGGAATCAATGAAATGTGTCACAAATAAACTTATTCCATTTTGTCTTACAAATATATATATATATATATATATAAAGAGAGAAAGAGATAAAAAGATAGAGGTAGTTTTGCTCAACACTGCAAATTACTACAAAGCCAAACATTAACCTGAAAACTCATGCCATGTTCTTAAAAAGCCTCATCTGGTCAAGTCTTGCATATAGATGCCATGCAAGGGGCCAAACCCATTCAGAAATATATAAATGTCAGCTTTATACAACTGCTTTTTTAAAGACCAAAGGTTAAAAGTCATTTTGTGAGTGAAGCCTGTGGGCGTTGTCAAAAAAAAAAAAAAAAATCATGCAGTTTTGTTTTCATTTTGATCAGAAGATACTAATCTAGCCAAAATGGTATTAATAGCTTCAATATAAAAAAAAACACAGTTTTGTCTTTCATTCCAACACGAAAACACGAACCTAACACATTTTCCATTTTGTCTCACATACATTATATATATATTAATAAATATAAATATACAAATACCTATGTTTGAAGTGCAACTTAAAGTTTTTCTGTTCTACCAACTCATCAGGCATCAATTATTACTTTTGATTAAAAAAAAAAGTATAATGGGTCTCATGGGAAGGATGCTAAATTAAACAGAGATTCAAAGCTCAAATTTAATATAAACTAAATATAATATTGGAGTGTAAATACAGAATGCAGAGTATACATAGGGGACTATTATAAAAAAAAAAAAAGAAAAAAAGGCAAGCTTAAAGTTTAAAAGTTGGGTAACTTGTTAAGTAATAATAGACATTAAAATGTTTAAAGAGGAGTAATCAATATGCAACATCAAATATGACAAGTGATATTTGGATAATATATTTATCCAGAATTAAAATATTTTAAGAGAAATTTTTTTCTTGTGATTACAAGCTAACATTAGTTCATTTCATTTATTAAGTAGATTTCGATCATTAATATTTTTGAGGATGAATCTGTTGTATTGGTTGCTGCATCCAGAAAAGAGTGTAGTTTTGGCAATGAAATTTCAATGAAATTTACTAGTGTATAGTCATCTGCTTTAATATCCCAGAAAAATTTTGAGAGTGCCATGGCATCTGCATATTGCTTATTGTTAAGTTTAATTTTATGATGGTAAAATCTTGTTTCCAATTGTTGGCTGTGGAACTAAAATCAAATTTTATCTTGCCTTATATATGATGCCTTTATACATACATCTATCGTTCATCAGACAGCTAACTCATTTTTGACAATTACAATTTTTTCTATGTTAATATTGGTATTGGTGTTGCTTAAGTATTTGTTTAGAGTTACGTTATTATGCTGTGCTATAATAAGTTCAAGGTTTCTAACAGGTGTAACTAATGTTAATATTGTTCTTAATGAAGATTTTGTTGAGTAAAGGATTATGGTTGAAATGTTTGTGGATTAAATTTTATGACAATCCAACTAATGTTGGTTTTGACATTACTGTTAAAAGGTGGGTTGAACCAAATTATGTTTTCTATTCTTACATTTATTATTTGCATTCTTACTAATGCTTGGAATGTATCCTAATTTAACTTTGTGTTTACTTTATTTAGTGCATCTACATATTTAGTTTTATATTTGTCAAAAATAATTTTGTTGCTGGAGTTAGTTAAGAGTTATTTAGAATTCCAGGTGGGTGGTTAGATTCTTTGTGAATGTATATATGGTTATAAAGCTATTTATACTAAACAGCACTCCTCTGGATAGATTGAAAGTGTTGTCCAGAAAGTTGATCACCTTAGCATTAATATTAAGTCTGTGATCCTTGAAGAATTTGAAGAGTTGTTTCCTAAACCAGTCAGTTTGTTGTGGATTGGCATTATGTAGGAAGATAACTATGTCGTCTCTCTAAAGACCAGTGTGCTTACTATCAAAAGTGTAGCTAAGTTTCCAAGGCAGCAGAATGCCAACTAGTTCACAAGCTTCTGCAGAGTCAAATGATCTCATCGCTATAGAGAAGTCTGAAAATCATGAAATTTAAGGACAAGATTAACCTATTAAATCAAAGGAATGAGCTTACCAGTAACTGTAGCTATAGCTCCTCTTTTAACTTGCTATCTGGCTAGAAATACCATTATGTATAATGATGGAATGGTACCATAAGTCTGTTTAATTTTGTTCTTTACTGGTTCATAATTTTAACTTGAATTATTATTATCTTCTCTTATTTGCTGAAAATTTGATGTAACATGGATATTTAAATTAATATTGAATATTAATTCTTGAAGAATTCTTATATTCTTCAAGAATTAATATTGCATGGACTCTAAATTTATTACAGTTATCTTGTTAAACATGTTTGTTTGTATATTAGTATATTTCTTTCTACTTCTATTTTATATGGGTGTATTGTTCTCGGTGCATGCATTTATGTATGTGTTTATATGTGTTTGTTTTTTATGTCCTTATCTATGTTTGTATGTGGGTGTTTATGTTTCTATATTTATATATTTTCTTCATAGATATCTTTATTGTTGTGTGCATGTGTTTATGTATATTTTTATACATACTTTTGCATATATTGGTGTACCTAATGTTTGCTGCATTTATAGATACTTTTCACACTAGCATCAAATCTAACTAATAAATTAATACCTTGCTGAGAATAGTAAGAACAGAATAATAACATTATAACAATGCAAGAATATATATATATATATATATTAATAACTTTGTAACTTAAAATATGTTAAATCCAATGCTTGGTTTAGGCTTGGAATCTGTCATTTTTATGTTTTGATTTTTAATTTTAACATAAAATTAATACTTAATTGTTTCATATTGATTACTAATTTGATTGAGCATTAGATTTAATCAACTAACGGTTTGTATTTAGAATACACTGTCTTGTTTTTGAATTTCTGTACTCAGATAGGTTGTCATATGTTATGTAACAAGGTTTCTCATATTGAGGGGGTTTGATTCAGTTTTGAATCTTATAAAAACTCTTTATTTCACAATCAACTGAGTCACTTGAAATGACACTTGAAGTATTGAAACTAAATAGCTATTTTGGTAGTGATGTTATAACATACTTATGTCATTATATATATATATATATATATATATATATATATAGTTTAACTGGGTAGTAATTTCTGATTTTTACAAGTTCAGTTAATTACTAAAGTTGTTTATATTGTATTTTTGGGTTTATTTTTTTCTATATTTCAGACAGTTTTTGTGTTTCTCATTAATATTTAAATGTAAATATACACAGGAAGAGGACATACTTCAAAAATCAGGTATATGAAGATATGATATTTGACAAATGATTGAAACAGGAACAAAAAACAAAATTCTTTGATATTAGCTTAAGAAAGTCCAAAGTTCTCAGACATCAGACAATCCATATCTAAATTTTCACCACAAATCACAAAATGGTTAGAAATTGGAAGAAAATAAACAAAAATATCCTTAACAAAGAACATTTGTTGTTCTTTAATAAAACTTGATTCTCTCTCTCTCACTATATATATATATATATATATATATATATGAGAGAGAGACTTAAATAGAGAGGATGTCATTTTACATTTAGAATTATAGATAGATTTTAACTGTAAATAAATTGATGATAAAAAACAAAATAAAAGATTCCAAAATGAGTATAAAATAGAAAATAATTACTTATAGTCAATTTGTTTATAATTAAATCCTATTTTAATCATGTTCGAATTTCCCCTCCTCATTGACAAGTGTGTCATTGATTATTTTGTTCTATTTGCCAATGCTAACCTTTTGATAAAGTGTTGGCTGAAAGGTATAATGATGCTCTTTCTATTTAAGTCTATTTTATTCTTTTGTGGGTATAAGTATATATATATATATATATATATATATATATATATATATATATATATATATATATATATTAAACAAATTGATTCATTGAGTTCATGCAAATAGAGTCAAGAAAGGTAGGAATCCATTCTCTCCCTCAGTTATACTATAAATATAAAGGTAGATTGGTATCTTAATCTTTGGTTGACAACTAGTCTATGTGAAGGAAAACCCTGAAATCAAAAGCACTTATATATGGGGATAGCAACTACATTATACTTCTAATGGAAACCACATAGGAAATGACCAACATATTAAGAGCTGTAGTCCCTTTTTCCTAAGGGCAGTTTGCTTGTCATGAATAAGTGTGTAAAGAGATATCATTGAATTTTTTCTATATTATCAAACATTAAATCATTCTGGCACCAAGGCATGATGTTATATACAGACTCATTTTGTTAATTTTTTTTGTATTTAATTGAAATGAATTTAGCAAGAGATCATTAACTCATACTTTGGGTATTGAAGCTCCTTCTGTAGTCAAAGCTAAAACAAAACCCTTTTGTTTAAGGCCAATAAAACACATTCAAGAACACAATATTGGTGAAAGAAAAATAGAAGAAGTCCTTGATTCATTTTAAGTAACTGCTTTTTAAACAACTTTTCAAAATTATTGATTAAAAAATTTCGAAGATTCAAGAAGCTACAGAATTTTTCCCTTTTTTTAAATCAATAATTTAAAAAAAAAAAGAAGCTTTTATTTTTGCTTTTAATTTGTCTTTGGTTCTCCTTTCCAATTCAATAAAGTTCTTGTTTCAAAACACATGAGAGACAAAGAATTTAATTCAATCAAGATTGGAGAATGTTGATATGAAACAATTGCAAGGAAAAATAGGAATGCATGAGCAAGAAGAAGGAAAAATTAGAGCATTGGATTGGTGGCTATATCATGTTAAGGTCAAACTGATGATGCCTTACCAAAAATGAATCTACAATATAAGAAATCTTGTAGATCAACTGATAAATACCAGAATAAACATATTTCTAAAAATTATGCTATGCTTCAATTCTTTATTAAAGTGTTTATGGTTTACCTTTTTTTTTCACATTTATTTGTCTTTTTATAAATATTCAATAGAAATTTTGTGATTGTACTGATTTTTATTTTAACTAATTTAATAATCTCCATCTTTGATTGTATTGTGATGTATGCCCTATGGCATTGTGGGATATCATCTATTGTAGGTTTTTTTTCTGGATTATGCCCCAACCTAACATATTTTTATTTAGCAGCTCACATATAACGTCATATTCTATAGTTGACTTACAAACAATGTTTGTTTTAACAACTACATTTGAAGGTTGGAAAATTAACAAATAAGATTATTTTAAAACAAAATGATTAATGAAGGTGAGGGCTGGATAAAAATAACTTCCACTTGATATCTCTATCTATAAAAGTCAGGATGTGTGTGTGTGTGTATGTTTGTGTGTAACGAATGCACAGCTGCAATTTTCAACAGATTTGCAACAAAATTTACATGCACATGCTCCAAGTTAGCGGAAAGGCCAAGACTGACTTTGCATTTCCCAACTCCCATCAACAGTGGAAATAATCCATTTTTTCATGCTTCTACAGCAGTTTTCATGTAGTTTGCGGCCATTTTCTATTGGCCAGAGTGAGAGCATATAGCTGGCTGCCACAAATAGGCAGGAAGATTCTATTGGCCAGTGTGAGAGCCAACAGCTGACTGACACGAATGTTAGCTAGCATGCTTGCATGCAAAAAAAATCGATAGCTGCATTCGTCACAATTGGGAAAAATTTAAATCTGCATGGCACTTTACTCCAATTGGCTCATTCGCTTGATTAAACTCAATGTTGATTCTGATTCCGCAGAATTGGGTTGGGTGTTAAAAAAGTATGTCGTTAACATTCTTTTTTCATTCGGTTTTTCCAGTTACAAGTCCTTTTTTTAAAGCTGATTGTTTTGTGTTGATTTTGTTTAGTTCTTTTTTTGTAACAGATTTAATGTTTAGTATAGAACTTAGAAAAAATTTGCAGTGTGAGATAGGTAAGAAGTAAGGTATGTAGCAACATCAGCACAGCAAAGGACACTCCTTTAAAGGCAAGGAAGGGCAAAAATATTTTAAGTCAAGTGATAGCAATTGCTCTATGAGTTGTATGATTTTTGAATCAAGCACGAGCAATGCTGGGCCATGCTGCTAGTTGATGATAAAACTTTCAGAGTAGGAAAACTCATAAACTGTCAAATAGTAATGGTAATATTAACCATTTCCTTATAAGGAAGTATTTACTATTCATTGAACCAGCATCTTGTACTGAGAGTTGAAATTTATAACATCTTTCTCTGAGAACAATTTTTCAAGAAAATAGGTTTCTTAAGTCCACTAGCTGTTATCGCTCTTTTCAGTATTAATGGGGGTTTCTTTTCTAACATTTTATTTGAATTAGTACAGAAAGTCAACATTTTCATTATATTATTTTCTCTTTGAGTTACATTTTAGTAGTTGCTGCTGATGAAAGTTCTTAAGTGATATGGTTTCTGTTATTTGGTACAATTCTTTGTGATTCTGTAGCACCAGTTCAAAGAATATCAGTCTTCAACAAGACCAATAGCCTTTACCTGCTTTGTTTGTGATTCTGCGGTGCCACTTCACAATGTCTGAAGAAGTCAAGTACTCACTAAGACCTACATGTTGCATTCGTTCAAAGCAATTCTTAACCATTAATCAAAGAAAGTGGTTGTATACAGTTAACAGATATTTTTGAAATGGTGTTTGAGATCTGAAATAGAAACCTAGTGTGACACACAGACATGCACAAATAGTAAATTATTTTTATGTTTATGTGTTACTGCTAAATGTATTCTTGTAAATTATTTTCTTCTTCATTCAGGAATTGGATGATCACAGTTTTACACAGCTTTCGGTTTTTGTTGCTCTGATTAATTTTTTACCATTTTCCATCACTATCTGTCTCTGTTCTGCCATCAGTAGCCTTACTTATTTTCCTTCTGCATATCTTGCCTTCAGCATTCCCTCTGAGTCTTAAATTCTCTAGACACACTTTCCTCACCATATGTCCCAGAATTTTCACCTTTTATATTTCTGATTCTAAATTTCTATTTTTATTAAGAATTCCTTTTTACTCACATATTTGGTCCATTGTATTCTGAGCATTCATTGATAGAACCACATACCATTGCTTTTACTTCTTCATCTATGAGGAACATTTTATGCATTTATTGCCATGTAGGGCATAATGTATATCAGTGCTGGGATGGTCTTGCCAATTTGCCCACAGCTTTTTATAATGATTTTTATAATGATAATAAAACAATTTTTCCATATTGACAGTGTTTTACAGTCAGTCAAATTATTTAAAACTTCTGGATATTCCAGAAATGTCCAAGAATTATGATAAAGAATTGTTCTAAGAAGTTTCCTTGCAATTCATTACTTCAGTTTCC
The DNA here is from genome assembly GCA_963932145.1 of Acanthosepion lycidas. Lineage (NCBI taxonomy): Eukaryota > Metazoa > Mollusca > Cephalopoda > Sepiida > Sepiidae > Acanthosepion > Acanthosepion lycidas. The sequence continues at coordinate 100,268,061 of OZ010576.1, read as the reverse complement.
CTGCTGCTAATTGAAAAACAAATAGATTGTTTATTGTTCCTGCATGCATTATTATGCTGAGGTAAGTAAAGAATCCCTGGTGAATGAAATTATCAGTACAAGTAAAGCATAATTGTATATCTTTTATTGTAAATGGAATTTCTGCTTAATGAAACAGATCATAATTAAATTTGTTCCACATAACATCCTATCCCTTTGTGTTTGCAGAAACTGTATAAAGCAATTAGTAATGTAAAAAAAAAAAAAAATAGATTTCCTGTTTCTCTTGTTACTTTCCAATGATGAAAAGTAGATATATTTTTAAGGAAAAAGTATTCAAAGAAATTACTTTTTCAAAGCACACAATTAATTTTCTTATCTGGATATGAATAGCAAAATCAAAACTATAGTCTTATATTAAATATTTTCAAATGGTAATAATTAATTTTAAGAGATAAATCCATATAAAATAAAAGGAGTAAATCCCTCCTTTTCTGTTGAGGGACTAAATACATTTGTTAAGTTAAAACCTTCCCTTTGACTCAATAATGATATGCACCAAATCTGAGGTATGTTGTACATGAAGTAATCTTTTTAAAAGGACATAGGCAATCAGGGTTCACTACTACTGCTGCTGCTAAACCTCATGGTTTGAACCCTTGATTGCACAATAATCACCTTGTTGCTCTGGCTCTCATGGTCTTGGCAGTTCTTAGGAACATCCTCCAGCATCATATTAATCTGCTGATGCTCTTGTCGGACAACATCCTTCCAGATTCATTTTTCTTATTATCTTTAAATTGCCATACTTTTCAGAGGAATTTAGTGGATCAGTTTCCTGTTGCCTTCTCTGCAGTTTGGTATTCAGTGTTTTCTTTCACTTTGACTTGTTGCCACTCAAATTGCCAAGTATACCCTGCTATATAACCCATAACTAAAGGGATAGATGAATTCATGCCTCTCAAAAGAGCATATGCACAAAATTGAATACAGCAGACTAGCCCAGAATTTGCCCTCAGTGTGCCAATTCTACATTCAGCTGAATTCAAATCATAGGATTAATGCAAATAAAATGTTATCACTTTGCTGATTAATGTTATATTCAGTATCTCAATTCCAGAGTTCTATAAAAGAACTTTTTTGTAATCATTTGGTCGACTCATTCAGCAATTCAAATTATACATAGATGTAATGATATATGAACTGAATATTTTTTGCTAAGAAAAATATTATGCATTTCACTTACTTTTCCAGAAGCTATATAAATATATATATATTACTCCATAAGTGCTATATAAAACCTTATAAACATTTATATTACATTTTTGCTTTGTCACGGATTTATTTATTTACTTAAATAACAGTTGAGACATATGGCTGCATTTCAAGCAATAGAATTTCTTTCAAATGAGACTTCAAATCAGAGAATGAAAAACTAACTGTAAAGAGAGGAAACTTAACCTTTTCAGTGCCTTGCAAGACATTTATACATCAATGTCATAGACTGATCAATGCCACATTTGTGGCTTTAACTTCCTACCTTGACTTGAAGGGCCAACTCTGTGACATTCAATGTTTGATAGCCACAAACAGAAAGCTAATTTTTATTCACTTTACTCTATACTGGTGAGTGGGGTTTAGATTGGCTGTCATTTATGTCTGCCACACTTTGTCAAACTTCAGGTAAAGGCAATCACATTCTACTAAATATTTACTATCAGAATGTCAACTGGTGAGAATCTCCAGATAGGTTTTATTTTCCAGTAAATGGTGGGGTTACTTTAGACTTCCTTGATACTTGAATAATGGGCGGTAATTATTTCAAGGCTGTGAGCAAAAATACTATTTAAAGTGTTGATTTAGTAATATAAATTTTCATTTTGGTAATGGTAATTGTAATATTAACAGTTTCCTTATAAGGAAACATTTGGAATTCATTGAATGAGCATCCAGTTCAGCTTTTGGCTGAAATTTATAAAATCTTGATCTCAAAACAAATACTGCTTTCAGTTAAAATTTATAAAATATTTCTCTTAAAACAATTATTCTGGAAAATAACTTTCTCAAGACTAGCAGCAATTATTAATCTTTTCAGTATTCATGTTGGTTTCCTTCAGTTGCTTTATGTTTGAGGTAGTGTGGAACATCAAAATATGTTATTATTTTCTCTTCTAATTACCTGTGCTACCCATTTTCATTGTCAGGGATGGAGGAGAACAATGTATAAAATACCTAACAAGCTTAAGTAAATGGAAAGTGGAACAAGGTTTTAGGGAGATAGCAAATGACACAATTTATTTAGAACTAGAAAGGACAGAAAATTGTGGAGAGCTATGATTGCCAACATCCTGAAGGGATAGAGAAGAAGAAGTTGTTGAAAATCCTCAAGTGATGGTCCTTGGTGCAACCTTCATTTTCCTCAAGCCATTTTTATCCATCAATCCTTGAAATCAGTTGTATACAGCCAACAGTGTAGATATTTCTGAATGAGTCTGGTGTCATGTGTGGTATTCCTATGAAAGTCTCTTTTTTCCTTCTTTTTTAATTGTTTCACCCCAAACAAGGCAATAAATGCAACTAGACTCAAGGGCTACAAAGTATGAAAGAATATAAGAAAAACATTATTAAGGAAAGAGAACAATAAAAGAACACAAATTAAAAAGCCAAGATGACAGTTGACACTGCATTTAAATTTTTGAAGATCAAAGTTGAATGGAAAGCAAGAAACAGGAAGAGAGTTCCATAAGCGAGAAGTGCCAGAGAAGAGGAATTGTTAGCATAGAACTTACAGTTACATCTCACCATTTACACTGCAAAATGATGTAACTCCACAGCCAATTTTGCAGTGTTTTTAAATTTTTGAAATTAAAGTACCAAACATGAAATCTCAGAACAATTACCATGAAAATATTTATAGAAAAGGCACATGAAAGTTACTCTATTGTTGTGAGAAAGTATTTGAAGCCGATATGCCAAATCAGAATGTACAGAATTGCAGATTCTTCTTTGCATTTTATCATTGATCCAAATAAGCTGCAGACCAGATGCGGCAGCAATATTCAATGAATGGTAGATTTATAAATTTTTAAGATAGATTCTGGCTAGAAAAATTGTCTAGCATGACACAGTAAACCAACCTTCCTAGCAGCAAACCTAGCAGTTGTTTCAATATAATCTTTCAAATTCATGTCAGTGGAAAATATGAGCCTAAGAAGTTATAATGAATCATTCCTTTGGAGGTTAGTATCAGCCATGCTTATGGAAGGCAAAAAAGGTTATCTAAGACAAAAAGTACAGTTTCATTTTAGAGGCATTAAAATTAATAAGGTATATCTGTATCCTTAATCTATTACTCGACTAATTTAGCATATATGAGAGGGTTATGAAAAAATTATAACCAAACAAAAGAAAAATATTTCCACAAAATTTCAATTTTTTTTTTAGTTAGGGAGTTTGTCAGGCTGAATATGTTTCAGTATACCGATGTAAATCAACATACATCAACAAATAGTTGGATACATAAACATCTTTGTATGTATGAAATCTCTGCAGTATCTCCAAAGGTTTTAGCTTCTATTTTATTAGACAACAACAGGTTTTACTATGCAAGCCATTATAAACTTCATATTAACAAAATGACATAGGCAAAACTTTCAAGGTTGATTTATATGAGCAATATAAATAATTATATAATAGTTTTGCCAAATGCATTCAACAGCAAATGAAATGAGTACCACATTGAATGACAAGAGCAAATAATGATATCATCAAGCTGCTAATTTTCCACACTACACAAAACAAAAAGATTGCAAGGAAACTCCAAATTTTTTTTTTTAAGTTAGACCAGATGTTTTCTATTGTGGATAACATATGGAGAGGATGGAGGCCATTTAAATAATTTGGTATCTTTGAAATCTTTCTTGGCAAGATGGGCAATAGCCAACTTTACAGAATGAGAAGAAGCATTTTCTTGCATGGCTAAACTCTTCAGCTTATAGTTTCTAAGTTTTGACTTATCCCACCCAAAGAAAATGTCCTAAGAACTTAGAATAACCTTTTGCATTCAACTTAACACATTTCACAACTTTGAAAGAACGCACCATTTAGCTGCCAAGAATAGGAACCCAAAACATTTCTTTACTTCTCCATTGTAATAATCTAAGTTGTGTTTGCTGATTATATGAAGAACTAAATCTCATCAAGTCATCATGTCTATCCACTTTAGCTTTACATTTATCACCCAAAATTATTTTGTTCAATTTTCATGTACTTCTTCACCTTAATTAGATATTTCTTTCTGTGATATATACTTTGTTTGCTATCGTATCTTTAGTCAAAGATATTAATATTATGTATCTTTTTCTCTTTTTACATTCCAGATCCTTCAAATATTTTTTGCTGGTCAATCCACCATTTTCATTCATTTTCCTTCTAACTTTTCTCAAATCTCTTGCCATGGTATTCTTCAAGCCAACTTTCTTCTTGCCAATGTTAATGTTTAGAATTTCAGTTCTTGAGTTTTCATTTATTAGTGTCCAGCTTTTTCACAATTTCCAATATTGTTTGCCCATCAATCAATAACTTCACAATATATTTATCTCTCTTTGGGAAAAAATCTTTCTTGCATCAAATGCTTATTGTTGTAGATCTGAAATGAAAATATAAATAAGTACACTATTGTATATATGTTATATTCCATGCTAATAGGAATATGGAATAGACAAACATGGTGGACAAATAGTAACAGGTTTATTGTAGAAACCAGTACAACAAGCAAGGAAGTAATAGTTATGCACAAGTTTATTTCTTTCATATTCTTTGACACAGATCATCATTCTGTCTACAGTTTCAAGGTATCTTTAAAGACTGTTATATTCCGTGCTAATAGGAATATGGAATGGACAAACATGGTGGATAAATAGTAACATGTTTATTGTAGAAACCAGTACAACAAGCAAGGAAGTAATAGTTATGCACACGGTCATCACAAGTCAATACAGTTGTGTGCATGATGCTATTAGAAGGCTGCTAGTTCTCGCAGATCCCAGCTCGACCCTTCTGTCTGCTGTCCTAACGCATACTTATATATTTATTTGAAACATGAATTATAAACCTTGAGCTGCATTTAAAAAAATGCACACCCCCAAATAGTAAATACTCTATATAAAAACAGATAAAAAATGAAATTGTTTTTGTATATTTATCATATCCTGAAAAATTTTACCAATATCCTTTGCTTAATACAATTGTTTTGAAACATTGACTTGCATAAAAAAAATCTGACAGAGTGTATGTTGGCCCACCACATAAGATGTTAGGAGTAGAGATTGAACCTTTCTCCCAATAATTCATTACTGTATTTTTACCTTGTTAAATAATTTCAGATTGAGTGGCAGTCTGGTAAATTAACATCAGAGATGACGATGTTTACAAGACATTGGTGTGTCTTAATTTCTTTCATGCAGGAAGAGAAAATGTTTGCCTTTTTAGAGGCTTCAACAGTGCTACCTAACAACATTTTTTCAAAACCAAGTAGAGGTAATCATATTTCCAGTTCCTTTATTCTTAGCATCATGGGAAAATATATTTCTTTTTCTTTCTTTTTATTATTCATCATTATTATATTATTTATTGATTTTATTTCATTTTCCCACAAGGCTACTATATCTAATCATTACAGAGAATCGAGCTCAGGCATAATGGTCAACCAGACTGGGTTGTAAACTATTATTTCACACTGAGGCGGCCTGTAGCTTTGATGCTAACATGAGACATTTGTCAACTATTTGGAGTCTGTGTTAGCATGGTATAACAATTATCTCATTTATAAGTTGGAAGAGCAAGTTGCGTGACCAATCTATAAATGTGGAAAGTCTATGTGTGCGCATGGAATTTTCACATCAACATCAATATGTCCATGCCAATAAGCTTTTTCTTTCTCTCAGGATGGGGCAATGGCTAGCAAGCTAATCTGCTTTGACCACAGGTATGAGTACTAAGTTAAATATTCACTGGATGCCTCATACTTGTAGGTTTGTGGCAAACTAAACTAAATTTAGTAACTGGAAATTCTGGTGTCATATCGTGAGAATAGTCATGAAGCTCAACTTAATTCATTAGTATAGAATTCAGTCCTCACTGAGGGACCAAACAAAGCTAATCTTAGTAAATAATAACTAACAAAAATAAAAATGACTTGTAAATGATGTGTGTGCTAGAGATTTTCTCAAAAGAAATTTGTAATTTAAGCACAGGTGTGTGTTTTTCGAAGAAATAAATATATTGCTTATATATTTTTGTATGTTTTGAAAGAATATGATCATCGTTTCTTTTGAGAGATTATTTTTCAGTTTTTAGAATTAAGTTTCTGAATCTAAATAAAATGCTGAAGTGGATATTTACTTTGTATCTGTTTTTTTTATATCTTTTTCATTAGTCTAGAATGTCCATTAATGTATAGAAGATGAAAAGAAAATTAACTATATATTTCTTTTATGCTGCTGTAACTCACCACTACTTACCCAACACCAGGTGGGTCTTGTGACCTGTCAGTCCAGAAGCACCATTACATATCAAGGCCATATGTTAGTATTAGTAGTTAGTTTGTATCCATCACTGGCTTGTAAGGGCTTTCATGTAGATTACAGCACCTGGTATTTTCCTGCATTTACCCATTTGAACAATGAGCAAAACTCAATGCAGCTCAACTTCAATGATCAAGCAACAAATGGTGCTTCTGTGTGATATAGCCCTAAACCATTCTTTTATTATGATGTCAATTTAACACCAAGGTTATTAACTTTATAAAAATACCAAGGTTATTAACTTGATAAAATAAATTTTCTTTTCTTTTTAAGCTTCTTTACTTTAAATTAGTGAATGTTTTCCTAAAGACAGGCACAATATTATGGTTCACTTCAACATTCTATTTTATATTTAACATAATTGATGTCTGTGGTGAGGACAAAATCTTTTCACTGAACATTATTTTACAGTCATTGGACTTAAATTTATTTTAAAATGAAAAAAGAAGGTCATTTTCAATTTTCATGAAAAGCAAAACAAGTTCCCCCTGAAAAATATATTTTCTTACAAAATCACACACCTTATCTTTACTGAAAATCATTCTGAAATGTTTTTTTTATAGCATTAAGCAATTTGGACTTAAATTAATTCTTGAAAACAAATTAATAGATGTAATTTTCTATACTTACCTTAACTTATACTGAAGGGTCAAACTCTAAGTTATTTTTGGAAGAATTGTTTTGTATATATTTTTTATTTTTTTAGCAATTTTGTGGAAATTATTTCAATTTTCTCAGAACTAAAGTCTAAGAATGATACTTGCACTTGATAAGTTATCTTTTTCTGTGTAATAGATTCAACACACTTTGCTTGAAAATTGAGATGTAGACTTGAAAAATATTTGATGATTCTGTTAAGTAGTACAATTTTCTCAATAATGCATATATATATATATATATATATATATATATATATATATAGTGTTATGTTAGTGTTTTTAGAACTTATTAATCTGTGTACAATAATTCAGTATATATATATATATATATATATATATGCATAATGAAAGTCAGAATGAAAACAGCACTACACTGTCCAAATATGTATAGAAACAAAAGTAGAAGACAAGAAAATTCTCCATCCATGAATAGAAAATTTTAAAACCAGTACAAGCTTGCAAACAATGAAAACATCTCGAAGAAAAATTCTGAATTGCAATATTTCCTGAATGAGAATGACTTCTCAGTAAATGATAGGAGTTTATTAGCAAATGTTGCAATGTGTCAAGTCATACTCGAGTCAGTTTACTTACGAGATAAAAAATAAAATGATATCAAAATGTGGTAATCTTATTTTATATAATTTAACTCTGATGAATATTCATGCACAGATTTGGGTTTTGTAGGTGGTGACTGCTCCATTCTCCTCCTCATGGAAAGAGAGATGATAATAGTCACCAATCATTGGTTGGATAATGGAAGTGACTTCATTTTAAGAGCTGATAATCAGTTCTATTAATGCACAGATTGTCTTGTCATTTTTTAACAAAGTTTAAAAAGTTTAACATTACACTACATGTGGCTCTATCATCAGGATATTGAACAATGTATTCAACAAAATCCATGATGACCTCTTTTTGCTTTAAGTTGTGATTGTTTCTATTATGCACAGACACACACACACACATTATATATATATATATATATATATATATATATATATATATATATTTATTTAAAAAAGATTTTGGCCCATATCACCTGAGGATACTGAAAGGTATAAACCAAGCTAGCGTAATTGGTTTAATACTTTTAAATTTAAAAGCTCTGCATGTTAACTTTTTATTTTCTTTATATGTGTATTGAGCACTTTTTAATACAACTTTTTCCTGGTCTAATTCAACTCTGACCAATAACTGTTTTACAATTGTTATATATATATATATATATTGTGTGTATTTAGGCAGCATCTTTTCATTGATACACGTTACATTAAATATTATAGACAACACTTGTCTATAATATTTAATGAAATGTGTGTGTGTATATATATATATATATATATATATATATATATCTACATGTATAAAACAGTAAATGTCTATGTGTATATATGCTATTTATACATGTTCATATTTCTCAACTGATTTCAACGAAATTGTACACACACATTGCATATTTATTAAAATGAGTCAAGACTAACTTTTCAATCTCCAGGCTTCTCAGGTTTGGGAGAAAAATTGATAAAACTAAAGGTGGGTATGACTTTTTGCAAAAACCAAGGCAAAGTTATACAAGAATAAAATCTTTACTGGATAAGCAGATGTTCTTTGCAGTTAATGCAAAACACAGCTCATGTTATTAGATTTATGTAGAGTAATTGATAGTTTTCTTGTAACACTGGCTTCACAAAAAAAATTGTGGAAAAATCAGGTTTTTCTAACTACTTAAAATAAAAACTTGAATAAATTTCTCATTTTTTATCCAATTTCCTTTAAACATGTCACGCAAATTTTTCCATCGTACAAAAAAAAAAGATGTGATTTTAGCCATGCTTGCTTCCCCATGTATAACAAAAAAACATGAAAAACTGTTTAAAAAGTGCATTTTTTGGCCATAACTTTCTAATTTTTCATTCGATGCTTTCCAGATTTGCCATGTAAATTACATATGACACAAATTTTCTTGTGTAAATGTTTGGTTTAGATTATTTCTGATGCAAAGATTGTTTGTGAAGTATTATTGAAGCATTAAAAGGGAAAAATTCCTAAAGAAACTGTTATTAATCCCAGCTTTACAGTAAACATGCCAAGAAGAAGTGAGCATTCATGCATTTTCACTTGCAGTTGAATCAAGCTCTGACACTTCATCCCTGTTTTTGTTTGATTATTAGATTTGTGAACAATGCCATACTATTTGAAAGTTATTATGGCCATAGGAAATTTACTGAATATCTAAAACATTGAAACAATTTAACCCTGAGCAATGACCACATGAGAAGATTTCATCGATAGAATTCATTTTAAGAACAATCAAACTATTGCAAAGGATATACCATGAAAAGAGGAGGCGGGGAGTAGCATAGCATACCAACAGATGATGCATGCAAGTGGGAATGCAGGCAGACATTTTGAGACAGGGTTTGTGGATATACAGGTGTTGTGGTTATACAATTACAGCCATGTACACCCGAGCGATGCTAGGTACCTAAGTTAATATATATATATATTTCATTTCTTTCGAAAAATTTGATTATGATCAAGCCTTTCTCAAGCAATAATTAAGTGAATACCTAGAAATTGCTGGTTTCCCAGTTTTTTTTTATGTGCCTTGTCCATTGAGGATGTTGGTAATCCTTTTTCTTCACAACTACCTGTATTTTTGGTCAAAGTAACTAACTCCTTCATCATCCATCATGTAGCTGTGGTCCTTTTTGTGCTCTTTATCTCCTCATATTACACTTTCTTTTTGTATTTTGTTTGTGTGTGTGTATGTTTACTCACTTAACTCATTTTCAATCCACATACAATTCATTTACATCTAGCAAATTACAAAATATCATTTCCATATGAATGAAGTTTTCTACATATTTCAAAGAGTTTTTCACTCTATGTATTTGAGCTTCTGTGCTTGCACTACTACTTCTGAAATAAAACTGAAAATAAAAATTGCATTTCTTGTTTCAGTGTTTTGAAAAAAAAAAAAAAAATCTATTTCTAGTTTAATTATGCTATGAGCTCTAATCATTAGATTAGTTATGCAGCCCATCAAACTGGCTGTTGGACTATGCATTAGATTGAACTTGGTTCTTGAAGCAGTACTATGACTATTAATTGACTGAGGTCTTCCAGTATTTCATTACTGTCATATATTTAACACTTTGGTATTTTCCATAATCCCTAAGTTGTCTAAGGCTGTCAGTATCTCTATTACAATCTCATCTAGTACTGCTTCTTTCAAACTTGACCACTGCTCACCTAACCTTGGATTTTAATACTATATGTAATTTACTGATTTTTGTTTATTGTTTCTTACTTCTGCTATCAGGGAAGCACTCTCTAATTTATTCATTTTCTTTTTCCATAAAGAGTGCTCTCTTTCTGTGGATTATATGCAACCTGCTGAAGACCACATTTTCTGTCTATATTTCTGAGATGAGGTATTGTAATTATATTGTAGCATACCGACGGATGATAATGGGTAGTGAATACTGTATGTGTTGGTTTGCAGTCTGCAGTTGGAGATTCATTGTGGAATTCACTTGACTCACTTCTAGCAGTTGACTACTTCTATGTGCCATTGGTGAATCTTATATGTGTTGTTTTTGTCCGAAGTATTATCATTCATTACCTACCTTTGTTTGATTATTATATTCAGTAACCTTCCCTAGGTTACATCACCTAAGAATCTGGGTTGACACAAAATTTGAACGAAGTGGTCTACCTTCAAAGCAAAAGTGACTGGGACTGGGACTGAGTCAGATGACATAGACAAGTAGCCTATGATATTGGCTGGGAAGAAATCCCAGCATGCATTTGTGTGCTTCTGCCTATATAACTGGGGAGAAGAAAGTATTTGGTAATCTTTCCCACAACTGGAGAACATGCATTGTTTTGGTGATTGAGGTTTGGATATGTTTTCTGTATAAATGAGGTATTATGGTGGAAGGATTTATTATAATGTATGCCTGGGTCAGTGAATGTTACTAGTTAACCTAAATTTAGACCAATGGTGACCAACTGGCCACATTCCCCATTTGGCCTTTTGCCACATTTGTATTTTTATATGCTATAAACATTCATTCCCACAAATAGATTGGAACAAACACAAGGGATCTTGGCTGCCCACAACTACCTTTTTATTTGAATATCTGTGAATGGTGCAGACTTCTTAGGAAATAGCATGGAGACAATTTTCATTGCCTCCCAGAATTATTAAACCTCAATTGCAGATTTGTTGCTTTCAAAATTTATATATATGTTTTTGCTATATACCATCACTATGAATACTAATGGGTATGTCCCAATCCTTATAAATACATTGGACACTATTGTAAGTGAGGGTAATATACTGTTTAGGTAGTTCACCTTGAGCAGTGGTTTACCGAATTCATGCTGCTGGTGAGTATTGTATTTTGTTGATGTTATAAAGATTACCATTTCTAACCTCCATCTTGTTTATTCCTCATTCAGAAACCTTTTCTAGGTTACAACAGTTTTCAAACTGATACTTTCATGTAAGTTACATTATTACTGAAGTCTTGTCTATGACTTTAAGAAGTGTCATTTACATATTCAATATTGCTAAGATGTACAAATCTCTTTTTGCATATTTACAATTGTCAACAAACCATTTTGACTTGTCCATTCTTCAGCTCGCTCTAGATCTAATCTGTCAAAATGAGTTACCCAGGTGATTTCAATCTACAAGGGCTGGGGAAGTTCTCTTACAGTATATTTGCTAATCAAATTACATCATATTTAAATATGTACTATCTTGACTCAGACACCCAGTCAACAAGCTGTGAAATACGACCTTTTCAACTTCCTCACCACTTCTCAAATGATGCTATCAATTATCTGAACTTTATGCCAGAAAGTGTGAAAGGTGTACCTCCATTCTCTAGATAGTTTTTAACATACCAAAGTTTTCACCCTGATCATCTATTTTGACTTTATATTCATCAATCTGACATTAAGTAGACAACTGATTTTCTTCTCATATAGATTACCATGTATATAAATATAAATGCAGTTTTTGTCATAAAACACCAACTCTTGGAAGAAGGTTGCAAAAGGTAAATTAAGCACAACCTTTATCTTCTAACATTTACAAATCCTTTGGATCTATTCAACCTTTCTTTCTACATCAGAAATATTAGCTCTAGTGATATTGTTGAAAAATAATTAAGATTGATGGGTTAAGCATTTGTGTTATTATATAGATGTACAGAAAATTATAAAAAAAGTAATAAATTATGATATAAGTAAATAATTTGCTTTGATATTTATGCATATTTTTTTATAACACACTTAACCTGACTCTTTATGAGAAAATAAAATTGCATGCTGAAAAGTACTTGGCTTTACCAAGATGCATTTCCAAAAAAATAAAATCTGATGTTTGACCATTTGTTGAGATTTTGGAAAAAGGTTTGGCCAGCCAAGAATATTTTTCCAACATTGTTATCCTTTAAATTCAGTTTTTTTTATTTATAATCATTATCATCAGACAAACAGGTCACTAGTTTTTTATAAATAAATTAAGTATGCTATCTCTAATAATATAAGGAGAATAGGTGATAGGAGAAGATAAACTGATGCCAAATTTACACAGGAATGTCAGAATTTTGGCCAGCTTTCGACTGAGGATTTGCCAAACAATCCCTTGTCAATTACTTGTCTTAATTATTTTGCTATAATTAAAATATGAGTTTTCTGTCTCCAGTGATTAAGTGTGAAAGTATAAAAAAAATTGATAGCATCATATGAGGCTAACAACAGTAAAAATATTATGTATGAGATGATTTTAAATATTTGTTTTGACCTGTTTCACTGATGAAACACTCTCATAAGAAAAAGCGACTTACAACCACATCATGTTCAAACACCAGTTTCTGTACAATAGTAGAAGTTAAGCAATGTCAACCTGGTCAATACATAGATGGGTGACTGCTTGAGATTAACAAGATCTGTCAGCTTGGATGTGCTGGTGGTGTAATGGATAATAACTCGGTAGTATTAATCACAGAGTAGAGTTCCAATTCCAGTTAGGTTTGTTATATTCACTGATACTCAAATACTCTTGAGAAAGATATGAATTCACCTCTTCTCCCCAGTTATGGGTTAATTAGTAAGACTTGTATCACTAAATAATTGTGATCTAAAAAAAAAAGAATTCTTACAATCTAAAATATTTTCTGGCTTTAAATAACTTGCAAAGGGTTGATAGTCCATAAAAATTAATCCATCAATAAGAAAAAGAAATTTATTTCAACAAAATCTGTATTAGTGCGACAAAACATGTCAGATTTTAGACAAATGCTTGATTTTATAATTTAAGTGTAAAAGTATATAAATTAGATTTAATTATGTGTCAGATCAGTGAAACTGTGGATGGTAACCCTATTGCAAGAGCCACTGACTAAGATATAACAAAGACATTTGACAAGGTGTTACACAAATTCTCAAAGTATGGCATCTATGAAAGATTCTATACAATTATGAAGTCCTTTAGTAGGTTCATGAAGATTGTTGTGAAAGGTAGATGCTATGTATGGGGTAATTATTCCTTTCAACCAATGAAAACACAAAAATTAAAAATACCAGAATTTTTTCTCTTTCTTTATTTTTTTCCATCTCGAATTAGCTGATGAAGCTATAATAAAAGTACAACATGTTACATTTGTAAATGTTTCCTATAGCCTATCTATATTTGATCCTAATTCATATATATATATATATATATATATATATATATATATATATATGTGTGTGTGTGTGTGTGTGTGTGTGTGTGTGTGTGTATGTGTATCATGGAGCACTGTTTTATTACCACCAGCACTCACTGTGCACTATTTTGTGTGTGTAGAAAGAGTGATAATGAGAAAAATAATATGAACAGACAAAACAATACTGTATACTAACTCAAGTTTTGCACTAACTGATCAGATGATTGCCTCTGATGTAAAACTGCATGGCATCATGCAGTGTTGATTTCTATGTCCACACTGATTCTATCTCAGATACTTAGTATTTTTTCCATATAAATATAGTAAATTGTAAGTGTCTATCTATGCGTGTGTGCATATTCAAAAAATAGGTATACAGTAAAAAAAATATGCACAGAAAAAAATGTGCAGAAAGCATGATATTGATTAAATGCATACCAATAATGGTATAATACTTACTGTATACCTACTTTTGCATAGTAGATATGAGTACATAAAAGTTTGCTAAATGTTTTCAACCTGATTCCACTTGACAAAATTAATATTCCGTTAACTAAATATACTTACATAATTAAATTAAGTGGATCAATTTTTACTTTTAAAATATTTTCTGATTTTATTGTTATAGATTTCTGTTCACTTCATCTTTAACTGTCCTTAAATGATGACAAGTTTTTTACAAATTTCTAACATTCAGATCTTTGTCTTTTTTTACTGCTTGTCAACCTTTTGTGGGTTATTTAAAGCTGAAACCTATTTGGAACTCTAAGAATAATTCTTTTTCTTGTAAGTGAATATTGCATTAACAATATTTTGAGAATAACAATAGTTTTCCAGATAGAAGTCCTACTATTTAACCCATAGCTGGGAGGAGGAGACAGATTCATATCTTTCCCAAAGGTATTTGCACAGAAATGAATGTAACAAACCTGACTGGAATTTGAACTCGGTCCTTTGATTTCTCATTCTGAGCCACTATTCATTAAAATACCCACATATCTTCTAATGCTTAAAAAACTTAAAAAGAAATTATTAACATTGTAAAGAAGATTTTTTTCTAGTTAACACTTTTCTTCTTTACTTTTTCTTGATAACTGTTTTCATATGTCTGCAGATATATAATGGATTTCCAGCTAACTATAGTAATTGTTACAAGAAAAAGTATGAGAAATAAAATTAAAAGTTCAATAATTAACTGAAATACAATGAAATGTCACTGCATCAAAACCCCACCAATAAAGCTATCAATATATTAGAAAATGTTACAAAAGCACTTCCACTAAGAGTTTCCCAATATATTTGTTCTATCTCTGAAGCATTTTCTCTTTCTCTAATATCGCATTCCATCCTTGGATTTTAATTTTTATGCATCTTGTTGTTGAGCATGTTTTTGTCCCTTTAGTTTTCCAATTGTTTCATGCATATTTACTTTAGCTGTGATACTCATTCTTTTGTTTTTGACACATCTTTCATTGAATCATTCCTCTTTAGCTTGCCTACATTTGTTCCTAGCTTCTTTGTGTAGAGTTGTCCATTCTGTGTCACACCTTGGTATTGTTTTTTGTCACCTTTTCATCATTTCAAGAATTTAATTTGTTATACATTCTGTTTTTCTTCCTCTGTTTTTCTTTGGGATGATCTTGATTACTGATGCGACTAAAGCTTCTCTTAATGTGTCCTACTTCAGATTCCTGTTTCATCCATTGTATCTGCTTTTCACATTGACCATATATTTCTCCTTCAGATTCCAGGCATTCAAGTGTCTGTTGTATTAAAATTTGGGTGCTACTCTGGCCCACATTAATTTCTGCAGTTCACTCTAAGTTTACATATCATTAGAAGGTGGTCACATTCTCAGTTGGCTCTTGGGCATGTTTTGCAGTGTAAAACTTCATTCTTGAATCTCTTATTGATAGTTATATATTTCATTTGTTTTTTTTGTTTCTCCTCTTGGGTTCCTTCATGTCAATATATGTCTTGAAATCAGGCATTGGATTGTACCTTGTCATTCACCATTGGATCTATTTTTTCATGTTCATTAAAAGTTTTCTCGTCTCAATTTGCCAACTATTTCATCATCTTTCTCTTTGCCTACTTTGGTATTCAGATCTCACATGAGAATTTTAATTTCATGCAATTTGCATTGAGCCATAACAATCTGTATATGAAAAGCAAGTATTCAGTACAGCAGAAAATAAAGGAAGAAATCACAATGTAAACACTCATGCTTCTTGGGACAGTCATTCTTCTTTAGGTGCTTCATATGACAAGCATATTACTTAGACGACAATGTTATGTTCCCCAGGTTAGTGTTTTCCTAATATATTTTTTTTTATTTACAGCTCTTTGTTTTGTAGCTTCTTGCTGATTAGTTGTAAAAGTTTTTTCATGCATATTTAGCTATGATATTAGGTTGGTGCAAAAATAATGTCGTTTTCTCACATAGTAACATATGTGAGAAAACGACATTATTTTTGCACCAACCTAATAGATCAACCAGTTCTGATAAATGTTGTTAGTACTTCATAACGATTCCTTTAAAAATACTATTATTAATAATAATAATCATAATCATAATAATAATAATAATCATGGATTTTCTTCTTAATGGTTGGGTATCTGCCAATGAAGAAGTGTGTCACAACACAGGAGGGATAGGAAAATTGACAGCACCAGAATCAAACACTACTGGAGCCAAAACACTAGATCATACCAAGCAGGGCATGAACAAAACTTCCACATAGGAACACCACCTGTAAGGGAAAAGACACCGGAAAACAAAAACAAAGACAAATGAATTTCAGGTAACATGGACTGAAGTCCTAGGTAAAGCATGACCATCATTGTATATGTTCAGCACAGTGCTCTGTCCACCTTCTCTTCCCAGAAAATGTGCCTACTTCTACGGAGCACAAAACAGCAGTTGGCTAGCAAAAGGAATCATTTCACTGCTCAGCGCACCATCCTGATTATTTCATGGGGAAGCTGGTAGATACCTTTTCCCTTCATACACAGACATCCCAGGTTTCACACAGTCTATATTCTGGCAGAGCAGCCATTTTCTTTTTTTTTCTTTTTTTTTTACAGAGAGAGCACACTAAACATATTTTCTCCTTGACTGATAGTAGGGGGTTACTGTTATCAGTAGCAGTAGACAGTTCAGTCTGCATCTCATTTCTGCTATACATCTACCTGCCTGAGTAAATAATATTATTATGAAATTGGGCTAAATAAGTGGCTATCTGAAGTAAAATTATGCCTACAGTAGTGAACCATGAAGACAGAATTAGCTGATGGGAGACTTTAACTTCAAATTTAAGAAACCCATATCTTATATGCTGTCAAATGCAGCATTTCACCCCAAGCAAATCAATAAAGCTACTAGGACACAAGGGGTTACTGAGTGCGATAGTATATAAGAAAAAATCCTCTTAAAAAAACTAAACAAAGTATTAAAAGACAAGAACATTTTGTTAAAAAATAATTTGTTTGTTTAGTGACATTCTTATGGGTCATTTAATGTTGAAATTTAATTTTTTTGAAGCATTAGTAATTTTACAAAAATGAATTGCTGATAATATTTTTATTTTTTACAAAAATGTAGTGATGGTATTTTACTATAAAAAATTTTATACTTTCATAGTGTTTTGCTCAATGTTTATGGGTTAACTATTTTCCTGTAGCTGGGACTCTAATAGGTGCTAACACCTCAAGTCAAGGTGAACCTTGGAACAACAGCAATTAAAAATTGGTTCCATGCTCCTCAAAACCTTCCAATCAAAAATCTTATTGCTGGATGAAGTTTATCATGATATCCAGGTCAGGTTGAAAATAAAGAAATGAGTTTTAAACTGTTATATAATATCAATACTCCTACAGAGTAGTGAATGCTGGAAATTTTCCTCACAGATGAAGAAGAGACTTGACTCAACAGATACACAGAAGGCTGCTGAGTATTCCATGGCTCAAGCATGTGAAGTTTTGAGGAAAATGGTAACAAAATGGACAGTTAGAATCAGAAAGAGACAGTTGAAATTTCTGTGACATATAAGAAGGCTTGGAGAATTCGACACACACTGGAGATGAGGCAGTAGATTTGTGTTCTGATCTACATAAAAAAACTGTATTCAAATAAGTATATTTCATTCTTAACCTTTTTAGCTATTGTATTTTTTTCCAGACATTTTTTTTTCATTCCTATCACTGTTTAATTGTCTTTATTTCTCTTACCTATTCTTTTTTCTTCTCTTTCCCAAACTACGAAGCTGTTTTTCATTCTTACATTTTCTCATTTTCAGTCTCTTTCTCTTTTTCTCTACCATTAATTTTTAAATTCAGACATTGATAAAAAGTACCCACACACACACTAGTGCTTTTTGACATTTTTTAAAATAAGATATATCTTTACAAGTTGAACACCAAAGATTTTCCAGTACAAATAATAAAAGAAAAACATGCAAAAAAAACAAAACACAAGTGCATTCACTTTGCTTAAAAGCAGTGCAACAAAGCTACCAATACTGATTCCTTCTGACACCCACTCGGTCAAAAATGGTAAAAGCATAGACCATTGAACAACTAATGTATCTCAAGATATCTATCAAAATCTATCAGAAGTGGTTCCATCAACACCTTTCCTAAGAAAAGCAAAATATTTAAAAAAAAAAAACTGAAAAAAAAAACAGTCCATTAAGTACAGCTAGGGAAATATAGTATTGTGGGATATTTTAGAATAAGGCAGGTCTATACACTGGTTTCTTCAGATCTGAATGATGCCTGGAGATTTTTCCAAAGTGACCCATTCGCACATGTTAAAAGAAGAATAATAAAGACAACGGCATTTTTCTAAAGTGGTTAAATTTAAGAGATTTCTCATGTCAGAGAAATATATATTTTGAGGCATGTGTACTTCCAAAAGAGTTTTATCATCATTTTTATTATGTTTTTATCCTTCCAAACTGAGAACTGCTTTTCTCATAGAATTTAAAAAGCAAATAGTTTGCAGAACTAGGATTTTATTCTCTAAGTTTCCAAAACTACATTTAAAACTTCTTCAATAAGACTTGTTATGAGAATGTGACCCCATCAGACTATTCCTGTTTCACATAAATATTCTTAAAGATAAGCATCATCATATATATATATATATATATATATATATATATATATATATATATATATATATATATCGACAGTGATGTCAATACCAAGAAGTGACAGTCTGTTTCATGCCCGAGCACAGTATTCAGGCTGTTGCTTCTTGGTGTTGATCAGAGTTTACCTTTTATATTATATATGCTCTGCTCCTGATTTTGAGCAATTTTACCTATAAATATACCTTAAAACTATATATATATATATATATATATATATATATATATATATATATGAATAAAAAGAAAAGGAAAACATAAGTTAGCCAATGTATTTCATCCTCTAAGTCTTTTTTCACTGCTCCTTTGGACTGTCATAGCTGAAACTCGTCTCTCATGTCCCAAACGTCTTATGGATTGAGTTGGATCTTTTCTAATTGATCTCTTTAGCTCTAAATTGAAATAATGATCCCTCTTCTTGTTGTTACCTTCTGTCCCATTTTTACTCTCTACTGTTCTCTCATTTTTAAAATTATTCACTGTTCTTTTGATGGTTCTTGAACTAACTTTGGAGATTTCAGACAGGGTATGAATGTTGGTATCATTACTGAAGGCCTGGATGATTTTTCCTCTCACTACTGCTCAATTGAAAAGACAATGTGTCTGACATAAAACAATTTTATCCTGTTTTCTTTCTAAATGAATAACTTAAAGGGCTTTTCCGTAATTCTTACAAAAATGGTGTCAAGGTAACTAAATAGCTTATCTGAAAAGCTGGAAAAAAGAAACTCAGTTACTTTTGTGGTATTTTTTTTTTTTTAGAAATAAAACATTTTGTGGGATGAACAATTATGCTGTAATATGATTTGGACAATTTTGCTTTTTCACCCAGTGTGTATATATATATATATATATGAAAATTTCTCCGAATTAACCAGTAGAGAGACAATATTTATGAATAAAAATGACAATAGGAAAACTGGTAATTGCTGACGCATTTCGTCCAATGTGGACTTTATCAAAGCAAAATACGAAAATGAAATTAAATGAACAAAGTAATCAATAAAAACAAAAACAGAATGTACCTAGCAACTGGAATGTAGAGAAACGCTATTTTCATATTTTTAACTGAAAAATAACGTCAGTAATTGTCACGTGTGGAGAATATTGTCATTATAATTGTGTTGATGTATTCAACCATTTTCTTTTGATTTTATGAATCTGTTGTGTATATTTGTTTGTAAGAGCATTAATTTTGTTAAGAAAGGTGAAATAGGGAAAAAACCTGGGCATAGATTAATATTTGGGTAATTTTCTATGGCGCACTCTCCAGAATTTTGATTTTAAAAATGCTACACTCATAAAAAAAGAAAATAACTCACTCAGAAGGAAAATTTTATATATATATATATATATATATATATATATATATATATATACACACTTCTGAATAGATAAGTACAATGTCAGATTGTATTATACTAGTCAATACTCACACAATAAAATTGGTATTAACTCATATTCATAAAATTTTATGCACATTCCTGTAACAAATCATTACATTTATAAATAAATCTGGAAGATATAGTAAAAAAAAGTCCTTTCTAATTAACAAAATAATCCCATATATTTCCAGAAAGGATTGTTTGGACATACAGACCAATTCTTTGTCTATTTACAATAGTTAGCAATATTTTGCATTCTGAAGATGTAATCTGTCAAAATTGTTTTGATTTATGGTATGCACACCATCATTCTGGAGAACCATGTTCCTGTTGCCTCAAGTCTCTTTTTTATCTATGAGGAAATTTTTCACCATTCACTGCCATATAGGAGGAGGATTTATATTACATAACAGTTCAGAACTTGGTTGACTTTAATAAATTTTTCCTGCTTATTATATTTAGTAAATATTATTAATTTCTTCTTTTCTTTTATTGCCTCCTTTAGATATAAAAATATTTTTCTTTCAAAATTAGTTTTTTAGACTAATGAGGAGATGACTGTAGGCTTTGGCCTTATCTAACCTTAAGAAATTGCATGTTTATAAATGCCATATCCATTAAATTTAATAAATGTTATTGCTGAATTTATTCCTTTATCTCATTACCTTCTTCAAATAATTGTTTTAATTATTTCCCCCCCAAGCAAAGTGATAATGCTCTAAGATGTCAGAGGTTACAGAGAGTTCAAAAGAATCAGAAGAATTTAGTAAAGAGATTCAGGAATACAAAAGATGGAGATTGATGTTACATTTAAATTTTCCAAGATCATAGTTGGCAGGGAAGCAAGAAACCGGAAGAGATTAGAATAAACTTATGATTATATCTAATTATTTCAAGAGTAAAATGATGAGACCTATCTGCCAATCTAGTAGTGTGCTTAAATTCATGCGGTTGAGTTACCAAGAAGAGCAACTGTAATAAAATCTGATCTGGCTCGGCTCCAGCTACTTTCTCACCACTGTAAGGTGGCCTCCTTATGTCATTTCTATAAAAACTTTCATGACACTTGCTTGAATGACCCCTTCCCTATGGTACAAGAATTGTACATATGGGTACTAGTTAGGAATTCATAGAGATTTTGAGGTATTATGTTGGATGTAGTAAGAATGATATCTTGTGTCTAGCTAAGTTTAATTATAAGACAGAAGACAACCCTGTCCCCATTCACCATTTTGGCCTAGTGCCATTGTTGTAACCTACAAAGGGTTACTGAATGAGGAATAACCAAAACCATGGTTGGAAATAAAATGGTAATCTTTCTAACATTAACAAAATACAATACTCGTCAGCGGCATGTATTAGGTAAACCACTGCTAGTGGTAGACTACTTAGATACCATATTACCCACCCACTTAGTGTCCAACATATTTATGAGGATTTGGACATACCTGTTTGTGTTCATATGTACGGTATATAACAGCCACATTTTTGTATTCATTACAAAATAAATATTGCTCATTGCTGTTGTACCGAGAGTTTTTGAATTTAAGTGCAGTACTAGATTGGCATTGAGATCTCATCCATTTACAGCTGAGTTGGCTAGATGAAGTTGTAAATTCTATGCTAACAGTTTCTTCTCTCACACTTCTCAGTTTCAGAACTCCGTTCTGGTTCCATGCTTTACAGCCAACTTTAATCTGCAAAAATTTCAGTACAATGTCAATGGCCATCTACCTGATTACTCTCTTCTCTTTCTGCTCATCATTAATATTTTTGTTCCTAATTCTTCCACACTCTGTAACCCTGTGTGTTTTTGTGGCATTACTGTCTTGCTTGGGGTGTGTTATGGTGAAACACACCTATTCTATAGTTAATAGCCTCTCCCACCTATAATAAGTAGGAGTAATAACAAAGTCGGTTGGTCAGTCAGTCGATGTCGGATGACAGTCAAATACGAAAGTATCAGCAACCACCACAAGATTACTCTGTGTAATGCCTATTATATCAAGTTCCTAACATTTTGTACGTCGAACCTACTTTAGGACCAATTTTGTACAAATACAAGCCTCCACTGTGAAATAACTCCACAACAAGGTGGTTCTGACTTTAAAAAATGTTAACAGAAAAGACAGAGGGAAAAGATAGTGTTTTCTCCTGTTGCCCCTACACAATTTAGAATTCAGTGTTTTCATTCTGTTAGACTGGTTGCTACCCAAGGCTAGAGGGTCTAGACCACAATGCTACTGAATCCATAGCTGGGGATATAACACTTAGTAATATTAAATTAAAATCACACATTAAAACTGTAGTTTGAATGAAAGGAAGAGGAAAAAATGGAATGTTGCTTAGCTCAAGGTGGAGGAGGAGTTAGATGTAGTGACAGGTGATTTCTTTTATAGAGACATTACAACAAACTGAGGGAAAAGACAAATTATGCGAAAAAAGAAACCATAAAACATGACTGGAAATAGGAGTCAATGATTTTTTTTTTTTTTTTCAGTGAACTAAACAAAGCAACGTGCTAGTCAGAGAGAGAAAAAAAAGTCTGTATGAGAAAGGTTCTAAGAGACATTGAGTAAAAAGGAAGAATGAGAGAAATTCTAGGAGAAGGAAAGGAGATTTGAACTACTTACTTCATATTGGTAGACCCACTCTTGGCTTCTTTTTTTATTTTTAAGCTTTCAAATCACAACCTATTTTGGCAATATGGAGTCTGGAGTGGTGAAAGTGGGTAGAGATCTGATACCATTATTTAGCAAAGAAGTGGATATAATCGTATAGCTAAAGAAGATGAAATTGCTTGTCAAGCTTTAAAAAGTGCCAAAACTTGTTAGTTTCCTTCCACATTTGTTAAAAGGGGATGTGCTTTCCCTTAACCTTGAAATGATTACTGAGGACCGGTTGGATGAGGATATGATAGAGACTAGACAGAAGAAAGCATTCACTGAAAGACCTGTTCATGCTTATGAGAAGTTCAAGAGAATGAAATACACTGGTGAATCAGTGGACATCTACATTAATAATATGAAAAGGTTGGCAGAGCTGGCAGGATATCTAGGCAGAAGACTGGATCAGATGGCAAAGCTTTTGTGAAGGGCTTCCCAGATGACATATCTGTGACACCTCAACAAGTGCCTAGTGTAGAAAAGACTGACATATGCAAAATGATACCAGCTACAATACTCTTGGTCAGCAAAATATGTTAGGAGCCCAGAATAGCAATTGCACAAATACTGGACCAGAAGAAAACAAATATGGAATCATTAGAGACAGTAAGGAGCCACCAAGATAGAAAGTAATGTGCTACAACTTTGAGAAATTGGAACATTGTGAGGTATTTCCTTCAGGTTCAAAGAAAATGAGCAAGGAGAAGCTTCTGCACCAGTAGCTACTCAGTGAACAGAACCTAGCCACAGTACCAATCTGTACCACTCATAGAAGTGTCAGTGGGTGGTGTGATAGTGGTAACTCTTGTTGGTACCAGCTGTGCAACCACTTTATTTAATCTCAAGTTTGTGAGAGGATGGAGTGGGAGTGGCCTTTCTCCAACTGTGCATGATGCTGGTGAGATTGAAACACAATTGAACAAGATTTGCTGTCAATATAATACTTTAGTGTGGGGGTGCATACTTGTCGATGATTGACTGCGAAAGCATTTAACAGAAGGGAGTTTTGGTTTGGTTTGGTTTGTTTTATGGCATATACAATGGGCTATATAATGCCGCCAAAATTTTTCATGCTGGAAATTATTTTTTTAAACAAAAATGTATTGTTGATAATATTTCGTATAAAAAAATTTTCCATCAAAAACATATTGCTGGTAATAATTTCCTTCACAAAAGAAATGCTAGTAATAATTTTTCCTCAACAATGTATTTCTGTTAATAATTCTTCCTTCATAAAAGTATTATTGGTAAAAATCTTTTTTTTCTCAAAAATATATTGCTGACATTAATACCTATATTTACACCTCCACAGTGTTTTGACCCCTGCTTGGGAATCATCAATTTGTCCATAGCTGGGACCATAACATCCCAGGTCAGGGTGGACCTTGGAATATCAGCAATTAAAAGGTAGTTCCACACTCTTCAAACCTCCAAACAGAGGCCTTGCTCTTGAATGTAGTTTATCATCTTACCCAAAATACAGAAGTAGTTTATTGTCTTACCTAGGATGCCTCATTGGGTGGGGGTGTTACCCCCTCTGCAGAGGTGCAGTCAGCTTATTCTGAAGCTGCAGCTGACAGTGCAAAACAGAAGAGAGGTAAAATGTAAAAGAACCTGACAGATAGAGTTAAAAGTGTGTGGAACAAGGATGAAAACTAATGCAATTATCTTTGATCATATTGTCGATGGGATGAACATTGTCAGTGGAGTAGATGTGATCAATAAGCTGGGAGATGTGACTGTAAAAAATGGCAAGGTGAAGTTTGAAGTGATACACTGTGCCACAGCTTCCCAAGTTCTGAACTTGTGCAAATCTGAGGACAAGGACTTCAAATCAGAATTCTATGGAAAGAAATGAACTATGGGATGGAATTGGATAGGAGAGTCTTCACTATTAAAAACCAAGGTGAAGTACTACAAGAATTCCCTAATGAAGAAAAAAATAGAGTTTGAGAAGGTGGTGGAAAATTGGATTATGTAGGGTAATCTCTTGCCTTAAAAAGGTGAAATGAAAGGAGTTTTACCATTGATAGCAGTTATCCAGGCTACAAAACAAAGAATCAGGACATTACTAGACTTTCGGGAGTTGAACCGTTATATAGAGTGCTATACTGGGAGTTATATAATTGATATGTGTGAGGAAAATATGAGAAAGTAGAGGTAGTCAGCAGGAAGAACTATGATCATGGACCTTAAGTCAGCCTACTTTCAGTTACACATCATGGAGAAACTATGGCAATACCAGCTGGTGTACTGTAAGGGGAAAACTTACTGCCTAACTTGGTTGGAGTTTGGCTCAATGCTGCACCAAAAATTAAAGTAGTAGTCCTAAAAACTGTGTTGTTGAAGGGCAAATAAGACAAAAGAAGCCACTGATTCATACATTGACAACATCATGCTAGATGAAAGAAAGTTATCGATAGAGGAAGTGGTATATCATCTGAAGGAATTCAGATTAACATCAAAGCTACCAGAACTCTTAGAAGGAGGAGCTGCATTGGGACTTAAGCTGAAGTGTTCTGAAGGGGCAACAAGGTCCCACAGGTAACAGAAGTGAGGAGTCACTAGGAATTGTTCTCAGTCTGTGGAAAACTGTTGGTGCACTATCCCATTGCTGAATGGATGTAACCAGCATGCAGGTGTAAAAAGAGAAAACAAGATAGACTGGGAATGTTAAGTTGATGATGAAACTGTCACGATAATACAAGAGATCTAACTGAGGTAAAGAAACAGGACTACAAAACCAGGACTTTGCACATGCCTAAAACAAAAGCAGGAGTAGTATAGTGTGATATAAACAGTATTGCTACTGGGATAGTAATGGAAATTTGTGGTTTGGTGGCTGAAGATGCAGCATTGCTGAGGAAGAAAATTATGATTATAACCACATTAATGTGGCTGAATTTGATGCTGTGCCAGTAGGTGTTAACTTGGCTTTAAAGTGAGGATTAAAAGAGAATGTAACCTAAGGACTGGGTCTCTCTAAATGGGAAATGATAGTTAAGCAGGACGAATACTGGGAGAGTTGATATAC
Source organism: Acanthosepion lycidas (assembly GCA_963932145.1). Lineage (NCBI taxonomy): Eukaryota > Metazoa > Mollusca > Cephalopoda > Sepiida > Sepiidae > Acanthosepion > Acanthosepion lycidas. Next base: position 100,241,870 of record OZ010576.1, on the reverse strand, counting down.
GAATTTGGGTTACAAATGAAAACATTGTTTGTAACTCTGGAAAGAAATGAGATGGATGTACTAATGAGAGTAAATAAAAAGTGTTTGGTCTTCAAGGAAAAGGAAGAAGACCCAGTATACTTTCTAGGGAATGAAGAACTAGAATGTAACATATGGAAGTGGACACTACTGTATATTTGGTTTGAAAAGCTGACCTGCTCGTAAAACTTGAGGAAGATCAGAGAGTGGTCAGGAACTGCATCAGATATCAATCTATTGACCTTTCTCCAACTGTGCATGATCCTGGTGAGATTGCAACTACACACAATTGGACAAGGTTTGTTGTCAATATAATACATTATTGCAGGGGTGCATACTTGTCGATGATTGACTGTGGATCTGGGTGACTGGTGATAAAGAGGGAATAGCATGCATAAACAGCAGCTATGGTTGAAGAAGAACTGGAGAAGGTGATTCTTGAAAGTGGTCCAGTAGTGGGGTGGTAATGGACAATGGTATGGTTCCACTTGGAACTTCACCAAGCAATACTTGAAAAATGGAAAGTAAGAAGGTACTACAGTGCAGCATACAGGCCAGGGGAAAACTGAATAGCGTAGTGACATCATCAGACCGTGAATGCAAAAGTTGAGAGAGGAAGGATATTGCCTGTTGATGTGACATTTTGGAACAACAAGGCTCCTAAGGTCAGACAGAGAAAGAAGACTGCCACAAAGGTTAATTTTTATCTATGAGTGGTGGCACCCAACAGATATATCCCTGAATACTCATGAGGAAGCCAGATTCCAAAAAGGAGGAGAGGTTTCAATCAACTAACAAATTGACTGTTGACAGGATGTTGTTGCATATTTGGATTTAAGGTGAGTGGTCTATGCTAAAGATGGAAATGAAATGGCACCTATTCAAAGACTTCAGAGAGTGCAAAGCACTGACCTGGGCCTGAAACTATATTGTGTAAGGTGATCTTTTAGTATCATGAGGCCCTGTAGTCTGAAAGAAAAGAAGAAGAAAAATGTAATGTCACTTACCTCATGGTTGGGGAGAAGAAGCAGCAGTGACAGGTGATTTCTTTTACGGAGACACACTTTTGCAAACTGGTGAAAATCATGAATTATGTGAAGGAAGAAAGGAACTATAAAACTTAAAAGAATCACAGGAGTCAATGATTTTATTAATTTCAGCAAACTTGACAAAGCAACGTGCTAGTCAGAAAGGAAAAAAAGGACATAAAAAGGTTTTAAGTAACATGGACGAAGAAGGAGATTCAAGATAAAGGAAGAATGAGAGAGATTTTAAGAGAGGCAGAGGAAATTCAAATAAACAAGCCACGCATGCTTCATATCTACTCTTGGTCTCAAAACACAAAAAAATCTTAAGGTAATCTCTGCATTTGATTCCATAATCATTTTGAAGAGATGAATATACTATGACCTATAAAACTAACCTACAAGTCTACCTCCCCACTATTGGCTTTTATATCATGTATGTTCAAGATTACCAAAAAATATATAGCCTTTAGACCATTGCATCTATCAAATGTAGTTTTTACATTCATCACTAAATTACAGTTGAGAAATCAGTTTTCATGTTCTTCATCCAACAAACATTTTTCTTAGTGATTTAATAAATCAATTTGCTACCATACTATAACTTTTAAACATTCTGCCTGTCGTATTGGAATCAAAGTCCGCCTACCCTAAAACATTCCCAAAAGCATTCAAATTATCTAATGTCAAACAAAACTTAGAGAAAATGTTTGCTGTGGATTCATTCACAATACACTTCAAAGACAATTCATATATCATGGAACTACCCTGACACAAAGACAGGATCAAATCAGTGCCAACTAATTATCAAGTCGCCTTGAAAAAATTTAGCCACTGTTTACAATGATATTTTACAGCAACAAAAGACCAAAGGGATTACTGAAAGAAATGAAGTTGCCCCACAAGACTTTTCGAAATATATTTGGATTTTTCACAGACCAGTTTTCAAATCTGATTAACATACTGGAATACATCTGAAATTGAACTATTATCATTAACACTCAATGTCTTTTTACATCCCAATATTAATAGAAAAATCTCTGTGAAAACTGATTCTGGTGGATCTCCTGAAATTGAACCTACTTGCAGGTCTCAGTTATTAGGTTCTCTCACTGAAAGGGAGAAATTTTTAATTAACTTCAAAGAATTATTGAATGAGACATACCTCTTGAGTCTAAGAGAAAGTAAGAAGGATCTATATGTTATGTATTTTAATAATAAAATACAAGCAGATGATGTAGTATTAATTTTAAAAAGCCAGTGAGAGTAGATGCATCCTATGAGAATCATAACATACAAAATCTGTTTACAATGGAACTTTCCTTGACACATAATGCACCTTCTAGTCCTGCGTAAGACTATAAACTGATTTATACATCAATCTAGTACTAGTTAAGACTTTAAACTGTGTCCATTTCTCAACCGTCATTCATGACCATTCCAGTCCTGGGTAAGATTTCAGACTTCATCCATTTCTTTTGGTCACTTTCTGACCATATATTGGTCATCCTTATTTTTGCCAACTTGGTTCTAAGTATGACTAAATTACAACCTTATCCTGGCCAATCTTATCTGGACCAAACTTTTCCATGATCAGGATATTAAACTGTATCTGTGATAATGATAATTACTGGTGAATAAAGATTGAATTTTCAATTCAAAATCTTCACTTATAAAGAAATTAAGAATGGGTACAAGATTTGAAACTAGTGCTAATATACACACAAGAAAACTATTTACTTCAATACACAAGTGTGTTTAATTTAAAAGTATTACATTTTCATAAAATGTGAAGGATTACTTGAAATAATTCAGAGACTTGTTGATCATAGTGGGACAACTCAATCAGTATTGTCAGCAACAGACAGGTTTTCTCTCCATCGGTGTACCTATAAGTTAAGGATTGTATTTGGAACTCATCTACAAAGACTTGGTTAAGACTTTAAACTAAATTTGGTGACAAGGACCACTTGTAGGACTGGGGAAGTGTCGAGTCACCCCTTGATTGTCAAATGTCCACTCTGACCTGGAATGGTAATACCTGTTAGTGTTGTCTTTGATAAGTGATTAAAATGCTTAAAAGCAATCCATTTTAAAATCCAACACAAAGTAAATTTTTTTAATTGCATTGTATTTATCATCATGGCCGAAGTTTACCAATAATTTAAAGAAATGATCCAAGATGTATAAACAGCATGAACATGACCCAAATATTAATTTCAGCTGAAGAAAGCATTTCTGAAAGGAAGCACAAACCCAAGTGCTGTTCAAACTACCCATGTTTAATTATTCTGTCTTGAAGACAAACTACCTTTGAACTTTGGATCTGCCTCATAATGACAGGCTTCCATGGAAAAATTATATAGTCCAAATGAAGTAACCACAAGGTAATCTTTTATTTAATCATGGGTACACTCATAAAAACATAAATTAAACTATGAAATGAATAAATAATAAAATGTAGTGGTGCCATGAAAATAAATACAAATAACAAAAGAGTGATATCTTTTTTAATTGGTGTAACTTATAACTAAAATATCTTCAGAAAGGTATTATAATTTATTATTTAATAAAATTCTATCATGTAGATATAGCACTAAAAAGGGGATAATTCAATTCAATTTAACAAATTTACAAGTGTCTAAAAAATAAAAAAAGCGACGGACACTTATACATGCAGTCACTGGTAATTGGTCATAATAATGCCAAAGGACATATAATTGTCCAGTTATTGATATTTATCACCCAGAGAGGTTATTCTTAAAAGAATAGTTTTAAAAAGAGTTAATTGTCAAGTAAAAACAAAACTATCATGTTTACACAAACATATTGAGGGTAATGATTTCCTTTTGTATATTGATCTGTTGAATTCATGCATACGGATACACACACACACACACACACACACACACACACATATATATACATATATACAACATACATATATATACATGCACACACACACACATATATACATATATACAACAAATATATACATGCACACACACACACACACATATATATACATATATACAACAAATATATACATGCACACACACACATATAAACATATATACAACAAATATATACATGCACACACATATATACATATATACAACAAATATATACATGCACACACACACATATATACAACATATATATACATGCACACACATATACATATATGCAACATATATATATATACATGCACACACACACATATATATACATATATGCAACATATATATATATATATACATGCATACACACACATATATACAACATATATATACATGCACACACACACACACATATATTATATACATACACATTTACACACACATATGCATACACATTTACACACACACATACATACACACTTACACACACAAATATATATATATATATATAAATATATATATATATATATATGTGTGTGTGTGGTGGCTGTCATCTCAGTTCCAGTTCTGACCACCTCTTGAGTTTTACATTTTTTCTTATTTCCTTCCTTATTTCAAATTGTATGCACCCGTAGGTGACTTTTTAAACCTGCCAAACTGCAGCAAGTTTTATAACAGAGTGTACATTGTCAATCATTTTGGTTCACATGAATGTTATTTTCTGGAACAACAGGTTCGACAAGTTTGTGCAGATGGCTTTTGAGAACCGCAAGTGAGAGAGTTTACCGCATATGTCACAATTGATGTGGTGACCTTGTGGACCTGATGCAGGACCTCATTCGCCCTCATGAATGAATCATTTGAAAGCAGCATACTGAATACAGCTATATTCAAGGTATTCTATACCATCATGA
>OZ010576.1:100229513-100232013 GCA_963932145.1 Acanthosepion lycidas | reverse complement strand
ATACAAGTCTCCACTGTGAAACCACCACATAACATTCTTCCTGATGCTAAGCATAAGCTTCTTCCTTGTTTGAATCCTCTCTGAGACCTCATTGTTGCTGACATGCTCAGTCCATGATATGATAGCATCCTTCTGTAGAACCACATTTGTGTCACCTCTTGTCTCTTTGAGAAAATCATCCAATATTCACTGCCTTAAAGAAGGACAGATGCCACGTAGCAGCTCAGTATTCTTTTCTTTGTTACCAAAGAATTCCTCCTGTCTCACAATACTCTGCCCAGCTTTTGGAATGTGTCCTTGGCCATCCCAATACATCTACAGATCTCAGTGGTGCACTTGCCATCCTCTGTCAAAACACTTCCCAGATACTTAAACTTTCACGTCTGCTCCTGACTTGCAAATTGCATTTCAGGTTCATCTTTTTATTGATGACCAATGCATTCTGTCATCTTGTTGTCCCTTCTTCTCACTGTCCTTTGCTACCTTTTGTAGGAGATTCTGTAATTTGTTTTCCTTGTCTGCTGTCAGTAATGTGTCATCTGGGTATCTTATGTTATTAAGATTATGGCCGCCATTGCTAAATTCTAGTAGGGTTTCCATCTCTCTCAAAATTGCCTTGCTGTATAGGTTGAACAGGTCCAGTGAGTTGATGTATCCTTACACCCCTTTTTATTTTTGTATATATGCTGAACTTGTTCTCTATATACATGCATGTTCTTTAATGCCAGTATAAGTTCTTGATTATTCTGATAACATTCCTGAATATATCGAGGTTGCTGAGCAGTTGCAGCAGATCATTGTGGCATACTTTGTCAAAGGCCTTTGTGTAGTCTATGAAACATAGGTAATTGTCTTTCCGAATTTGTATCACTCTTTCTGAGCATGCATATAGCATTTCTTGTTCCGGTGTCTTTAATGAACTCACACTGTTCTCATCCTATCCCTGGCCCAATTCTGCTGCGCGTTCCACAACCAATAATTCATAAAATTGGACAAAGTTTATTCTAATACAGGGAATAAGGAGCTTCCTAATGTCTGCAGTATCTAATGATTTTTTTTATAAACCTCAATGTAAAAGCAAAGCTTTACAGGTTGGTTTTAAAAGTATGTATTAGCATCTCTTTCCCACAAATACAACAGATATGAAACAGAATGTGCCCATGTTATTTTGTCACTAGCAGAATGGTTGCTTGCATTCTCTTTTGTAAATTCTTAGAGCCACATTTTATGTGCATGCCAGTGACATGGTTTTAGAAACTATAGTTATCAAGGTTTTGTTTCATGTTGCTCTATTTGTTCTCCTATATGCTGCTTACCCTAAGGACCTGGGCAAATATGGCTCTCCACAATTTCCAATTCATTGTAGCTCTTAGTACACTTTGTCTTTTTGCTATCTCTCCTAATTGCAGTTCGGCCTACCATTTACGTAATCTCATTAGGTAGATTATGTACTGCATTTCTCTGTCCCTCCTTATCTTCTATATGTCCTGTGAGTATCAAATTTTCTAAGCCTTCTTTCTTCATTACGAGCTCTAGAAATTCCAAATGTCTCTCTTTGATTCGATGTATCGGCGTACTTCTTGTTTTCATTTTCCTGAAAACTTTGTCATTGCTTAGATATTCTCAGTATCCTTCTGTAGAACCTCATATCTGCTGCTTCACATCTCTTCTTCATCTTTGAGAAGATCATCCCACATTTACTGCTATACAGAAGGAATTTTCTTCTTTTCTTTGTTTCTAAGAAAATTTTCATGTTTCTTAATATTTTGCTTCGCTTTTGGAAGGCATCTTTCACTATCCAATGCACATTTAGATTTTGGTGTCACCTCTGTTAGAGCACTTCTTAGATATTTAAATTGTTGTACTTGATTGATTTTGACATCGCTAATTTTTAATTCATTTGTTTGGCTATATTTTATAAATTATATATAAAAATGAAATTAGTTCAGCTTGCTTGATGATGTGTTTATAACAGCTATTTTAGTTTTGTAAAGACACTGAAATTGATAAATAAAAAAAAAACTGCTTTAAGGTTTCTTGCATAGTGAAGTAGTAAAATTGTGAGTATTGGAATCTATTGATATGTTAATGAACCGTATACTAAGTGCATAATGAAGTATATAAACTCTTTAATCACTGATTTGGTGAGAGAAATTTTGGAAGAAAACTTTTGTCAGAGAATGTGAATAGACAGATAAATGAAATGAGAAGTTTCCAACAATGATAATCTGTACATAACAAAAAAGTTCAGTATTATTATCAACCAGGTTAAGAAATTTGTTTGCTGCTTATTCATACTTAGGTTTTGTAGGTGTGTGTACATGGTTCTGACTTTGTGATGGTACTGAAGTACATCTTACACTGATAAGAATGGTGGTGGAAAAACTCCAAGTCAACCTGTTATGGCACAAAGTGTCAGCTGACTCAGAGCCTATTTGGTCTTATTTCCTTTTTTCTTAATTTTTGGTTTGTTATTTTTAATTAAGCTAACCACTACACT
>OZ010576.1:100132013-100224513 GCA_963932145.1 Acanthosepion lycidas | reverse complement strand
CCCTCCCCTTAGAACAATCTGCCCATCACATATAAAAAATTCAGGCAAAAAACTAATGGAAACAAATATGATTGACAAACTCATGACCAGTTCAGACATAAAATCCGTTTATGCCAATATACTGGTTAAAAAATGCTTAAATTATTTAAAAAAGCATCTAAAACAATCAAAGATAAACCTCTCCCTAATAATAGCTAACATAAAAAAAGTCTGGCATCTTATCACCAATCAATGCTATTTCCCATTTGATAATCAATTTTATAAGCAAGAATTGGGATTACCAATGGCATCATCCCTAAGTGGAGTGATGGCATCTAATTTCTTAGATTTTCTCAAATCTGGTCCTTCCAAAAATATTTTATCTAAACAATCAACATACAGTGTAACTCGGATATAAGAGAGTTGTTGTGACCGGAGAAGAAGTCTCTTATATCCGAGTTTCTTTTATATCCGGGTTTGGTCTATTTTGTTTAGGTAAGTATGGCTCTAATTTGGGACCAGAGACAATCTCTCTTATATCCGGGTTTCTCTTATATCCGGGTCACACTGTTCTTCCGATAATGATGCTCTATTAATAAATCACCATGAAACTGATTTATCTGATATTTTAGATAAACTAAACAAAGTTGAACACACAATAGAATTTACATAAGAAATGAAAAAAAAAAAAACTACATTATTTACATTATTCAGACTATTGTCTTCATCTTTGTCACCATAATTACAATGTTTCAGCTGTTGTACACTCCAGCCTTCTTCAGGTGGTTGGAATGTCAAACTGAACACATGGCACAGTGAATAAAGGCATTAGTTAGATCCAGTGAAAGGACCCAAAGAGTGTGAGTTCAATACCCGGTTAAGACAGTGGAGAACTTTCATAGGGAAATTAACTGGAGATAACTGATAACTGACATCCATTAAACATGGCATGTGGAACTAGAACAGTCTATCCCAGTGAGTGAAATAAAGGGTTCAATTCGACATTCCAACCGCCTGAAGAAGGCTGGAGTGTACAACGGTCGAAACGTTGTAATAAATATGGCGACAAAGATGTGGACAATAGTCCGAATAATGTACATAATACCTCATCTCAGAAATATAGACAGTTAAAAAAAAAAAAAAAAAAAACTTTCCCTTTCCTAGATATCATGCTACAGTGCATTAAGAGTAGCTTAAATCTTCATGTTCAACAAATATGAACAGACAAAAATGATCACATAAATTGCTATTCCCATCATAACAACGAAATAAAATCTGGAATTATCAGAAGATTTTTACTTAAGAGCACTCAGTGTTTGCAGCACTCAATATTTACAAGAGGAGGACAAATACATTGAAAATACTTTCAAGCTCTCCTAATACCATGACTATTTCATATTTTATGTGAGACAAAAGGCTTATAAAATATTCCAAAATAGAGAAGTGGTCCTTCCTGATAACTCAATACATGAAAAAAATATGTTGTTCTAGGCACCAGCTCTATCACAAAAATAATTGTAAAGAATTTATCTAAACTCAACATTTGTCACACCTACATCTAAAACAATAAATGATTTAATTAATACAAAATGAACCAATCAATTAAAACTCTATTTCATGTAATACTTGCCACAAGCAATACATTGGAGAGACCTCATGGAAATTAAATAAAAGATTATATGAACACAACAATAATCAAAAACAACACATAAACTGCATTAGTCACTCACTCTAACGAGACTGACCATGATTTTGACATAAAAAATGCTACTCTAATTAAAAGAGAAAGCAATTCACTAAAATGAAAATGTTCAGAAAGTACTTTGATTGCTAGATCATCCACAGTAAATTTGCATTTCACTATTCTTGGCAGATATATTATCACAATATAGGATATTTAATAACAAAAGTGATGGAAACACAAACAAAAAGAAAAAGAATCTAAATGAAATTGTCTAGATCATATACCCAAAACACATGAAAAAAAAGAACTTTAAAAACACATATTTATTTAAACATTAATTCAATACTTAAATGCAGTGATCAATTTTGAGTTCTTCTGTAGTTTATTGATGCAGTGTATGTGTGTGTATTTGTGCATGTGTGGGTCCAAACAACTCCTCCACTCCCACTGATCTGATTTCAAAATTCAAAGCTCATTCATAAACCTTAGAAAAGTTAAGCACAGGGAATGATTTTCGTTGAGCTCAGATTCAGTGTTGCCACATTATGGGAAGGTAAAAATATATATTAATACATTGTACTAGCCATTAATGTTGCTTTCATGGTTCAATTCAGTGGCATTTAACATAGCTCCTGTGGAGGACTCTCGGTTTGGCCAATAGATAGTTGTGATAAGCATCAATAAACTACGGAACTGAAAACTGATCACTGCATTTAAGTATTGAATTAATGTTTAAGCTTACCTTTTAAAAGCTCAACGATAATTCTTCTGCTGCCACCTAATGTAAAGATGATTTGAGGCATGTGGATTCTTATTTTCCATACAAGCAATAATATTTATTTTATTGGTGACAGAACAGGGGGAGAATTTATAAGGTAAAATTAATATAGTGTAAAGATGGGAAAATAGAAATTGAAGAGTTAGAGAAACATAATAGCTAATTAAGTAAAAAGTCTATTATGGAATTTATATGAATAAATGTGAAATTGGAGCTCAATTCTCCCATGAATTCTGAGATTAAAAAGCCTCAGTTCTATATTTGCATTGTGACACAAGTGTAAAATGGTGACAATTCACCCACTGCACCATGTGTGTGTTTGTGTGTGTGTGTGTAAAAAGTGATGACAGATAATCTTTGCACATTTTTATCCTTTTTCAATTAGTTGACATTTAGTTCAATGTTTGGAGAAGTTATAAAATTTCCAGCTATTTTTGTAGCCTTTGTCATTGTTTGACATTAAATAATTTTGTTGAACTGGGCTAATTTTAAAATTTAGAACCTTTGTGTAAGAAACACCAATCCTTTGATTATGGCATCTGATAAAGATTGTTTTTGCTTCTTCCTCATTTTTATTTTTTATATAATAAACAGAAAAAGTTCTCCACTGCCTTAACCAGGTACTGAACTCACAACACTTTGGGTCCTGTCACTAGATCTAACCAACGCCTTTATCCACTGTGCCATATGTCCTTAAGGCATTAGTTAGATCCAGTGACAGGACTCAAAGAGTTGTGAGTTCAATACCTGGTTAAGGAAGTGGAGAACTTGGAGAGGGGAATTAACAGACGATAACTGACATCCATTAGACATGGCATGTGGAACTAGAACAGTCTACCCCAGTGAGCGAAATAAAGGATTTAGTTTGACATTCCAACCACCTGAAGAAGGACAGAGCATACAACAGCCAAAACATTGTGATAAATATGGCAACAAAGAAGAGGACAATAGTTCAAATAATGTAAATAGTGTATATAATACCTCATACCAGAAATATAGACAAATACTAAAGAGAAAAATTTTAAAATAAATTTCAACCAAAAGTAGCACTGTCTACTCAGCCAATGAATGCTGAATTTCCTCATAAGGAAATGCCTAATATTACTATGACCATTAAATGGGGAGTTAGAAATATAAGAAAATATTAGTAATTATTAGACTAACTAAGCTTTGATAAAACCTGAATTTCTAGAGTACTTAGCAGGAATTAGGTACACTCTGAATGGCTTGTAAGACAAGTATGCTATCAGCCATATGTGTTTATATAACCAATTATATATGGCTGACTTCAACTGAATTATTTTTCGCAGTAAGACTATTAAGAATATTTCAAGAAGTACATGACATACAAAATTTGCAATGATATTTGAAAGTGGAAGTTTTTTTTAATATTTTTTCTATCAGCAAATAAGATACAGTCTTATGATGGAAGCCACTTCAACATTTTTAGGATAATGTGGCAAAAGCAGTTTAGTATAAGGTCTAGAGGATTCATAAGGTAATTTTTTTAAATTTCAAAAATCTTCCAAAGTCAGACGTTCTTTCAAGAGGTGCTTATCTGGTGCTTGAGAAAATCTGAAGTGAGATTAATCAGAATGGAAGTTCCTGAAAGTTTGGAAAGTTATCTATTTATATTTAGAATTTGATATCCATGTTTATTTTTATTCTGTTGTTCAATTTGAAAAGTCAAAAAATAAAATACATTCATATAATTCATATATCAAATTATCTATATTATTTCTGAGTTTATTCCCATGAGCCATGCAGTTCTTGTGCAAGAGGTAAACAAAATCTGTGAAGAAGGAAAAAAATAAAATGAGAAAGGAACAAGAAAAAAGTAGAAACAAGTAATCGGATATTATTTCAGAAATTTAGATATAGTCTCTACTGATATTTCGATTTGAAGCACCTGGTCAGAATATAAAACCTTGCATGATGGTTTAACAGGTTATTAATAATGTTCTCATCTTTGAAGAGTGTCAGAGTTCTTCTATAGTTTGATAGTATTTATAAACATTTTGAAAAAGAAATAAAAGAGATTTATATATATATATATATGGGCAAAACCTGATGAATACGGAAATAAAGTTGACGACAACAGTCCGAACAATGTAAATAGTACAAATAATTGTAAATTCTATGCAAACAATTTCTTTTCTCACATTTCTCATGTTTCCAGACAAATTTAATTTTCAAAAATTTAAATGCAATGTCAATCAGTATCTAATTTCCTCCTGATTACTCTTCTTTTTTTTTTCTCTTGCTCCTTACCAGTGTTTCGGTGTAAAACTCTGACACACCCAGTAACCACGTGTGTCTTTACTACCTTGTATGGGGGTGAACTAAAAAAAAAAATTGTTTCTTGAAGTTGTCTTTTAATGATATCAATTTGAGGCATTAAGTGCATTTGTAAAACAGATATTCAAACATTTTTAAATCTTTGATTCAGATGCTAATCCCATCAACAGAGCAAATTCTTTTTTGAAAAAAATAAAAAGTTGATGAAAAAAAACAGTTGACAAATAGAGAATTTTACAATGGCACAAGTTAGAATAAATTACTTACAAAAGTGAAAACAGTAAAGTTTTGAAACAGTGACACAGAATGAAATTAGCTCAGAAAGAAACTTTACAATGTTTTTAGTACAGTGTCTAAATTAAATAAAAAACAACAACAAGCCATCATTGTTATGAATTACTGATTACTAAATAAAATTATCATCATTATGACATCAGGCAAGGAGGGAAGGGTCAACAGAGTGTTTATAGAGTACAGTTTATTCATTAAAGCAAGAATCAGTTTACCTTGCCAACAGTGTCTGGTTGATTAATTAAATTATTCTTGTTTCTAGAAACATAAATAGTTTTATTTATCCTGAAGTTTCAATACTGACTCATGAGAATAATCAGAAAATACCTAGATATTGAAATATACCTGCTTTTAAAAAGAATATTAATCTAGTAAATTGATTTCTCATATTTGATGGTCTCTAAAAAATGAATTATTTTTGCTGAATGAAAAATATCACCTAAGTTTTATATTTGAAGCTGATGTATGTGTTAGGTTAAAGTTTAAATCTAAATGGTGCAGGATGCCTGTCTACCTGGGTGGCTAGATAATCCCCACTGCAGATGTCTGGTCAGGCACATTTGTGTTTGTTCAACACCCAGAGAGCAGATGAGTGGTTTATACTTTGCTGAGTGGACCTTACTTACAGTTTCTGGAGATCACATTATCTAGCATGATTAACAGTCTGAACAAGTTCAGCACACTCAAAACCTCGGTCATGATGAATTGTGACTTTGTGCTAACACCATCATGAACAGCTCTGAAGGGTTCTGTTGGCCTAGTTTCAATCACAAGGCTTAGGTCAATCTGTGATATGGTTTTCATGCACTTTCCAAAAGAGCTGCATGCTGGGATCATCTCCCCCAGACCAATAAAATCAAGAAGTTACCTTCCTGACAAATTGATCATGATAAGATTTGAACCTGGGTCTCATTGTCAGAAAGCAAACATTCTAACCAATCCTGAAAACTTTTAAGCAAACCCTCATAAACAATAGAAGAAACCTCCTTTATATAGATGCTTATAAGATATAATTACTGCAATTAGAATTATGACTAATACTCCATCAATAATTTTTTTAAATGGTCTTTTAGTTAACTTATACTAGGAAGCAAGAAAATCAAGAGATATTATGTACATATGGATCAGTTATAACATATTTAGTATAGGAGAAAAAAAAATTATTTAAAAGTTTAAAATTTCACTATCCCCAAACATTTCATCGAAATCAATACTTCAAATATACAAATCAACCATTCGCCCTTGCATGGAGTATTGCTGCCATATATGGTCTGGGGCACCTTCTGTTTACCTCGGAGTTCTTGACAAGATCCAGAGATGGATATATAATATAACTGGCCTGATCTGGCATCTCGACTACAGTCACTCTCTCCCAGATGCGCCATCACCTCTCTCTGTCTTTTCTACAAATACTTTCATGGTAATTGTTCCGAGGAGCTGCTTTCACTGGTTCCCAGACTCCATGAATTCAAGCGCCCTATGAGGCTGGCATCTGGCTCTCACCCTTACACTGTAGAAACTTTTAAATGTAGCCGTCACTTCTACTCCAATAGCTTCATACCTCACACCTCTCGCCTGTAGAACACCCTTCCCAATTACTGTTTCCCTGAGAGCTATAATCTCCAACTATTCAAATGTAATGTCAATTGACATCTCCAGTTTCCTTGATCCATCCACTATCCCTCTCCTCATCCTTTCTTCTATCACTCTTATCTGCTCTCACTCCAAATCTTCTGCAACCCCTTGCATCCTAGTGGCTTCATGCCTTGCTTGAGGTGTAATGCTTAAAAAAAAATGCATATGTAGTTACATCAATGTAAACATCACTTTAGTTCTGTCATTTACTAAAGGATGAAATGCATAACAGAAAATTTTTTTTCCCCATTTCATATTTAATTTTCCTAAAATTTTTCAGGTATATCAAAATTTGTATCCCATTTTCTCCCATACAGAAGATAAGGAAATTAGACAAAAAATAGGCTGTGATAGAGATAGTTTCACTCAATACTGCAAATTGCTACAAAACTAAAATACTGAAAACTCAAACTCTTCTTAAACAGAATTGTCTAAACTTCCATATGAATGACATGCCTTGTTCCAGACTCATTCAGAAATATCTAAACTTTCTGCTGTATACAACTACTTTCCTAGATCAATGGTTAAAATGGCTTTGAGTGAATGAAGCCTGTGGATCTTGGCAAAGACCATTCTTGTTCAAACCTTGTCAACTGGCACTACAGAATCACAAACAAGGAACCGATAACAGAGCAAACATCCCTTGAGAATATATTCATCAGCATCATGAAATAACATGAATATCACATTTAATTTGGGGTTAAAATCGTGATATAATCAAGATGCTGACTTTGAACAAAATGTTATGAAGGAAGCCCCACAAATACTGGAAAGAGCTACTGGAGATGAGACACCAATTTTCCAGTAAAATTGTTTTAAGAGAAAGATTTTAAAATTTTTGACCAAAAGTAGTAGTGGCTGTTCATTCAATAAGAGTCAAATGTTCTCTAATAAGGAAATGGCTAATATTACCATTACCATGTTTAAAACAGTATATTTATTTTTGTCTATTATCATTCAAGAAATCTTATTAAATAATACCTATTCAGATATGAGTATTCACGAAAAAACTAAAACTAAAAATGATAAAAAATCTATTGTAAAATTTGTTTACATTTGGATACAAAACTCTGTGCAGATATGAAAGATTTTGAGAGATCTATGAAGAGAGAAGTTTTGCTTAAAGTTACAAAACTTGATAAATCAACTGCTCTTCATGAGTAAGCTGGTTAGAGCATGCCAGGCTTAATGGTTGCTGCTTCTGCCTTGTGGGACACAGGTTCAAATCATGCATGAAAATATACAGTATAATAATTAAATGGAGTGCCTACTCAAATAAAATATCCACTAAAAATAACCAATGTATATGTGCATATATATATATATATATATGCAAGTTTCATTGAAAACTACTGATAAGGTGTGGTGTAATGAAACTAGCATCAAAGTGGGATACACTATATATATATATATATATATATATATATATATATATATATATATATATATATATATAAACTGATAAATGTAAGCATTATTTAGAATTCGGAAATTACAAATTATGAAAAAATTTATACTGGAATTTTAAACTGAGCTATTTATTTTAATCCCAATAGACGAAAATTAATATTGTTTGGTTGGATTGTTTATCAGCTTATCAACTTATATGTGAGTTATTTAATGTCATAATTATTTAGTATGAGAAATTGAGGGTTGGAACATTATTCATAAGAAAAAAGTAACATTTTATGGGTTAATTCACAGTTTAGAGACAAAGTTTTATAAGTAGGAAAATAAGGTTTTTTGGGATTATATCTTCATGTAAAATCTGGTTACTTTCTGGAATTAGATTATTTAGGATTTTATTGAAGAGTTCTTTTAAGTTGTTTACTTGATAATATTGTGTTTAGATTAAGTTTAGATCTCCACAATTCAATAGGTTTGGTTTATTTTGTTTTACGACATATCAACCTCAAGAGGTTATTTAATGCCAACAACATTTTTTAGCATAGATTCACATGAACAGAATATGTATTATTTGGTTTAAATTGGTTTGGTTTATTTTGTTTTATGGCATATCAACCTCAATGGGTTATTTAATGCTGACAACATTTTTTTTTTATTTCTGGTAATATTTTCTTTTGTCAAAAATCTGTTTCTGGTAATATTTTTCCTTCAAAATTGTATTGCTGGTAATAATTTTTTTCAAAAAAATTATTGTCGGTAATAGTTAACTATTTTCTCATAGCTAGGTCCCTAACAGGTGCTACCACCCTGGGTCACGGTGAACCTGGGAACACCAGCAAATAAGAGGTAGTTCCATGCTCATCAAAACCTCCTGATCAGAGTTCTTGCTGCTTGATGTTGTTTATTGTCTTTCCCAGGACACGGATGTAGTTTAACATCTTACCCAGGATGACAATTCAATAAGATGTGTTTTATTGTGTATTGTTCTTAACATGCAACACACATTTATGTTTGTTCATTTTTAAGTAGGTGATTTAGTGTAATTTGTATATGGCTTATGTGGAGTCTGTCCAGCACAGCCTCCCCTTTTCATGAATCCTGGTTTACACTTTCCTCTGATGAGGTTGATGCTGTATAACACTCCTATCATTTATCTGTTATGAACTTATTTATGGTAGGTTTGAAGTTAGTATAAGAGATGTTTGTGTTTGAGAGGTTAATGTTATGTGTTTTCTTTAACTCTGAATCAGTTCTATGATTACCATGGGAAAAACGTAATATGCACAGTTATAATTTTATTAATTTATAACAATCTCAAGATTCATTCATTGATGATGATATGAATATTCAATGCATTCTCAAAAGAACAAAATACTTGTGTCGTCTCAGGTATGTTTGATATCTCTTTTTTTCAAAAAACTTCCAGATTATTTTATAGAACTTTTCTCTTTACATTTTTCTCATATTTTTTAAGCAAAAAACTCTTCATTTTTCTAAAATAAATCCAGTAAGGATTTCACTCAAGATATCATCTGAAAATAAAGCAGCTCATTGCAAAACAATGCTGTACATTTTCAGAGATAGGTTTTGCAATTAATTATTCTGATCGGAATCAGGTTTTTTTTTTTCTTTTTTTTTAAATAAAGTGAAATGTGTTAACGTGACAAAATGAATTCTTTAAGAAAAACCAAGAATTTATTCTAACTCCAAAGTTATCATTAAAGAATTATTGGATTGAGAAAATAATCTCAGTGAAAGGAGAAAAAAAAAAAAAAATAAACAATTCATTTAAAAGAGTAATACTGTTTTCTGATACAAAATGGTGATGTTCTATATTTAAATTCTGAAGATATAAACTATACAATTTTCAAACTTAGTTGTATATTAAAGATTTGGTCTTTTGATTAATTCTACCCAAGAATCTAGTTTCCTATAACAAAGAGCAATAATCTTTATTTGGAATACTTTCTTTAAAAAATTTTCAGTTTGATTCCCTCTTGTTAAGAAATTCTCTATTTTTTCATTACTAACTTTTTACTCAAAACACAACATAAGAACCACTCAAAAAAGACTGAGGTTGTTGTATGAATGTAAGAGGAGGGAGTAAGAAGTGCAAAGAGAGCTGGAGCAAGGATCTCATACACCCCATGAATCTATGATATGGGGTGCCCCACTCTACTACAGTTCCATTTTCATAATATCTATATAAAATACAAATTTTATTGTAACCAAATTATGTACAGTAATGGATCATATACAATATCAGTGAACAATTCAACTATAAAAATTGAAAATAAATGCAATCTATCTAAATACAAATTAGAGACAGATCATAATAAACATCATAAATAAACAAACAATGTTTTGTGTCAATTTTCAACATCAACTTGTGTGTTTTCTTGTTAAAAAGTTAAGTAATTTCAACACATTCAACATTATAGATAAAAATAGTGTTTTTTTTTTAAAATCTTATCATGGGCAAAACAAATTCATGGAGGTGACAAAAAAAAATCTCACAAAATGAGGTCAATGAAATTTTTCATCATTTAATAATCAGTTGTGCTTAGCTTAATTTGTAAAATATATTAGGCTGGTGCAAAAATAATGACGTAATAATGTTGTTTTTTGACGTATTTTTTAACGTCAAAAAACGACATTATTACGTCATTATTTTTGCACCAACCTAATAAAAATGTAGGTAGACAAAAACAATGTTGATATAGTGTGTGCAACAAAGCACTGTCTGGATCCCCCTGTTTGTGTGTTCAATCCCTGGTCTGTGTAGTTCAGAGTCAGCAGAAACAAGGGCAGCAATAATTGGGCTGTACAAAAAAGAGAATAAGATTAGATATCCCTAAACCTGGGCAGTAGAATGAAAAAACATTCTATCCCTGTAGATTAAACAAAGGGTTCAGTGTGAAATTCTGTGGGATCAAGAGATGCCTCAAGAAGGCATAATGGATGAAATATTGTGATCACAACAACAAAGATAAGAATATTAGTCTGAATATAAATAACAGAACTTAAACATGTTTATAAGAAATTTTAAAAAAATAGACATTTTAAAAAATGTGGGAAGCAGAGCAAGGATACACTAAAAATATTGCTACTCAACATTTAGTGGGGGAATTGAAAAATATAACAACAAAACAGAAACAACAGAGAAAAAGAAAATAGACCTAACCTATTATCACTGTTCAGAGCTCAATCAAGGACAAAACTTATAAATATGTGCATAACAAATAAAAAAGATAAAAAAAAAACAGTACCAAAAAATCAGCAATAATAAATCCCAGTCACATTACATTTTGAACCCTGCAAGCATTTCTTATGTTTACTCAGGGAAGTTAAAAAAAAAACAGAAATTTAAAAGGTTTATTTGAGGCTTAAAAACTAGAAATGTTTATTTCAGTGTTAAAAAATAGAAATTAAATGTGTTTCTTTATGGCTTAAACTAAATTTGAAAAGAGTTTTAATACTTAAAAAAAAGCCAAAAATATTTTTTTCAATGTCCAAATGTATTCAGAAATCAAATGAAAAACAATTGTATCTTCACCCTCAACTATACAAGCAACACTTCTCTCTTATATATTCCCATGATATATGATTTTGGAAGAAGAGTAAATGTTTCATGTATAAATGTGATCTTTGCAAAAAGAAATTTTCTTTTCCAATCTATTTATCATGCTCCAAAAGATCCCACTGACAGGATTTATATAGTCTCACAATTTTGTCTGTAAAATTCCCATGCAGAAGTCTACAGACAGCTATCTTCCCTTTACCATTTTCTGGCCTGGCATCTACATGCATCTTTCATTCAGTGAAGATGAATTTTCTTTGTAAGTTGCTTCCAAACGACAATCTTTTCACAGCTGCACTTTTCCCATCTATTCAGAAAGCTTCATTTTCCTGAAAGATGTTTATTCCATGAGCATGCATTCTTTAATTTGCAGATTTTCTTTATTCCAAACATGCCCATATATTTTACTCTGTCAATGTAGAAAAGTTGTTTTCTCAATTATTTCATGCAAGGGAAAACTTTTTGATTTGTTTCGAAAAATATTTCAAGTTTGACAATTTGAAATTACCTGTCTACACTTCAAATAATGAGTTTTTTCTTTTGTTTTAATAGTTTTCACACAATACAAGGCCCGAGAGCCACTCAAGGGTTACTAAGTGAGATTGTTTGAAGGAAAAAGGGCATATTATGAGAATATGTAGAATAGGTACTGTTTTACTTGAAAAGATTAAGATTATACTCAATGGGAAAGCATCACCTTGGGAGACTATTCCACAAAGAAGTAGCTCTTGGAGCTGTCTAAATGCAAAATGACAGCTATGGAGAAGGAGCTGGCTGAGTGGAACAAATGGAATAGGAATGGAATGAGAATGATTTGACACCATGTACAGTGTCCTAACTGTGATGGTTTGAGATGGTGGCATGAAGGAATGAAGCTTCTTTGAAATTTTCCATAGTAACAGCAAGTAGTGAGAATCTGGCAACATTCTGCTAGCAATCATTTTTGTTTAATTGTTTTTGTTAACATTTTTTATCCTAGCATAAGACATTTTAATACTTACATCTTAATTTTATTTCTGTCATAATTTTTTATTTTCTTTCTCAAAATTTCTTTACTTTTCAGCATCAGTTCCTTTTATACTTTTTCTGTAATGTATTTTTGTTTGCTTGTCTTTTTTCTCTTAATTTTTCTACCTTCTTTATTTTTTAACCATTTTTAGTCTTTTCTGTGCATCATTAGTATTTTAAAAACGATATATTAAAGTGCAACTGTTAAAATGTGTCTATTAGCATTTTAACTTGAACGTATAGTAATGTCATTAAAACAAAGCAACAATTTTCACAAAAATTTCTAAGAAAGTTGTGTATGAATAAAGCACTTGTTTTCTTGATAGATATTGTGTTTATCTTGGAAAACTGACTTGACTTAAAAAAAAATTAAAGAGATTTTGATTTATTACAGGATGAAGAAGAAAAATATGACACCAAAACAGGTGGAAAGACTTGGATCAATTTACAAGCATGAAGAAATTCTTCAGTTCATGTGTCTCATGGCAGTGATGCTTCTATTTTTTTTATTTTAATGCTGATATGAATTCAGATCAATAAAAATCAATCAAAAGAAATAAAGTTCTCTAAGAAAAAATAATCATTTAAAACCAAATACGAAAGAAAAGATGTGTTTAGTTATTTGACAAATAATTTGTTTTAAAGGAGGAATTTATGTCTTGTGAAATGCATTTTTCCTTTTTACTGAACGGACAAATTTATTCAAAATTTAAGAAATAAATAAAAAATAAAAATAATCGTCTTTAATCTGAAACAATTTTAAGATATAAATTAGTAAAGTAACTCTGATGAAAAGCATGCTTTCAGTTATTTTATTTTTTAAGCATTTCACCCCAAGCAAGGTGAGAAGCTACTAGGACACAAGGGGTTACAGAAAATTTGGAGCAAGATCAGATAGGAGTGATAGAGGAAAGGATGTGGAGAAGGGTAGTGGATAGATCAAGGCAACTGGAGATGTCACTTGAATAGTTGGAGATTTTAGCTCTCAGGGAAACTGGAATAGGGAAAGGAGTTCCACAGGTGAGAGATGCGAGACATGAAGCTAGTGGAGTAGAAGAGACAGCTACATTTAGGAGTTTCGACAGTGAAAGGGTGAGAGCTGGATACCAGCCTCATAGGGCACTTGAATTCATGGAGTCTGGGAACCAGCAAATGCAGCTCCTCAGAGCAATTGCCCTGAAAGTATTTGTAAAAGACAGAAAGAGGTGACTGTAGATGAGATGCCAGATCAGGGCCGATTATATTGCGTATCCACCTCTGGAGCCTATCAAGAACCCTGAGGCAAACAGAAGGGGCTCCAGACCATATATGGCAGCAATACTCCATGCAAGGGCGAATTGTTGATTTGTAGATCTGGAGGATTGATTCCGGGGAGAAAAATTTCCTGGCGCAGCAGAGGGAGCCAACTTTCCTTGCGGGAGATGAAGCAATTGACTCAATGTATTTGTTCCATCTCAGGTCAGCAGTCAATGTGAAACCGAGCAGCTGTAGAGAGGTGCTCTCGAGAAGTTGAGCGTCAGACATTCTAATGGAGGGCAGGGAAGGATCATTAACAATATTTGATTAACGAAAAGTCTGAAGAAAAAGGAAAGTTTCATTAGAAACAAAGAAAACACTACTTAATTTCTGTAATATTTGTTCTCCTAAATGGCTGTCAACACTGAACAATCTCCTCACAGATGAAGAATAAGCTTGAGGCAAATGAATTGTGGTTATACAGAAGGATGCTGAGAATATAATAGGGGTATCATGTGAGTTATGAGGAAGTTTTAAGGAAAATGGAAGGATACTTATAACTAGAATCATAAAGAGGTAGTTGAAATTTCTACACAATGTGAAAAGAAGGTCTGTAGAATTTGATACACAGAGGATGTATTGAAAACAAGAGAAAAACAGCAAGAAACCTATCTAATGAGATTGTGTAAATGGATGGCAGAACTGGGATTGGGAGAGGTACCAATAAGACAAACTTTACAAAGAGTGACAAATGCAGAGAGTGTGGGGTTCAGCGTACCCGGGTTAAAGGAGAATTTAATACGGGATACCCTGCCCACAAAATACAACACAAATTTCAAGAAGAAACAACATGATAAGGAACGTTTGTAGAAAATAGAACATTGTATATTTATTATCTTGTGAATAGGGTAAAAAAGATTAATGCTTTAGTTCATTTAAGCAAAAATGTGATTTTTACAAAAATGTCTGTGTTCGCAGTCTTTCAACAGAGTAGCAGAGTAATGTCCGTTTCTTTTGTTTTTGTATAGGTGTAAAGGAAAAAGGGCGATCAATTTAAGTTGAAAAAGAGAGTGTGAATGAGGAATAATAGATAAAAGGAAAATGTACTTATGAATTGTTTTGGAGTCAGTTGTAAATTTGTTGTTGTTGTTGTTGTCCTTTCCTAATCCAATTTCGGCTCTTAGTGTCGGGTTGAATCAGTGATGGAATTTAATGTCAGTCTTCCATGATTTCTGCGCCCTTCTGACTGGCGACTGACTTGAAACTCTGTATTTATTGTTGACTTTTTTTTCACACTGTCTCGTTATCTTTTTTTTGATTTAGCAAATCGCCTCCTTTCATTGGTCAGAAAATTAATTTCACACCTTATTGCAAAATCTGTTTTTAATCGTTTTGATCCGATTTTGCAGGTGTGCAAATCTACTTTGTGTTTTTTAGTCATTTGTTGGAATGATATAGGATTTATATCCTATAAAAGCCATGATTATTTATATTCTAAAGGGACACAGTACATTGATGATAATGATGTCAGTTAATTTTTATTTATCAATTTTATTATTATCATTATTGTTTAGGAATTTTAAGATTTTTTTTCTGTAATGAAACAACTTTAACATCTTTTCATAATTGGAGTTTGTGTACAGATCTGATTACAATGCAAGTTTTGCAAAGTATTTTCATTTTCCTTTCTTACATTTTCTAATGTCAAAACAAGATACAATTTGACAAATTGAAATGAAGTATGATGCGTGAACATTTTGGTTTCAGACCCTAGGAAACAAAATGTTAAAACAATTTCTTGTTTAAATTTAAAAAATATATTTGTTTGACATTTCTGTCTACCTTTCTGCACATTTTCCAGAAACAACTTCTTCTCTACATAACATCTCCCAAAATAAAACCAAAAACTGACCGAGCATAGTTTTGATAAGATGCCTCTATTGACTTGACTGCTTTCCCAAGCATTTATAAAATTGATTAGTCACTAGTTTCTTCATTGAGCTGATATTCCATCCTTTCTACAAACACATGAATGAATCAGGAATTTTTATATCAGAAGTCCGCTGTGTTCAAAGGTTTGTATTTAGAACCATTCTTTCACAAGTCTCAGCTTGGAAGCATGCAGCAATATACAAGTGAAAGAACTCATTATCAAATGGATACATGACTGCAATGAAGGGATACACTCAATCCATAACAATGGACAAATGTCCCGCAGCATCCAGTGGTAGCTTCCCAATAACAAGATTACATTGTTGACATTAGGCCCCCATGTGGCTTCTGCCAGATTCTGGTGTGTCTATTTGCATGTATAAAGCAGGAATTACGATTCTTTGGCCAGTCTTGCAATGGCCGAAATCTTGTTTCTTTGTCCAGTTCTTTCTCTTTTTTTCACTGATTCCAGCAATCATAAAAGAGCTATTGTGAATTGAATTGAATAGTTACCTATTTAGATGTTACTAAATACTGAAAAGTGGGATGTTGGGTAGCACGAAAGAGGAAAACGTATGTTTATATGATATTTAGCTCTTTTAATGATCAAATCTTTATAAGCTTGGGACTTGTTTAAATTTTCATAGTGTATTTTCAGCATTGTCAATTCTAATTTTTCTTTCCTCCTGTCATGAAGCTGTATTTTTAAAAATGCTTTCATTAAATGCCTGTAGAAATTTCAGTTGGAAACAAAAAGCAGAGAACATTCATTTCTTTCCAGAGAGAGTGACAAGCATTTCTGTTTTGCTTAATTAATACCCAAAATAACTCCAGTATTTACAGTATTTCTTGGCCTCAAGAATGCATCCAAACCTTGACTTGAAAAAATTTCAAAATAGTATTAGGTTGGTGCAAAAATAATGACGTAATAATGTCGTTTTTTGACGTTAAAAAATACGTCAAAAACCGACAGTATTACGTCATTATTTTTGCACCAACCTAATAGAACCATGAAATTAAATCAAATGTGAAAAATAAGTAACATTTGGCCTGTAGGATGAGGTATCTGGGATAAATCTTTTAGACTTATGTCAAGGTAAAATAGCAACTCAGGGATATATATAGTAATTTTTTAATTATTATTTTCTTTAATCTTTCTTTCTCTAAACTGTTAGCAAAAGTCACAAACTTTAGTAGAAAAAAAATGTATCAGAAATATTCACAAAGAGACAAAAACTTTTCTTCCATTGCAACAATCGTATATAAAATCCTTTAGCAAAATATATTTCACACACACACAAACTGTCATAAATGCAAAATGGTAGATCCCTTTCTTTGCAAAGCTCACTTTTTGTGACTCAACTGAATTAACTGTATGTATGATTTATCTCCCTTCATACTTCATGTGCATTAACAAAAACATGAGTCTGATTAAAAAAAAAACAATTTTGAGTTAAATTTACAATTCTAAGTGAAAATGATAGAACCTGAAAAAAGTATAAACAGACAAATTTCAGGTTTTGGTTTCAACCCTTGATACAAGAATATTTTAGAAAGATATACAATATTCTCTTGCAGTATCAGTTCCATTGTCACTCATTTTGAATCTTCTATTTTTTTTTCACTGGTAAACGAGCTTAAAAATAACAAAGCATGTTGGCAGTCCATTCTAAGTTTGATCAGGTCATGGAATCAAAGCAATTTTTTAGCCATAATACATCATGACAGATTGTAGAAGAAAATACTTCAAAGGCATTATCTTTTTTATACAGATAAAGTGTTCTTCACTTGAACATTTGTTAAATTTTGAACTAAAAATAAATGGGCAGTTGTATAAATTGAAAACAAAAAGAATATTTTGATCAAAGAACTGAAATATCAATGATATAAGAAACAGATATAGAACAGTATACAGTCATCAGAACAAATTGAAATTAAGAATACTGACCTTACAAATCAATAAGTTGTACTGTTAATATTCGTGTGATTTGTTCACCAATTTGCAGATTGATTTGGATACCTGAAAAAAAAAAAAAAGGTAGTTATCAGTAAATACTAATACCTACTTCAGAAATGAAACTATTAATAGCTATTGGAAATTCAAAAATGCATAGGAGATATTTTGATTTTTGTTTTTTTTTTTTTTTGCTTTTTTGTTAACTATAATTTTTTGCCACATGTTGATAAGGTTGAAATCCTCACAGTATTTATTTGTTTGTTTGTTTGGGTTTTAGGTCATATCAACCACTGTGGGTTATTTAATGCCAAATCCTGTTTATATGAATTTTAAATGACTATTTCGTATAGAATAAAAAACGTATAGCTGGCAACATTATTGTTTAAAAAAAAAACGTATAGCTGGCAACATTATTGTTTAAAAAAAAACGTATAGCTGGCAACATTATTGTTTAAAAAAAATGTATAGCTGGCAACATTATTCCTTTTCTACAAAAAAATACTTAGAGCTGGCAACATTATTGTTTCAGAAACTTAGAGCTGGCAACATTATTCTTTCAAAAACTTAGAGCTGGCAACATTATTTTTCTGAAAACATTATCTGAGACCTTGCTGTTCGATGCAGTTTATCGCCATACCCAGGACGCAGATGTAGTTTACTGTCATACCGAGGACGTGGATGTAGTTTACTGTCATACCCAGGACGCGGATGTAGTTTACCATCATACCCAGGACGCGGATGTAGTTTACTGTCATACCCAGGACGTTCACAGTATTTAATATTGTTGATGCTATTGTTAGGATTTTTTTGTCGAGATTTAAAAACTCTACATTTTGCAAACCAATCAATGAAATTTGTATAAAGATCATTTGTTTGGAAAATTACTTGGGATAAAAACCCTACTTCACTTTTTAATAATTTCTTTAATTTAATTTTCTAAGACTTCATGTTCAACAATATTTTTAAGAAAACTTATTTTTTTCTTTTTTAACAGCAAAGAATAATTTCTTAATGTTGAGCATGCAACAGGCTATGCATAAATATATCTTTCTGTAGCTAAATTTCAAATTTTTGAGGTGTTTGGCCTAGTTATATTTATATTGTTCTTGTAAAAGCAGGACAAAATGGAACCTCAATTCTTGTATATATTTTTGTATGTATTCTTAAAGAAAAGATATACAAAATATATTAGATTTTTATTAAATAAATATGTGTTATTTTAATTATTAAATTGTTTTTAAACTATTGGACATATTTTCTATGTTAAATCATAAAATGTTTCCAAAAGAAATTAGTTAAAATTTATTGTACTAAGCTACACACTCTAGTAAAACCAACTGTACTTTTTACCCACTTACCTGTTTGCACTCCTCCCGAAAATTTGGCTTTGATCAGTCAATGGATGTCTATTATAATTTTGTGATGGATGGACAGACGGACTAATGGAAGTCACAGAATTTTATGTACAAATTTATATTCTCTACAGATAACAGTTGAACCTACTTCTAAAACTAGTTCATGATTTGATAGATTTTATGATTAAACATTTTAGATAGTTTTGAAATGTTATATTAATAATGTCTGAGAAGGATACAAGACTAAATTTTTCATGCGTAAAATTACTGTTTATGCATTTCTGGACTGTCAAATTAATGTCAGCTGAATCAAGTGGTACATGATTTTAGATCTTTCTTCAAACTATCAGGAGGATGTGAGAGATTGTCTTCTCCCTCATGGGTGAAGTGTTTACATCACTTCCAATTATTCTGTTGCCTTGTCTGTCTTTATATATCCTAAAGTTCAGCTGGGTTCACTTCCTTCGTCATGTTGGTGCACTCACTGCCATGCATTTAGGACAGATTTTACACTTGGTGGCTTTGGGGTGACCTTCTATATCAACCCCTGAGGCACCACGTGTGGTATCTCTCAGAATTAACCAGTACATACTGGGGTCACCACAGATGAAATATTTGGTGAATGGTTCCAAATGGATATAGAATGGGATTCAGACCTCTGGTATTTCATGGTGGGAATAATATACTTCCATATGCTATGCCCCTTCAGGACGTTGGTGATCCTAACTCTCCACAGCTTCCAATCCTTTGTAATTCTCAGTAATCTTCTACCCCTTCTACCTTCATTATGTCCAGTGAGTATCAGATTCTCCAAACCTTAGAGTTTTAAGTAATAATTAGAGTTAAGTAGGTTTCCAACTTATGATACAATACCAAAGACACCATCCTAAAGAAATGTGCATCCATGATGGCTCCAGTTCTCTCTAAAATCTACAATCTGAAGTAGGTATTAGTATTTACTGTTCTATATCTGTTTCTTATATCATTGATATTTCAGTTCTTTGATCAAAATATTCTTTTTGTTTTCAATTTATACAACTGCACATTTATTTTTAGTTCAAAATTTAACAAATGTTCAAGTGAAGAACACTATATCTGTATAAAAAAGATAATGCCTTTGAAGTATTTTCTTCTACAATCTGTCATGATGTATTATGGCTAAAAAATTGCTTTGATTCCATGACCTGATCAAACTTAGAATGGACTGCCAACATGCTTTGTTATTTTTAAGCTCGTTTACCAGTGAAAAAAAAAATAGAAGATTCAAAATGAGTAACAATGGAACTGATACTGCAAGAGAATGTCGTTTTGAATGGGTTCATTCCAGATGTTTCACATGAATGCAGGTGTCTCCCAAGTCTCTATTTTTGATGTTTTTTTGATCATCATCAATGATCTTCTTGATGCCATCAGTTACCAAGTAGGCATTTATACAGATTACACTACCATTTACTCCTATCTGAATAGCAACTCAGTCAGAGCTGACAAAGTAAATCTGGCTGCTGTCTTTGAAAAGGAATTTCAATCAGTGGTTAACTGGGGTAAGAAATACTTGTAAATTTTAATGCTTCCAAAACAAAACTGCTCTCCTTTAAGCACCATAGAGAAACTTGCCTGCCCACTATCAGCATGGCTTCCTGGAGACCAGCATACTGTGCCTTTTTGACCTCATGTTTTCAAGTTACTTGAAGTAGAGTGACTACATTGAATCAACAGCTACATCTACTGCAATGTAAGTTAGGTCATTTTTTTTTGCCAGAAATTTTATCTTGTTAGAGTTCATCTTACACATTTACAAATCTACCATTTGCTGGTGCATTGAATACTGCAGCTATATCATGTCTGGTGCTCCTGATATTCATCCTGAAGTTCTTGACAAAATCCAAAGAAGGATCTGCAATGTAATCAATCATGACCTGGCACCTCAACTTCAGTCACTTTATCCCTGATGTAAAGTGGATCCCCTTTGTCTTTTTATGGCAAATGCTCTGACAGGCTTTTTTTCCCCTGAAACCACGACTACATGAACTTAAGCTTGCTACTAGATTGGCATCTAGGTCTCACCCTTTTAATGTTGAAATAGATAACTGCAACTGCCATTTCTACTCCAACAGTTTCTTTTCTTGCACTTCTCACCTGTGGAATTCCCTTCCACTTACTTGCTTCCATGATAATTACAATATTCAAAAATTTAAATGCAACATCAATCGCCATCTTCTATCTTCTTGAATCCCGTTCATCTTTTGTCCTTTCCTCAATCCTCCCTATATGCAGTCTTTTCTCTCACTTTCACTCCCTTTAACCCCCTGTGTACTAGTGGCTTTCCCACCTTGCTTAGGGTAAAATGATTAAAAAAATTAAATAAAAAATAAAACAGCAATCTAACAAAACCTAATAATATATTGAAACTTTTTTCTTCAACAAGTGCTGGACTATTGTAGCACCCGACCACTTGCTAGATGAAAAACACATATGATTTTTTTTAAATTGAAGAGGTTACTTGGTGTGAAAGAATTAGAAAACAGGAAACCATATGAAGAAGCAAGAGCAATAGAAGGGTAATCAGAAAGAGAGTCAATAACACAACTGACATAGCATTTAAATTTTTGAAGATCAAAATTTACGAGAAAGCATGGAGCTGGAAGCAAGAAGTTCAAGAAAAGAAATGGTTAGCATAGAACTTATGGTTACATTCAACCAATTCAACTGTAAATTGATGAGATCTTGTTGCCAATTTAGTACTACATTTAAATTCATAAAGTCTATGTACCATAATGAAAGAGCTCATCTAAACAATTATCATGAAAATATTTACATTGAAGGCAGAGGTACGCAACTTTACGGTGGTGGGAAAGTGACTGATGCCAGGTCAGGACCAATAATATTGCTGATTCTTCATTGGATTTTAACAAGAATCTCTAAATAAATAGCAGTAGACCATATGTGGCAGAAATATTCTAATCCTGGGCAAATAGTACATATGCTTATAGATATGTAAGATAGAATCTGGAGAGAAAAATTGTCTAGCATGACACAATGAACTAAATTTCTGACCTAGCGATGGATTCAATGATGTTTTTCTACTTCTTGTCTGCCAAGAATGTCAACTTGAGAAGGTGCAACAAGTCATTCTCCTGGAGGTTAGCATCAGTCATTGTGATGGGAGGCATAAAGGGGACTCTCAGATGAATATGTTATATTATTGCTATATAGTAATAGATTTAACTGATAAAAAGTAAAGTTAAAACCTAGCATATGTTGATCGCTTGCTGATTTAAAAAAAATTCTACTTGAATGTGACACTATTTGGCTTGCTAAAAGGGAGAAAGAAGAAAAGAAAAAGAAAGAAAAAAAAAAGGAAAGGCGAGAATTAAATTTAGGTGATAAGAAGCCATCACGAAAAGGACACTAAGCGGTGTTATTTTTCTGACAAGGAAAAGTGGTAAAAATTTTTTATTTCGATTGTCAAGAAGGTAAAAAGGAAGATACTGGAATTAATCTGATTTAGGTTACAGGGCAGATGAAAATTCCAGGTTGGCCAAATAACCTCAGAGACAGAATTCTAAATAGATAAAAATTAACTGTGTCACAAAATTACAAAAACAAAAGTGTCCGCTGACCACCATGAAGGAAAGGTTAAGCCGTTGTCTATATGTAGAAATCATTGAGAGAAAAGACATCTGTTTTCTGTCGAAACCTGGCCATGGTGGCGAACTTATTTTATCGGAAATAGATAGCGCCAGAATGCGAAAACGTCTAATGGGCCACCCGCTTGGTCATGGCGAAAAGCTAATTGACGAATTCCAGGTTGGCCAAATAACCTCAGAGACAGAATTCTAAATAGATAAAAATTAACTGTGTCACAAAATTACAAAAACAAAAGTGTCCGCTGACCACCATAAAGGAAAGGTTAAGCATTTGTCTATGGGCAGATATTGTTTGGAAAAAGGCATCTGTTTTGTGTTGAAAACTGGCTGTTGTGGCGAAATTATTTTATTGGATCAGAAATTGGCACCAAGAATGCAAATACGTCTAAATGGCCACCCACTTGATGCTGGCGAAAAGCTAATTGACGAATTCCAGGTAATATGGTTAAAGATAAGGAGTCTAGGGTGTGAGGTCTCCTCGAAGAGAAGAAGGAAAGGGAAAGGGAAAGGGAAAAAAAAGATAAAATTTTTTTTTTTTTTTCTTGGAGCAAGATTTTTAAATCGAGGCTAGTCTGGCCACACCCCCGCTGCTGAGCACCCATTGGCTGAATGATAACGAGAGCCAGGCGGAGGTAATCATATGAAGCAGGAGGGGAGGCCTGTTGGCACCCATTGAGGGGATAGGTGTGAGATGCCACTGTGAGAGAGAGGGGAAACCCGTTGACACCCTCTGAGGGTATGGTGAGATACCAATACGAGAACAGAAGAAGGTGGGAGGACGAGAAGACTTCCAAAAATGGAAAATAATAAAATTTTCCTGACCAAAACCAAATAAGTGGATTGTAGGTTGAGAATTATCAAGAAACTTCAAACCCTGACAAGCCCACCCTAGTTTTGATCAGCGTCCATATAAGCAAAGTTGCAGTGAGCGAAAATCAGTTCATTTCAGTTCGAGTTCCAGTTGGGAGGCAGTTGAGTTAAGTTCGAAGTTCACAGTTGAAGTTGCACCTGCCTCACAGAAGCTGACTAAGATTCATGCAATTCCGAACTCATCTTCTAATCAAGAACAATTTATTTTTGAAGACGACTTAGACTCACACCACCAATACAAGTTTTACGAATATCGCTGGAAGACACACCAAGAACCAGTTTCTTAAAAGAACAAACAACTTAAGATGTTAAGACTTGCCTAACAAGAACAAAGTGTCACGAATCCATATAGCGGGTTGGGAAGTAGACGCAGTCCTGTATCCAGCAACCATATATAAAATATTGTTATCCTTTTTTAACACATTTGAACTTTTCGAGTTATTATTTTCTTTTCTTTTACATCTATTTGTGCGATATCACCCTTATTCGAACTCAGCTTGCATTACGGCCCGGCGACTGATTGATTTCCTCTGCCTAAGATCAATTCACAACGTGGGTAGGTTGGACTGGAAATCAAAACAGTTACTTCAGTAACCAGACGTTGGAAGCGAGCTGGGAATGACAAGGCTGATACCGAATCTAACCAGATTCCCATCTGAATCACCAAAAGGTTAGAACGTCACATTTGGTGCCACAACCAATATCAAGCCAGTTGGTCGTCACAGGACAGGATAGCACCACGGACGCGGCTAGGCGGACGTCACACTTGGCGCATTGACACGGGGGGGGGGAATGTCACAGAATATGTAGTTGTAAAATCACCACTATACAAATTATGAATATCTAGCCTATTTATATACAGTTATCATCTTTGTTGTTGTTTATACAATATATTGGCTGTTATGCTTTCCAGCCTTCCTCGGAATTATAAACAAGAGAGCAATAACTAAACAGTATTAAAAATAAGAACTAGATAGAATCCCAGACAAGGGAAGTGGAATAAGAACAGCTTACCCACTTAAATAACAAATATCTTTTACCATTTTTAAAATATATTTAGAATGATATTGTTTTTCTTTAGGGAATTTTTGGTTGTGTATTCTATTTATTTCAATGGCTATTCAACAGATTTTTTTTATTTGGATCTTTTCCTAAGTGTAACCTATCGTAAAATGTCCTTCAATTTCTTTCCACATTTATAAATGGAGTAGAGCTTCCATATATGAGCTGGAGCTGCACAATCTTCACTTTCCTGTCTCAGTAGATTCAGAAAATGTCTCTGCACCCTTGTGAGTAAAAAATTATTTTCCACCATACAACCTCTTTCTTGCAGACAAAACATGAAAGCCTCTTGCTGCTCTATCACTATCTCTATTGCAAGTGCTAAGATGAACTACTTTCCTTAGTTCCACTGATTCTAAATTTCATAGCTGAAGCCCACTATGCCACACACATTATAATGAACCACCCTTATTCCTTTCATATTTCATTCTTCCCATGAGCTGCTGCTTTGTGGAACCAACTCTCAAGATGATACTTCCCATTTCACTGCAATCTTAACCTGTTCAAGTCAAGGGTTAACCATTATCTTCCCCACATATTCCCATAAATTGTACCCCTTAGTCTGTAACCCTCTACATCGAGTGGATCTCGGGCCTTGTAACAGGTGAACACCACTGCAAAAATAAAAAATAATAATACTAACTCAACATGCATATCATGTTACAGAAATTCAAGGATTTTGTTCTTTTGCATTTCAGCAGATAAAGACCACTTACAGACTGGCTCAAAAACAATACTGCTAGAACCTTACAATTCCGACTAAATCTGATCATTGTAATGTACTTATCAACCATTCTTATTTGCCAAAAGCCTTTCTCTACATCTAATGGACGTATAAAGGAAGTCAGAATATGTTTAATCTTTTTTTCTTCCTATCGTTGTTTCATGGCTAATTGTTTGCCCTTCTGATGGATTTATGATACTCTGTTCAACTACTCACAATCTCTTTGGTTATTACAAAGACTCTTCTTTTGTCCAAACAGACAAGAATATTTTTCATTTCTTCAAATAAAAGAAATGGAAAAGAATCCTTTGCACGCGAAATGTTATGATAACAAGAAAAATATCAAAATGAATGTAATCAATAGTCTAAACAATTCTTGGAATGAAAAATATTGCTGTATATACAAGTGAAAGTAGCCATTTGTTTTGCTTAATAATACTGAAAACAATTTTATCTATTAGTAGAAATAATAATAATTAATTTTAAGATTGCCTTTTCTAAGAATTGTATCATGTCAGCATCTGGCAGAAATCTTTAGCACTTCACAAAAAATTTGTGCAGTTTTAAAAATATACTTTTTTTTTAAATAAAAAGACATGATAAAATTCTAGAATATAAATTCTATTTTTTTTGATTCCTATAAAAAATTCAATCAGTGTAACAATTCAAATATTTTATTGTCAGCAATTATTTATTATTATTTTCCTCAATAAAAGCTTTCTTCTGTGAACACCCCAAAACTGATATTGCCATCCAGGCCAGTATTTGAGAAGAAACAAAGTTAATTTCACTAATCATCTGAGAGACCCTCGTCTGCCTTCAATCAGCATGGCTGATGCTAACTTCTAGGAAAGTAACTCATTGCACCTTCTCAGGCTAACGTTCTATGCTGACATGAAGTGGAAAGACAATATTGAATTCATTGCTAGGTCAGCTGTTGTGTCATGTGTGAGAATTATTCTCTCCAGAATCTATTTTACATATCTATAAGTCTACAGTTCATCCATTCTTAGAATATTGCTGCCACATATGGTCTGGTACCACTGCTATTTACATTGAGGTCCTTGATAACATAACAAAGCAGAATCAGTAATTTTATTGGTCCTGATCTGGGGGATTAGCTTCAGTCTTTTTCCAACTAACCTAAGGTTGCCTCTGTGAGTTTTCTATAAATACTTTCATGATAACTGTTCAGATGATCTCTTTGCTATAGTACCTAGACTTTTTGAATTTAAGCGCAGTACTACATGGGCATCAAGATTTAATTTAGCCATAAATTCTATGTTTACAGTTTTTTTTCTTGCATTTCTTGCTTGTGGAACTTGTTTCCAGCTCCATGCTTTTCAGCCAAATCTAATCTGAAAAAAATTAAATGCAATGTCAATCGCTATCTGCTGTTCTCATTACTTTTTTCTCTTTCTGCTCATTATTAATGTTTCTGTTCCTAATTCTTCCACACCCTGTAATCCCTTGTTTTTTTGTAGTTTTACTTCCTTGCATGGGCTGATACTGATTAAAAGAAAACGAAAAGAAAAAAATAGTCACACTTTTTTCAAATAAATTCAACATTTTTTTCAGTTTCCATAAATAATTCAATCAGTGCAAAAATTCACATAATTTATGGCCAGAGATGATTTTATTTATTTTTTTTTTTCAATAAAAACATTCATCTATAGACATCCCAAAATTAATATTTCCATAGAGGCCATTTTCAGGTGTTTAATATTTCTCAGAAAATAAGTACATTTTTATAAAGACTTCTATCAGACTTTAATACACAAGTAAAAAAGTTACATGAAAATTACCTTTGAAAATATTCAGGCATAATTGAATACCTATGTGATTTTATTTTTAAATAGATGAAACAAATACCATATTTTCAATTCATGTAAAAATAAATACAAATTTAATTTTTTTAAATTTTGAAAGTGCCTTATTATTTTTAATATTTAGTCAACAAAAAACAAAAAAAAAATGATGATTATAAAAATTTCTCATTTAAATAAAAAGGCAAGAGAAAAGTTTTAGAAAGTAAATTCTAGTTATTTCAACAACCATTGATGATTTAATCATTGGAACAATTCAAAAAATAATAATCTCTGGCCAGAGATAAACATCTTATTTTGCATTGTTCAGTGACAAAATGTCATTTATTTTATCTTTCAAGAACTCTTTCTCAGATTATATCACATTTTTATCAATAAAATCATATATATGTAGATGGAGGGAATGAAATTCAACAAATGTCAGTTATAATTCTAATTTGAGAAAAAAAATGCTGTTTTTAATCATTTCACTCGAAGGCAATAAAGTCACTAAGATGAAAGGGTTTACTCGGCGAGAAAGAATATGAGAAAATGAAAACCATTAAGGAGAGAGGACAATAAAAGAGCAGGAATTAAGAAGACAGAAGATAAAGACTGACATTGTATTTAAAATTTTGAAGATTAAAGTTGATTTCAAAGCAAAAAGTTGGAAAAGAGTTCCACTAGCGAGAAGTATGAAAGAAATGACTGTAAGAATAGAACTTACAGTTGCATCTATTCATTTCAGCTGTAAAACGATGGGACCTAACTGCCAATCTAGTCCTGTGCTTAAATTCTTAAAGTCTAGATATCAAAGAGGAAAGCTCACCAGAACAATTACCATTGCTGTTGTTTTAAATGCCTACAAATGTAATAGCAGTAGTTATATGAAGAAAGGTGATATACTGATAAAAATTTCATATACACTATTCTCCCTTATATTATTGGTCAGAAGTTATAGCTGTTTAATTTTTATAAGATAAAAGCATTCTTTCATGGACACATATAGTTGATTGATTGATTTGTTTAATGGCATAACTCTTTATGGGTCATTTAATACCAAAATTTAATATTCTTAGGAGCTTTGAAATATTAAAAATTTGATACATTATTCTGCTGTCACAACTGAATACATGTTAGACCATTCCCAGTTTTTTTTGTGCATATACATGTTTGTGTGGATATGATTACTAGAGGCAGTGATATGTTTGCTTTATGTTGTATTTTTGTGAAAGTTCTATTTTGCAGTACAGTTCGAAATTGTAGGATATATGGATTAATGTCAAGAAAGAGTTCTTTCATGGTTTGTTGATTTTGTTTAGCAGCATATCAACCTCTTTGGGTTATTTAAGGCTGAAATATAAATATTTTGGACAGTTATATGGCTTGTACTACAGATAAAAAGTATTGGTCATCATTTTCCTATAAAATATATTGCTGGTAATTCGGCTTTAAAAATGTATTGTTGGTAATTTTTATACAAAAATGTGTTGCTGGTATTTTTACTATAAAAATATATTTTTATGTTTTCATAGTTTTTTTTTTTTTTTTTGTTGGGGGTGGTCACAATTTTCCCATAGCTGAGACCCTAACAGGTGCTACCACCCCAAGTCAAGATGAACCTGGGAACAACAGAAATTAAGATTTGCTTCCATGGTCCTCAAACCTCCCATCTCTCGATCAAAAGCCTTTCTGCTTGACGTAGTTTATCATCTTACACATGACTATCATGAACACAAATTGATGTTACCATCCATACCCTGTGTTTGTGATGAGATAAATAAAGTCAATTCTTATATCACACTTTAATACACCAATTAAATAATGATATGAAAAATGCGTAGATATATTTGTATTACTCTGAGAAAAATTTTCGTTTAAATATTCTTTTAAAAAATTTTTAAAAAATCAAATATTATTTTGCAAAGACTGGGTTAAAGTAAAACATATAAATTTTACAGAAGAAAATATTTTTTTCTAATTTAGTCCGTTTTTGTCTTTTTGTAAATGATATTTATGGTTTGGAGAGAAAATTTATGCAGATGCAAGTAAAGTAGCTCTGAAGTAGACATTCATTTTAAAAATATTTCCATTCAGACTACAAAACTAATCTTGGCTGTTATACTAGCAATGCTTTGGAATTTTGAACACTTTACTCCATCAGCCTGAGTAGATTGCTCTCATTTCACTTTCATTGCCAAGGGATATCACCTGTCAGTAAGTAATGTCTACCACATTTTACCTTTGTGTACATTTTTCTTATTTTTTACAAAGTTCACCCAATACCAGGCCCAAGAGGTTACTGAGATGTGTGATATAAAAAAGAGTAAGAAGTAAATTCTTTGATTGATTGATTGCCCGTTTTCTACAACTTTCCAGGTTATTTAAAGCCTGAAAATAATTTCAGATTGTAGGAACTTTTTTTTAGAAAATAATGATTTAGTGATACATATCTTATTAATTAACCCACAGCTGGGGAGAGAAGAGATGTATTTCTACCTTTCCCAAGAGTATTTGCACATAAGTGATTATGATTAACACAACTGGAATTAGAACTTGGATCTTCCATCAACAATTCTAGGCCATTATCCATTACACCAACCACACATTAAAGCTTACAGAACCTGATATTCCCAACCAGTCATCTAACTAGGTACTGACGATGTTCAATGTTGCATAACTTCAGTAATAGTACGAGAACCAGTGTTTCAATGTGATATGGCTGTAAGCCTAGGAACTAATGATTATGATAATATGGCAGATAGATAACAAATTACCTGAGATAGAAGAGGTTTAAGTTTGTAGTGTTTGGGAAGCATCTGCATAGGAGTATGTTCAACAAAATAGCAGTTGTTAAGAAAATGGTTTCAGAATGAAAAATTCTTCTTACAGAATAGGGAATAAAAGGGATTCAAAGTAGCAAGGTAGGACTTGACTATAAAGGTCTGAGTTGGTGGCACTAAAAAATGAATCTCATTCAAATATTTGTCATGGGAATTAGAGATAAAGTAGCAATAGTCTTGTGAGTTTGCCTTGTCAAAAAAGTGGCTGTAGGGTAGAAAGTAAGCCATCCTCCGGAGAGGATTGGGTTGCTCCTGCCCAGATATAGAGACAAATATGCAAGATGATAGGTCCTTATCTGGCATCTAGTCCACAATCACTATCCCACAGATGTGTTGCGGCCTCACTCTGACTCTTCTACAAGTATTTTCATGGCGACTGTTCTGACAGGCTACTTTTGCTGGTTCCTGGACTGCATGAATTTAAGCAAGCTACCAGGCTGGCATCTCGGTCCCACCCTTTCACTGTCAAAACTGTTAAATGTAACCATCTCTTCTACTCAAACATCTTTTTCTCCTGCACTTCCTGTCTGTGAAACTCCCTTCTCCTTGCTTGCTTCCCCAATAACTATAATCTTCAAATATTCAAGTGTAATGTCAATTGACATCTGAGCTTGTTCCACTTCCTTCACTTTTTCCTTTCCCTAAACATGCCTCTTTACTCTTGTTCTCAATCCTCTGTAACCCCTTGCATGCTAGTGGCAGTCCTGCCTTGCTTGGGGTGAATTGCTTAAAAAAATATGGCAGCAATGCTCCATATTTTTATCTACTGTGACTCTTGTAAAGTTCAAGCATGGCAGAAGGAATCTGATACTTCATGGAATAGTACAAAAAGCCATCTTCTGCATTATCAATACTAGGAATTGAATTCACAACTGTTAGGGAACCAGATATGTTTTTAACTAATGCTTTAATTCACAAGAACATGTGTCTCTTGCACAGTCCACAAGTGGGAATTTCCATTTGGAGAGATTCTTCTAAAGCAACACTGACTCCCAAGAAGATGCTTTCCTAAGCACTAGAATCTTAACCCCTTCAAGTCTATCGTTCTTATCCTCATAATTTACATTTCTTACATCCAGAAAATGACCCCATTCAGTAATCCTCTAGCTTGTGTGCCTCTCTGGTCTTGTATTGGGTAAATAATTGTGTACGAAAAATGCTTTATCTCAAAAATTCAAACATCAATTTAACATGGAAATATAACGCCAAAGTGGATCCTGGTTTTCAGTTTTGCATTATGACATTGAATCTTCCATTTATAATGTGGCTGTGTGTCTTTATGAAATGTATAATTTTAAATTACAGAAGACTAAAAAGGAAACTGGCCATTTTATTAAGTTAATAATGATTATAGCAAGGAGATGTGATTTTGGATTTGGGAATTGCTGCAACGGAAATCATCATAGGAAGAAAAAAGTATTTTTTAGACTTCCAGTTACACTTTTTTCTGCCAGTTCTTTATATCCAAGGATCTATTAAAAATAATGTTGGCACAACTTAACTGTCCACCTTAGCATTTAACTTACATTGCAAATCAAAACACAAATAATAAGTTTTTTAAATTATTTTAAGAAATGAAATTTCTTGAAAAGCACATAGAAATTCTTAAGAAAAACATATTTTCCTACCAAAATAAACAATTTAGTTTAACTAAATCTCTATTTAAAAAAAAAAAATGTTTTTGAATACACTTTTAGATCAGAACACAAATGCAAAAAATTTTAACCACATCACTGTCTTGTTAAAATCAAATGTAAATAAATTTCAAAGAATGTTATATTTAGTTTTTGGTTGGTTTAATTGAGAACAGTTTGAGATGTCAATATTATTTAAGAAAAAGAAATAAATATAAGTGACTCACAGAAATAACTTCAAATGTTAAAAAATTAGGAAAGAAAGAAAGCTTAAGTTTATTTTCCAAAGCTAGTTTTACCAAAATACTTCAGTAGCTGTATACCGATGAATGGGCATATGATTTGCCTGCTTACTTTTAGATTCGAGTTTCAAATCAGAGAAGCATTCACTGAACTTTATACATCAGTTTACTTTTGAATGAAAAAACTAACACACCACGTACACTGAAACACTATATATATATGTTTGGAAAATGAAACATTCCTATGACTCTAGATACATAAGTAAAACAATCCATATATTCAGTTAAAAGTAAAATAAAATTCATCTTTGATAATGACTAAAATTACAGCTGAAAGTGCTTGGAAAACATTCAGACAATTTTTACATAATTTATGTCCTGAAAATTATATGAACACTTGAGAAATTATATAAAAAAAAAATCAACCAATGAACCTTGTCAGTCATTTTCAACAAAACTTGCATATTTTGGGTGGTCCAAAAGTAGGTGGACAGTAAATAATTACATTTATTTTAAGATTACATATACATACAATTATATTTACTGACACAATTATTACATTGACAGTTAAATTTTATTGTGAACAATAAAACAAAAGCCCTTAATTTTTATCAATGCAGGTGCTCAAATTGTTTTCCATCACAATTTACACAGCTTTGAATTTTATTTCTAACGCTTCAACAAAATTTTTTTCACAAGACTTTTTGGGCATTAATTTCTTGAAATGCTTCTCTGTTATGTAATTTTTCAAATCGCTGACACTTTGTCCTTGAGTACTCCTCAAAAGAAGAAATGCATTGCAGTTAAGTCTGATGAACGTGCCAGCCAATCAATTGGCCCTCTTCAGCCAATCCCCTTTCTCAGAAAATGTTTCATCAACATACTCAGTTGTAATAATATAACCAATACAAAAACCAATTCCACATACAGTCCATCTACTTTTGAACCACCCTATATATATGATTAAATTTTGTGATATTTTCAAGGGAAGAGTGCTAAATATTAGAAACAGAATGCTTACATATATAGTAAATGTCAACACAAAAATCAACACTTTATGGTAACTGTAAATTTTATGCTTCAATGGGATCTTCAGACCGAGTCATCATGCAGTGTTGATTACTCTTTATGAAGATCTCTGGGGCTGAGTAGTTCAAAGCATGCCAGATGAAACAATAGTTTCCTCTAAAAAGGGGAACACAGGTCTGAAGCCTGATAGAGGGCACATTTTCTTTATTAAGGCTCACAAATTTACATGGTTTAAAAAACTAAAACAGTGTCTACTCAAACATGTATATTGACTATAACATTCAAAGTAATATCTATTGATGAATGCAGTGTAGACACAGCAATCTACACTCTATGGTGACTGTTGAAGTGATCTTCAGACCATGTTTTACTTTACCTTCAGTGGGCTATATATATATATATATATATATATAAATATAAAAGTGAACATAGAAGTCAACACTTAGAGACGACAGTCTGTTTCATGCTATATGCAATCATCAGGCCTGACGATTGCATATAGCATGAAAGACTGTCGCCTCTAAGTGTTGACTTCTATGTTCACTTTTATATTTACATACGCTCTATCTCTGATATTGAGCACTTTATCTCATAAATATAGCACAACTTAAGACTATATTTCTTTAGATATATATATATGTGCCATTGAAAGCTTAGGGGAATTGGGAGAAAGGAGAAAGCCAACATTTTATATTGTTTCAGAAAGGTCATTAATACAATTTCTTTTCTCTGGCCAAAAGATACATTGTTTTGCAGTGTTGTAAGCTAGTGCTCTTTGTGTTATTTTTGTTGTGCTTTGGCTTGCATCTTTGATGTTCCATATATGTTTTGATAGGGTTGTGCTATTTGTGTATTTTTGCTTGTTCAAGTAGCTTCTCTATGAATCTTGTTTTATTTTTGCAGTTTATTTGATTTTTGAAGATTTTATTAATGTGTTTAATTGGCATTTCACTTATATTTGTTTTTACATTTTTATTATAGAATTGGTTGAACAATAAGTTTTATTTCGTGTACTATTTTTCATACTGTTTTGTGTAAATGCAAATTTTACTGAAAAAACATTGCCTGTACCGACAAATACTGTATCAACAATATTTCTAACTCTTTCTTAGTAAATATTACATAAAAAAGTGTGTGTGTGTGTGTGTGCAGAAATTTCAGATAGACTATATCTATTAAAGGAGAATATGAATAAACACAAAAGCAAAACTTAGCTTAGCCAATGTGTTTTGTTCTCTTTGCCTTGATAAAGTCCCTTAGGGGATGACATGTGCTGTATTGTCAAGGTGAATGATACACAGAGAAGAATGAGTGCTTTATATATTTATTCAGCACCAGTATCCGGTGCTAATGGATGCATAGAAAAAACACAGAAGAATAAGTTAGAAACAATTAACAAGACAACTTACAAGGAATAGATGGGGTCAAATTCTGTATAGCCAAATGAAGTAAGATCAATCTGAATATCAATCAGCATAGTATCAACTTATTAATCAACTGCTGAAGTCCTTAATCATAGACTATTCAAGGCTATGAGTCAGGCAATCTGGTAAAGTGCTGAAGGAGTGCCAGCTACTTTACAACAAAATGTGTAGGCTAAATAAGCTTTCTTTTCGTCTTTATTCATGTACACACACACACACACACACACACACACACATATATATTTTATATATATATATATATATATATATATATATATATATATATACACACACACACACATATATATTATATATATATACACACACACACACATATATATTATATATATATATATATATATATATATATATATATATATATATGAGAGATTGTTAACAGACTCATTTGTTTGTTTTTTTATGGTGGTTTATCAACTTTTTCCAGATTTGCCAGAAAACATAGTTGGATTGTAAATATTTTGGAGAGAAATTAATGATTTACTGATACAAGTCCTACTATTTAGGCCATAGCTGGGGGAAGAGGATGGTTTCATGCCTTTCTTAAGGATATTTGTGCATATGTAAATATAACAAACTTTATTTTCAGTTCCCAGATGTTATTCATTGCACAAGCCACACATCCAAGCTTACAGAACGTAGTATTCCCAAATAATCACCCATCTGTACTGAACAGTCTCAACATTGCTTAATTTCAATGATTGTACAAAAACCAGTGTTTCAAAGTGATATGGCATTAAACCTTATATAAAGAGAGCGATGAAGGAATACTCAGTTTGTTCAGAGAAATATAATTTCAAACAACACAGAAAAAATGTTCTTTGAGATATTTTTTCTTAGAACACAATTAGAACTGATAACAGCTTTATGTATGTTATCCACAAATATTTATAAAAGAGTGCTAATCTTTTCACAGTGGAGTGATGCATGTATATTGAAGTGTTGATTTCTATATTCACATTGTTTAGATCTGCATAGGTTCATTTCCCGATATTGATCATGCCTTGCCTATAAATAAACCAATTTTAGAACAATGTATGTGTGTGTGTATATATATATATATATATATATACATATATATATATATATATATATCTTCAAGCATTATTTTTAATTTTACCTGTATTTGAGTAGATGCTCTTTTAAACACAGTTTGTTTCATC
Organism: Acanthosepion lycidas; assembly: GCA_963932145.1. Classification (NCBI taxonomy): domain Eukaryota; kingdom Metazoa; phylum Mollusca; class Cephalopoda; order Sepiida; family Sepiidae; genus Acanthosepion; species Acanthosepion lycidas. The sequence goes on along the minus strand of OZ010576.1, from coordinate 100,188,912 downwards.
TACCAGCACACTTGAGAAAACTTATATATTATAAATTAACTGATTTAAAATATGGATTTTCCGCTACACAGTTCTAACCACGTTTCAAAAATGGAAGGTCCGAATTTAATTTTGTAATTAAATTAAAGACATTAGTTCCATTTCATCCTCAAGCGAATTTTGGAGTAACTTTTAAAATTACTTTTTATTTATATATATATATATATATATATATATATATATATATATATATATATATATGAAGAAATATAGTTTTAAGGTGTGCTATATTTATGGGATAAAGTGCTCAATATCAGAGATAGAGCATATGTAAATGTAAATATGAAAGTGAACACTGAAGTCAATCCTCAGAGGTGACAAGCTATTTCATGCTGGATGCAATCGGCAGACCTGATGATTGCGTCCAGCATGAAACAGCCTGTCATCTCTGAGTGTTGACTTCAATGTTCACTTTTATATTTATATATATATATATGTTTGTGTGTGTGTGTGTGCATGCATGAGACTACAGGCTGGTAGTTATTAGCTAAATTTTTATACAAAAATATTCACTATATATTGCAAATGTTTTTGATTAATATTTAATAATGAATCAATTACACTGACAAGAAAGGAGATTATGCTGATAAATAAATTCTAGCCATATGCATAATTAGATGTAAGTATCTGATAATTAAATTACCAATGTACATTCATATTTATATGTAAATACTCATAGGAATACAATATACGTTTGTCCATCACCCTTTGGTAAAACTCTGTGGTGAACTCTCTTCTGGCTTCTTGCTTTCTTTCAAATTTGACCTTCCAAAATTTAAATGTAATGCCAACTGTTATCTACTGTCTTTCTGATTACTCTTCTTTTATTCTCACTCCTCAATAACGCTTCTATTTTCTAATTCTTTCACACCCAGTCACCCCTTGTATCTTTGTGGGCTTATTGCCTTGCAAGGGGTGAATCTGATTAAAATAAATAAATAAATATATATATATATATATATATATATATATATATATATTTGTTCCTCACCATTTCGTAAGATTCTGAGTTTCAATATGCATGTGCATGCAATATTCTTTGTTTTAAGATTTAAGAAAGGGACAACCATATTCTTAGCAGCTCTTTTAAATTAATTTTATAAATAATAATATTACAAATCATTGTTAAGGTCAGTTTTGTTAATTTTGTTGTGGAGAAATTTTGAAAAAAATATAGCATAAAATTGACAGAAATTAGCTTCCTGTATTTCAAATACTGACTCTTTCCAAGGTTGATATTGATTAAACAAATTCTAAAATTTTTAATTTAGCATAGCAGCACATTTTATTATGTAAATATAGCACTTTTGTCATCTTTCTCAAGAAACAAATATATTTAATGATGACAAGTCTTTGAGACATCTCGTTACCTAAGGACAAGTAAGAGACAAAAGGAGTATTTTGATTGAATTATCCTGGCAATTCTCTTTGACAGGATCTGTCAAAAATTTTTGGCTTTTGAAACAAAATGTCACTTTGAATCTACTTGATGAACAGCAGTTTGTAAAAGTCAGAATAAATCATGAAGTTTTCATTTGGAATAAGATATTTATTGTGATAGATTTCCAAGCCATCATGTTTACTGGAAATCTGTCTTTGATATACCACTGGGGATGAAAAGACAACTGCCAAACTATCTAAAGATGAGATGAAGATCTAACTACATTAAGAAAGATTAACCAAAGTTCTTTTTAACTCAGACAAAAAAATGATATATATATATATATATATATATATATATATAGTCCATATATATGTCCAGCTATGGGTAAATAGCATGACAGACTGGGTTCTGTAGCAGTGGATAGCAACTGGTCTAGGAGAAGGACAACTCTGAATTCAAAACCTGCGGAGGGTCGTTTGGGGGCCTTGTGCACCAGGTCTCTGTATTCGGCCCTTCAAAAAGTGTGGATGGTTCTGCACAAAACCTTCACCACTAAAATCAAATCTCGTGTGCTGTTGTTGGGCTGTTGGTTCCTACGGACTGATCTGCTTGACCCTCATATATTGAATTCAACGGGAGAGTCGAGTATATATGTGTGTATATGTTTAAAAAGATAGTACTTTTACAGATATAGACAGTATGGACCTATGAATCAATACTGCTTGGTGACTATCAGTTTCACACATTAATGAGATCATCAGATCATATATATATTTCACATTAATTTTGAATGAGAATCTGATGGAATGATGAATATATAAAAATTTTGATAAACTTTTGTGTTTACATGTTTCACTCATTGAATAGCGATATCAGAAAATGAAATCTATTTTATGATGTTTCAAAGACATTACAAAACAGAAAAATATCATAAAAAATTGAATACATCAATAGATATCACCTAACAAAATCAAAATATTCAACTCATTACTTACTACAAAAAACTAAAAAAACCTGACCATCACCAAAAATACAACAAAAAAAGAATACTTCAGCTCTTCACTAATGAATTCACTTACACACTTCAAGAATCTGTCTAATGCAATATACATTGGTTATACAATCACTACATTATCACTTGAGTTAACTTAACATTTATGCAATAATAGCTTATTAAATCACATAATTCCAACCAACACAACAAGAAATCTGACAAATTCTTATCAATAAAACAAAAATATTGCCATGCAGTTTAGGAACAAACATACACAATGTATTTTACATCTGATAATTAAAAAACAGACAACTCTAATTGTATAAAAACTCTCTATTAATAATCTAAGAGACCTCTTTCTGCCTCCCATCAGCATGACTGATGCTAACTTCCAGGAGAGAGACTTGTGCCCTCTCGGGCTAACGTTATCAGCTGACATGAAGTAGAAAGACTATATTGAATCCATTTTTCAGTCAGCTGCTAAGAAAGGTGGTTCATTGTGTCAGACTAGACATTTATTCTCTCCAGAATATATCTTATGTATCTATAAGTATACATGTTTTTAAGTCTACCATTCATCCATGCTTTGAATTTTGTTGGTGTATATGGACCAGTGCCATGGCTACATATCTGGAGATTTTCTGAAGAATCAGCAATATCATTGGTCTTGATGTTGCATCTCAGCTTCAGTCACTTTCCCACTATTTCCCTGTGCATTTTCTATAAATACTTTCAAGGTAATTGCTTGGATTAGCTCTTCACTGTGGTACCTAGACTTTATGAATATAAGCACAGTACTATACTTGCAATAAGATTTCATTTATATTCAGTTGAGCTGACTTTATCTAACTTAAGTTCTGTGCTAACAGTTTCTTTTCTCACATTTCTCATGTGTGGAACTTCCTTCCAGCTCCTTGCTTTGCAACAATCTTTAATCTTCAAAAATTTAAATGCAATGTCAATTGCTATCTACTGTCTTTCTTGATTACTTTCTTTCTTTACACAGGCCTTAGTGGTGTTTCTGTTTTCTAATTCTTTCACATGCAGTAACCACTTGTGTTTCAGTGGCTTGGTGTGATCTTAATTTAAAAAAAATATGTATTGTAGTTTTCTTTTTACAGCACCAGTCCCAATGTTTTTGGATGAGGACACACACACACACTATATATATCTCTAACCATAATTTGTTTAACTGATAGTATAATTTTAAAAGAAGAAAATCACCAGTCATTGACGTGATTAAATCCCCAGCACATGTTTTTGGTTGTCTCTTCTTGTTGGTCAGTAGAATAGAAAATAGGTAGGAAGAGAAAAATACTTTTGGGTCTATCTAACATTATACAAAATATTTGGATAGAAAACTAAGAAAATTATGTGAAATGATACAATGTAATACCACAGTTGCATCCAAATAACGTATTTTATTTTTGATAAATAAAGGAGTTGAAACTGAGAGCAAAAGATTATTTTTAAAAAAACCAATTCAAAATTCTTCTATTTGCCCTCTGTTCATCATGTCTTCAATATGTCCTGTGTGTATCAAATTTTCTAAGCCCTCTTTATGTGCCCTAGAAATTTCATCTATGTTTTTCCGATAAGTATAAGTGTCCTTTTTGTTTCCATTTTCTCTAAAACTTTGTCCTAAGTGAACCAAGACCAACAAAATGCCAAAAAAAAAAAAAAAAAAAAAAAAAAATTATTACCATAGTGAAAGGAGAATTCTTAACCATCTATGGATATATAGTTAAAATTTCTAAACTTCTAATTCATAGTCTTTAAACCTATATATTCCTGGTATCAGTTTAAACTGATGCCTTCTTTTCATTTATTTAGACTATAATTATAAAGTATAATTTTGGAAAATGAATATTCCTTGGAAATATATTGGAAAATTTACAACTTTTCATCTGAAATCAGGAAAATATGAATTTTAAGCAAAATCATTAAAATATATGGAAAAAAGACAACAACAGTTTAACCATATCATCCTGGCATTGGTTTAAACACATACACCTTTTTGTAGATTTAAACCACAATTATAAATTATAATTATGAAAACTAGAAGTTTCAGTGAAATATGTTGGAAAATTTTCAAGTTTTTATCTGAATTAAAAAAAAAGAAAGTAAATTTAAGCAAAATGTGTGTTTATGGCAAAAAGAATGAGCCAGTTTCAATAGATGACAGAAGGATTTAGGTTAAGAGCAGTCTATAAATATATATCTTTGAAGTCAAAATGTAATTTTTAAACAGCAGTTATTTATTGGGCATATAATGAGGAAAGAAGTTTGGAGAATTTGAAACTCACTGTATATACTGAAGACAAGAGAGACAAAGGCAAGCAATAAATTGATAGAACAGAGACTGGAGAGATAGCAAAAATCAAACCTTATTAAAAGCTACAAAGGATAGAAAGTTGTGGAGAGCCATTATCATCCACATTCTGAAGAGACATTGCATATAGAAGAAGAAAAAGAACCACTTCCAGTAAAAAGAAAAAAAATGGCTGTTTAATTCCAACATTGTTTCATCAATTATCGTTTTTCTGACAGTACCAAAGAACTGCATTATACTAATAACAAATATTCAAAGTAACATTCAAAGAAGATCATTAATTTTTTTTTAAAAAAATCTATGCCTCTCTTTGTATAATGAGCATTTTCTCTTACAAAATTTGTAAATTGGAAAAAATCTATTTAACAATTACACATAACTCGCTTTCATCACTGAAACCAGAATATTATGCAGAGTAGCATAAATAAATGCGAAATCTGTAGAAACAGAACAGACTAGAGAGAAGGAATTGTTCTTGTCTGGCTTATCTGTAGAGTGTCATATGGTCAGAGAACCATGAGATATACCCACTTTGATAATAGATTCTTTTTACCAATTCAACTCCTCTCTGGTGATCTGAATATTACTGGAGTAGAGAAAAAAAGTTAGAGAAGTACTAAAAAAAAATGTATAAAAATTTGAAAGGTAAGAGAAACCTTACTCAATACTACCAATAAAATATGAAGTTAGCTGGCAACATTGTTTTTGCGATTTCAGTTTGGAAATAAAAATAAGAAAAGAAATCTGATTCTTATTTCCATTTGAATAAATCTTTTTTTTTTTTATTATTATCAAACTGGAAGACTAGCTTATTACAGTTTAGACCAGAAGCAATATTTACTTTTTCAAATGGCTTCTAGTTTACTGAAATCAGCTATTTTCAACAAACAAAAGATTATCAAGTTCTTATTTAACTTATCAATGTATTGATAAAAGTCTTTGTATTTAGGTGTTCTCATCACAATGAGTGAATTTTGTTTTAAACAAACCTAACAAACATTGAGAAAGAGAGAGATGATCAAAAGTTAGGCTATTTGTGATACAAGATATACTGTGGCATAATATCACAGACATGAAATGATTACGTTATTTAGTGAAAACACTAAACATTATTTAGTGTGAAACCTGTGCCTGATGTTTTTTGATGATTTCTTCAATGTTTGGTCAAATGAGCGATAAGTGGGCCTTTATCTCTTTTTAAGTTGTCTATAATCTTTCTCACTTCTTATTTTTCATATTATTTAAGGTTGAGAAGCCTAATTCAAATAAATAAGTAGAAAATTGCAACAAAACTGATAAAACCTTTTCACCTAATATGGGATATTGGTTTTGTATTGAAATTCCAAATATATTAATGGGTACTGTTGAATGTTTAAAATAACAATGAAAGATTAGTGAAAAAAAAACTGTTTAAAAAAAAGTTTAATACTTATACATTTATTCAAATACTAACACTGTACCATTACTACTTACACACACACACATATGTATGTATATTGTGATGATATTTCACAACACTACAGTTGAGAAACACTGATCTTGGTACTGGTCTGGCTCAATATTGCTTAATTGTGGGGATCAGATACAAACCAGTGTTTCAATGTGCTATGGCCATAAATTAAAAAAAAAAAAATCATTAAATTAAATCAAATTAGTCTATATTATTTTGAATGCATTTTTACAGCAAAGAACAAGATCAAAGTGCATGGTATAGAGAAATACAAAAAATCAATACAATGAAAACTGAATTCACATTTACTTTTTAGAACCTTGCTGGCTGATCACAATAAATAATCATTTGATGTCAACTGAGTGACAATCATATGCAAACATTAATTATTTTATTAATTAAAAGATATAGCAGATCAAATATGAACAGACTCCATTCAAGATTATATTAAGATATACAGACAAATATTTGAAATTTAGCCATATTTACATATTTAATTCAATGTACTTATCAGATATTAATATGTAAGACATATATATATATATATATATATATATATATATATATATATATATATATATATATATATTAGGTTGGTGCAAAAATAATGACGTAATAATGTCGTTTTTGACATTAAAAAATACGTAAAAAAAACGACATTATTACGTCATTATTTTTGCACCAACCTTATATATATATATATATATATATAAAATGCAAAATCAGTAGTGGTTCTGTGTGTTTTTTTATTCATAATTCTCTTTTGCATTTGGTTGACTGTTATTCATTTGTCAAGATATATTCAGCCCAGTTAAGTTAGTAAATAAAATCTTGGATGTAGCAAAGTAAAAGATACTTCATCCAACATATATAATATGGTAAATACCTAAGAAAGAGTTCAAAATCTCTAATTTGGAGAGTTCTCTAGGTATAGATCTGACTGACTCTGGTCAAATGTGAGCAGTGTGTATGGAAAGTAAAGGCAAGATGACTATATATAGTGTTAAAATACAAGTATAAATACCTTTATTTTAATTATCCCCACATCCTGGACATAATGAAGTGGTGTAGTGAAGAATGGTTTAAAACAAGAAATCAGAGAGTCAAGTTTGCATTGTAGTTGAATTTTATTGCATTCACTTTTCTATATTTTTTCTAAATTGCTTTTGACATGTTCTTCCTAATGTTAATCATTTCTCAACTCTGCATTTATACAAATGACACAATTTACTCCTGTTTTAATAGTAAATATAATTGGCTTGATAAGGTCAAACACGGAACTGATCTAAAAAAAATGACCTACAATCTGTTTTAACTTGGTCAAAGGTGGCATCATGACTGATGCTAAACCTCCAGAAGAGTGACTCAGGCTAACATTTCCACTGATATCAAGTGGAAGGATTATATTTAATAAACTGCTAGGTCTGCTGACAGGAAAGTTGGTTCACTGTCTTGTTTTAGACAATATTTTTGACAGTATTTATCTTACACATTTATAAGCCTACCATTTCATCTATGCTCTGAATATTGCTGCTACATCTGGTATGGTACTTCTGTCAAGTATTTAGAGATTCTCGATAAAATACAAAGAAGAATTTGCAATGTTACTGGCATCTCGACTTAAGCCACTTTCCCACCACTGTAACATAACTGCTATCTGCCCTTTCTTTAAATATTTCCATGGTAATTACTCAACTTCAACTTACTTCTATGATATCTAGAAGATATTAGATTAAGCGCAGTACTAGATTGGTGACAAGGTCTCATCATTTTACAATTGAAATGGTTAGATATGCCTTTAAGTTTGATGCTAACAGTTTACTTTCTCAGATTTCTCATTTTGGAATTCTCTTCCAGATTCTTTCTTTTCAGCCAAATTTGGACTAAAAAAATTTAAATGCTATGCCAGTCATTAGTTTCACTTCTATAGTCTTAATTTCTGTTCTTTTATTGTTCTCTCCCCTTTGTAAGGTATTTTTTTATTTCTCCTATTCCCTAACGTTCAGTAATTGCTTGCCTCTTACTGGCTTTATCATCTTGCTTACGGTAAAATGAAAAATATATATAAAAATTTATATATTCTTTTCTCATATCAATTTGTTTCATTGTTTTGATAAAATAAAATCATTCTTTATTTTAAGTTTATACACAGCATTGATTCTTTGTCAAATAATACTTTTCTTGGTGATAACAAATTTTTAAAAATACGAGAGTCATTTATGCTTTACTCCATTTGTCTGGCCCATCACGAGTAACATGGCATTTGTCAATGGAAAGAAAGGTTGAAAAAATTATGTATTTTGTTATCATCTTCATTTGATTTTGTGGCTTGATTTTGGACCTGACACATGGACTTTTTGACACTTCTCACTGCCCTAACCCCAGATTTCTTAACTTGACATAGACACATTATTTTTATAATTTCTCTCTTGAGAAGATATGAAGTTCAGTAAGGTAAAGTCCTCAACTTGGCCTTTTCAGGTCCGCACTGGAGTCTAGCAGAATTTCTTCACAGTTCAGTGGTACCTGCCAATCATTTTGTCAAGCTCTAGCCATTTCCATCTGTGAAGTTATGAAACATTTTACTAAATCCATCAAATCAGTCTCATGACACATTTTAAAAAGTTTCAAACAAAGCTGTTAATTTGTAACTTTGATATTCAGGTCCTTTCAGATAAATGGCTGCCATTTGTTTCTATTTGAACTAAATAAACTGGCTTTCATCTTAGCTTTGCAAAGAGATGTTGCTATCATTCAGTACATAAACCTTCAGGTTCAAATAAGTATTGTTTTTATATAATGAAATGTTAATAAAATGAGATGCTATATATTTCAGAAACAGTGTATCTATAAAAGGACAAAATGAACAGAAACAAAAAGAAAATTTATCAAGACAAATGTTAGGATTTTATTTTTGTTATGGGATCTTACCCATAATAATAATAATGGACTATTCCATACTTAATAAATACTGCGCCTCAGGAGTAGGCAAGGAGTCAGTAGTTCAAGTCAAGTCAAGTCAAGTCAGAGGCAGTCCGAAACAGAGTCGCGTTCAGACAATTACTGTGAGACATTGGAATAGTGATACGGGTCGACACTACATTGTTCTCTCTACTAAACCTGATTGTTCATACTAACGCTTCTACTTCTCTGTATATATTCCTGTTTGTAATATATCTGTGTTATTCTATACCTGTGTTTGAGTTCTTCATTATTGGTTCTACCTTGGACTATCACTCTGGTACAAGGAACCGGACCATAATTTTGCAACAAGGATTTATATAGAAGAGCAAAAATTTTTTTTTTCAAAATTCTTGGTATAGGTATGATCATGACAATTGATCAGGTTTGCAGAAAAGTCAAGTACATTCATGGATGATAAAGTTGAATGCCTAATAAACAAAAGTGAGTAGGAGGTATTTGTGTGTTATATGTTTTGCATAACACGAGCTTATGGAATTAACCATTTTCTTTTAATTTTTTTGTAGTCAGATATCATGGCTTGGAATAATAATAATTCTTTCAGGAAAGGAGATATTAGGAAAAAATCCGGTTTGGTTTGTTTGTTTAACAGCATACTAACTCCTTATTGGTCATTTTATGCCAAAACTTAATGTATTGCTGGCAATTTTTTGTAATGTATTTTTATAATTTCATGTTTTGACCCCAGTTTGGAGGGGGTCCTGTTTGCTTTTAGCTGGGACTCTAATAGGTGGTACCAACCTGGGTGAGGGCGGCCCTGGGAACAGCAGTAATTAAGAGGTGGTTCCATGTTCTAAAAGCCTCTTGATCAGAGCCCTTGATGTTGGAAGAAACCAATTTTGATAAGATTCGATAATAGCTGTTTTGAGAATATTCCTTCTGAGAAAGTTACATGTTTTTTTTTATAAGAGTGCCTTTCGCTAAGTCAAAGTTGTGGTTGAATTTATTTCTATGTATGACTATTGCATTTTCTGACAAAAAATTGGATTACAGATGGGGCATTTTGGCTTGTTTATTTTTCAAGTTTCAGGAAAGTGGTCCTTTCAAAAATATTTTACCACAAAACTCTCCTTATTTCAGATACATTGACTATTCTCTACTAATATATCCACAAGTCACGATCCTACCCAATCTTGTCAACACTAAATAACATCAATCACACAATAAACTTCACCTTTGAACCAGAGTTCAAGGACACCCTACTCTTTCAAGATATCATGTTACATGGAAACAACAACAAACTTCAGAGATTGAAGTTTACAGGAAAACTATTAACAAGAATGACCTGGTCAATTTTTACTCCCACCACAGTAATAAAATCAAATCAAGAATAATTATATTAGATTGGTGCAAAAATAATGTCGTTTTCTCACATATGTTACTATGTGAGAAAACGACATTATTTTTGCACCAACCTAATAGTAGGTATTAAGTAACTACTATATCTTAATTCAGATTTTATATTGGTCTGTTCTTCTATGACCACTTTTTGTTTATGACCAGGTTTCAAGGTGCCAAGATCTACCATTTTCAAAGAGTGTATATACATTCATCATCATTGTACAGTGTTTACATTATTTTCTTATTATATATATATATATATTTTTAAATAACTGTATTTCCATCTCTAATGTTGAAAAAAAGCATTTATTTTCTAAACCTTTCTTTTTAAATGGAATTGCTTTCCTAATTAAAGTACTTAATTCAGTGGTGAATATGAATATTATACAATGAACATTGAAAAATCTATCAAACCATGAATTTTTTAATCTAAAGTTTTTGGTGGTCACTTTTTAAAAAGTTTATTAAAAACTTTTCTCAAATTAGCATAAATTTAAGAAAAATAAATCAAACAAATTTTGTCATGTTTTCAATCTTAACGATAAAAAAATAATTTTCCTTAGTTAAAAATTTAAAAATGCTTCCTAAAAATATTTTTTCTTTCTACAACGAATAATAATAGTACTTTCAGTGTATGAATTGGTTTCGTAAAGAAACAAACTTACATATGAACTAATTCAACTTTCCTCTCTGGTACGTAGACATTATGAATTGAAGTGCAGTACTACATTGGCAGCAACATCGTACCATTTTATAATTGAAATAGCTACATGTAAATTAAAGTTCAAAATTAACAACTTCTTTTCTCACACTTCATGCTTGTGAAACTCTTTTCTGGCTTTTGCTTTCCAGCCTACTTTGATCTTCAAAAATTTAAATGCAGCATCAATTGTCTTTTTTATTTTTTATTGTTCTCTCTCCTTCACAACGTTTTTCATTTTCTTAATCTTTCACACTCTGTAACTCCTTGTGTTTTAGTGGCTTTATTGCCTTAATTGGAGTGAAATGATTAAAAAAAAGCTAAAATGCATTTCATTTATTCAGAGTATTGATATATAATGATTTCATTCCTCATAAAAATTGAATTATATTTTGAATTTACATTACACACTTTCTCAGTTTTCAATTTAGCATTTAAACCTTATAAGATGTATCATATATGCACCAAATAAACATATTTTATCTTTCTAATTATCACTCAATAAAATAAATATACTTTGTTGAGATTTAATGAATTCAATGAATTATAAACTTAATTTTAACTCAGGTTTTGTCCCCCTTTTGGTCATTACTTATGTTAATTTTTATCCAGGTTTGAAAAATTTAATATTAACCTTTGCTTTTGATTTTTGTTCATAGATTAAAATTGAAGAAAAACTTATGACAAATTAAATAGGATAATTAACAACAAAAATGTACAGATTTGTCCCCTTATCATTTTTATAGTGGAACTGTAAAGCAATTAATTACATGAGCAAGCTATAGTCATTGATGAAGTCTTTATTCTTTTCTGAGCTGTGTCCCCTCAGAAACATGAGTGATCTTAGCTCTCCATAACTATCCTATGGAGCTCTGATCAGTATTTATTCCCTTAATATCCTTCCAAGCCTCTCTTCTGCCACCACTTTACAAAAGCTTTGTTCATAGGTTATTGATGTTTACTTCTGGTCTGATCAAATTCAAAATGTTTGTGTGTGTCTAATTCAACACGCTTTCTTTCCTCATTATCTGTAATAGAAATTATTTAAATTTTTCCTATGTAAAACTATCCTTTTTATTGTCATTTTCATTAACAATTGCAACAATAAAATCTCACTTGTATTTTCTTCTAAAACTGTAACTTTCAAGTCTACAATAAAAATTTTATTGGTGTCTTCATTAAACATACCTGTTATTTAGTTTGGTTTGTTTTGATTTTACGGCATATCAACCTCAATGGGTCATTTAATGCTGACAAAATTCTATTGTTGGCAATATTTTTTTTTTTAAATCTATTTCTGGTAATATTTTTCCTTCAAAAATTCTATTTCTGGTAATAATTTTTCTTTTTTTATAAAAACACATAAAGCTTGTAATATATATTTTTCTTTTTTTCAAAAATATATAGATGGTAATATTTATTTTTCAAAAATACACTGTTTTTTTCGGGTTTTTTTAAAATTTTTCTGTAGATCCCATTTTCTTTAATGAAATTTATGATGTTACTTGGATTAGTATTTTCAAATAGATCCTTTAGATTATCCGATTTGTAGTGTTTACTATGAATTCATTGAAGATTATGGCACTTTAGTAGGATGTGTTTAACTGTATAAGATTCTTGGCATGGGACACATGTAAACATACCTGTTATGTTAAATCATAATTTATTTCTGTTTTGTTCAGTAAACTGTAATGGCGAATTGACCATCCTAACTACTATTCATAGGTGGTAGTTAAGAATAAATTTGAGGTACACTAATATAGAGGGTGTGACATAAATACAGATACAAAAGAAAAAATCTCATAACACATGAAAAAAATTATTATATCAGTATACAAATTCAAAACAAAATAAGTATTAACCTGCTAACTTGCACCAAATAATCTCATTCAATATGGTTTCCTTTAGCCTTCACCACATGTTGAAGTCTTTTGGAAAAGTCATTGAAGGCAGCATGCAGAATTTCCATGGGTATTTTTTCCAAAACTTTTCCATTTTGCTTTCAGAGCTTCACTATTGTGGTGCAGAGTAGAACTGCCCATAAACAAATATTTAAGAGCATCGATATCTGGTAATGGAACTGATATCTGGATCATGCCAAAATGCTTTCAGAAGGAAAACTCTCAAAAAACAAATTTGAAAGATTGTTGAAAACATTTTCACATCTAAACCTGTAGAATTTTATCCCAAAGGCATCAAAGAGCTGTCTGATAAGTGGTCACAAGTCATTGCAAATAATGGCTAATATATAATTAAATAAAATGTACTTTATTTTTTTGAAGAATAAAATTGATAAACAAAAATGGAAATTATTTATGACTCAATCTGATATTTCCAAATGTCTGTTTATAAATATCTTTTACAGAAACCACATTCAAAAGCATTCATAATATCTTCTAATTAGAAAGATATTTTAAAATCTTAGCTTTACTTTTTTTCACAGAATAATGTTTCATTTTTGGATCACAATTTATAGAAATGAAAATTGTGTAAAATTTTTATCTAGCAAGAAAAAAAACGTGATTTCCCAAATAAATGATAATTACTGTTTATAATGAGATACTGCAATAAACTGGAAAATAATATTTACGTACAAAACGTTGAGATAACAGATATTTTCACATCTAGAACATCATAAAACACAGAATAAGTTGAAACAGAAACAAAAATGTTATTAAAATGTTGCTTAAAGGAGTACAAATATCAAACACAATCTCGTGAAAAAAAAAAGTTTCACATATTAAAAGAAGAAATTTATCTTTTTTTTCTTCAATATACCTTTAAGCAATAAGGTCAACAGACTACCAACTTAGAAAAAATAGCTTTCTTTTTAAAAGATTTTCATTACCTCAGTATCTATCAAAAAATATTTCTTTGTGCTTGTTTTTTATTTTTTTTATTTACTTTACTCAAGGTCTTCAGACTGTTAACTTGCTTCAAATAAAAGCACCTCTCTCTCTCTCTCTCTATATATATATATATATATATATATATATATATATATATATTCATATTTTCAGCATCATCACAGTAATAGGAAGATAAGATATATTTCTAATGGTGACTATTAAACATTTATATTATAATCATAAAATGTGTAATCTCAGCTTCCTTCGAGAATTGTGGTTCAAAACTGGGTAAATGAATACAATATGTATTTCAAGGCTTTACCGAAAAAGAAGAAAAAAAACAACTAAAAATGTTTGGTAAAGTAAGTTATTTTCCATAGACTTTATCATATAAGCAAGAGACTCTAAACTAGTGGTCCCCAAATATTTTTTCTCTGTGCCACATTTTCAGAATTAAAATTTGCTCATGTGACACCAAATTTCATGTGATAAAAAGTACATTTAAAAATGAAAAAAAAAACAGAGGATTGAAGGGAGATAACTGTGAATTCAAAGTCAGAACATAATCATTGATACCACATTTCTTCAATTTGCAGACCTTGGTTAATATGTTCTTAAGACTTGATATAATGCAAAAATATCTCAATGATAAAATATATATACTGGGACTCATACAAGCAATTACAAGTAATCCATAATAATATTTTAAATACTGAAAACATTTATTTTTGGCATATTAATTTTAAAATAATCTAAATCTTTGTCTTTCAATCCCTGCACCTCATCTATTATCCTCTTCCTCCGTACCTATGAGGCACACACCCTGCCATTTGGGAACCACTGCTCTAAATTCACTCTTGGCTTTGTACATATTACCAAATAAGTTAGATCCCTGGTCTGCATCCTTTCTCTTGATAATGTTTTAAAACTGATTCTATCATGTGATAAATTCAAATCTGCAATCATCTTTTATTTTAGGTCAGGTTTATCAGATATTTCTTATTTTAAATATTTTTTTTTGTTAATTATTTTTAAACATAGAGACACAATAACATCACTAATCTGAATTAATTAGAGACATTGATCAAACATTCCAAATTCTGATAAATACAGCACATAGCAGAATCAGACCAGAAATAAGATAAGAAAAATGAAGGTTCAAAAAAGACATCAGAACAAGGATTGCAATATTTTTGCTCAGAATGATATGAGAATGAGCAATAGAAATGCAGAAAGATGCATACCTGTGTTTTATAGATTAAGCAAAAGCATTTGATAAAGTATATCACAAAGAACTGTTGGAAGAGCTAAGTAATCTTGCCATATTGGGAAGTATATTAGAATAATCTAGAACATATACTTCCAGCATACAAACTGAAAATGAATTCAGTAAATATATAAAAATAGAAAGGAGTGTAACACAAGGATTTGTCTTCTCAATGAACTTATTCAACTTATAGAGTGAATCATTTCTGAGATTATTAGAAGTTCAACCATGATTCATTATTGGCAGCCACAATCTTCACAACATAAGATATGCAGATGAAACACTGTTGATAGCAGAGAAGACACTTTACAGAAGGTAGTGAAGAAAGCAAGAAGAAAGGAATAAACATCGATTGTAAAAAAGACAAAAAGCATGGTTGTTAGCCAAAGAGGACTGTCCATGATGCAAATCACAAATTAGAGATAACAAAATCAAACAAGCACAAAAATTTAAATATCTGAGAAGTATTTTAACAGAGTGCAGGATGTGTAACACTGAAATGTAAAGATATATTGGGATAGCAAAAGATGCATTTTGAAAGTTAAGCAAAGAATGAACAAACAAAAAAATTTCATTAGAAATGAAGGGTAGTGAACTTTTATGTGATATCAGTCCTCCTATATGGCAGTGAATGATGGACAATAACCTCAGAGATGAAGAAAAGACTTGAAGTAACAGAAATGTGCTTCTACTGAAAATACCATGGACTGAACATGTGAACAGCAACAAAGTTTTAGAGAAAATGGAAACAAAAAGGACACTTATACTTAACATCAGGTAGAGATAGTTTAAATTTCTAGCTCATAAAATGAGAAAGGAGTGCTTGGAAATTTTGATTAGGATAGATTGAAGGCAAGGGGGATAGTGGAAAACAACACATAATCTATCTAGCTTGTGTAAATGGACAGTGAAGCAAGGTCTAGGAGAGATACCAAGAAGTTAAAATTCACTGAGCTAAAAATTACAGGAAATTATGGGGAGCCATGACTGTCAACGTCCTGAAGGGACACAGCATATAAAAGAAAAAGTATCAGATGTATTTGCTGTTGGTCCATACAGTTTATTTACCTCATGCCTTTATGAATCCAAATTAATTGCTTCACAAACAACATTATTTCTGTATGCAAACAAAGTTGAAGAATTCTTCATGTTTTGGCATGATGTGACAATGCTTTATCAAAATATTAAACTGATATTAAAATATGAATTGAAGCATCACCTCTGTTTTATAACCATACAGAATGAAAACAATTGACATCTATTTTTTTCTAAACAATTGTATGTACATTCTGTGAAAATACCTAATAATAAGAAAATTTTAGTTGATGCCATAAAATATTACTGCTATCAATAGGAAAATGTGTAAAGCTTCAAAAAAATTTTTTGTTGTTGTAACGTTCATATATAATAGCCGTTTAAGAAATTCAATTCAAATTACTGGAAATTAATTTTTTAAAACCAATATTTTCATAAAGTCGGGTTCCTCATTATTAGGTGTGCAAAATGTTTACACTGAACACCTCAGTTTCTTTCTCTGGGTGACAGCTAAACATATTTATAAAAAAAAAAATGGTGATCCATGTGAATTGTTACTTTGAGAAACTTTTCAGACTTGTACTGTGGTTGGTAAACATCTACTTCGTTCTAAAGAAATTTTGTTTCACCCTCTTCATGTTAGGTTGATGAAACCCTTTGTTTGAATAAAGAAGGTTCTGCATTATGTCTTTATAATATAGTTTCTGTAATGAATAGACAATGCTGGATCTCAACTTTAGAAGCTTTATTCTGCTAAACTGGTTGTTAGTAGTTAAACAACCTCTTATACAGAGTGGTTTGTACTGAAATGGTTAGGATGAGATAGTTCATTATTATAAGTTTCCACACATCTTTTCCCTTCCATGTGCAATGTTTCTTCTGAATGGAGCATTTATTGCTCTCCACAACTTCCTTTCCTCTAAGCAATATTTGTCTTTTTATTATCCTTCCACTTTCTGTTCTGCTATTCATTTACATAAGCTCATTAGATAGGTTACTTGCTATTTACTGCTTGCCTCCAATGCTCAGTGAGTGTCAAATTCTTCAAGCCTTCTTTTTTAGTTTCATTTTCCTTAAAACCTCTTCATTGCTTATCAGCTCTGTCCATGATATCTTCATCACCCCTCTGTAGAACGATATCTTTGTTGCCTCGTCTTCTCGTCATCTATGAGGAAATTATTCATCATTCACTGTCATATATTGATATACTGATATGAGTAATGCCAAATTAAATGCAGTTATTTTAGATGGCCCTCAAATTAGATATTGTATCAAAGATGCTCAATTGGAAAGTTTTATGAGATTAATGAAGATGAATGAATGGCAAGGATTCAAGAACCTAAGTATAAAATATGAATACATTGTTGAAGTGATGCAAAATTTTAAGACTCTTAAAGCACATATGCTGACAAAAATGTATTTTCACAGATGAATTATTGTTTTTTAAGAATTATGAGGAGTACGATGAAGAACAGCAGTAAAAGGCTCTATAATGATAATTGTACTATGGAATATACAGCTGAGGGTTGATTATTGTTGGTCTTTAAAACAAGGCATTCCTGGTGAAGAAGCTAAATGAAAATCATGGAAAAAACTTTTCTTCTATACAACAGTAAATTTCTATTGATTTCTGATGTTTATTAATTTTTGTCAACATCAAAAAGATTTATAGTTTCATCCCATTACTCTTCAAAACCTAAAATTTTCAGTAGAAAATAAAGTATTTATACCATTTACATTGTTTAGACCGTTGTTCTCATATTTATTGTTATATTAATGATGTTCCAGCCATTGTACACTCCAGCCTTCTTTTGGTGATATACAATGGAATTTTGAATCAATCCCTTTATTTACTCCACTGGGGTAGATTCACCTAGTTCCACATGCCATACCTTTTCTGGATCTCTCTGTTTCAATTAAGAAGTCCAATGCATACAACAGCAGAAACATTGTGAATATGACAATAAAGATGAGGACAACAGTACTTTAGTAACTCAACTCCCCAAGTTTATGCTCACCTCTGATTCAGACAAGTATTCAACTTGAATTGAATTCAAAACTCCAGCGCAAATCACTTGAAAAATGCCAGAGTGTACGATGATCAAAACATTGTGTATATGTCAATAAACATGAAGACAGCAGTCTGAACAATGTAAATAGTGCATATAGTTAGAATACCTAATCTCAGAAATATAGACTGATAAGAAAATAAAGTGAAATTAAAATAAAAAATAATATAAAATGATAAAAAACAAAACAGACGCAACGTAGTATAAGTACAATTAATTCTTTTCGCTGTGTTTTATATAAAAAAATGTCATTATTCTAAGCTTTGCAATTCAACCCAGCATGCGTATGTATTTAAAGCTGAACACAGGACAAATAACAACCAAAATACTGCTCTGAATAGAAAAACCTCTAAAATGATTCAGTATTGCTTAATTTTATATATTCAACAGAAAAACTTCTGACAGGAGAAATTTTTTTTTTATACTGGCCTGAAACTTAAATTCAGCAATCCTTGAAATTCAATTAGTGAGAGAGAGGAAAATATGATTAAATTTTTCGGAATTATATATCTCATAGTCCTGTTCTGTCAGTCACACTTTCCTATTCATTTCTAATGCTCAATAGAAAGATTTCATATCAAAATTTAATAAAACAAATTTTAGATCATACACTGTAAAAATAAAATCTTTAATTATGAGCTCTTTTGTTCTTCTAACATATAAGATTTTTCTTGATGCAAAAAAAAAAATCATATATATGTGATCATGTTGCAGTAACAAATCCAGTGGATTGTAATAAGAACCTCTCCTGTGTCCCAGATTTAGTTGCAGATAAAATAAAATCATGATTATTGTTACATTTTTTTTTTACACTATCACCATAATTTGTCATATATTATTAAATATATGTATTTAATAATTAAACTGAATGAAAACTGCCATTAATAAATCCTACCTATGATATAATAGTTTACATTTACTAATTTTGATATAATACCTATATCAAGATGCAAGGGTTATTTTTTTAGTTTAAATTTATTTTATAGAATTATTCATGGTATCACTTATGAATATATACTTATTTATTTACACATAATGATGCTTGCATAAAAGCAAATACATGTTGTAAAACCCAAGAATAAAATATTCTCAAATTACATTTAAGCAGAAAAGAATCCAATAAGAAATCAATAGGTAGTATTAATGGTATTATATTATTAACAAAATATTTGTTATTATGTATCAGCACAATCAAAATAACTAAAATAACAGAAGAAAAATGCTAATAAGCTTGATGAAATAAAAGTTTGAACAAATAGAAAAAAATGAAAACATATTAGTAATCTTGCTTTTGTCAATGATATTTATCATAACATGCCATCAGCTGAACCTTTTTGTCAAATGTATATCAGCATGCATAAAAAGCAACATCTGTAATTATCAGTTTTGTTTCAAAATGTTAATTCATATTCTGAATTCTTTTACAAGAGAGAAAACATCAGAAAAACAAATTATACAAGAAAACCGATTTTTAAAAACACACCATCAAAGCACTAGAATTAAGAAATCATTAAACCAGGGAGAAAAAAAAAAACAGATACAACAGCAAACTTCAAATACTTATAAATATATAATAGCATATATATGTATGTTTGTGTTGATTATTGATACAATGGTAGCACTTAATTTAGAGATATGAATATACAGGTTTAAAAACTTAATTTATATATATTTAAACAAAACCGATTAAAATACAATTTTCTTTTAATTAGCATTCATTTTAACATGAACAATTTAGGTATGATAATATATATACTATTTAGGTACGATAATATATATATATACTATTTGTTGCAATTGAATGTCTCACATTCCCTATCACTTATGTTAACTGATTATATCAGTAGAAGTATATATATATATATATATATATATATATATATATATATATATATATATAATTATTTATTTAAAAATATGATTCCAACACGCTACATAAGAGGTTTCATGTTTCAAAACAAGAGCCGAAAACTTCAAAATAATATTTGAATTAACTTGAGTTATTCAAATATTATTTTGAAGTTTTTGGCTCTTGTTTTGAAACATGAAACCTCTTATGTAGCGTGTTGGAATCATATTTTTAAATAAATAATTATATTTATGCTCTACTTTCGTATCGAGCACTATTTTTTAAAAATAATTACAAAAATACTAAGGAACTTTGGATTATTTACCAAACCAGTTTCTTTCCTATTTTCTACAATATTTTCACATATATATATATATATATATATATATATATATATATATGTATGTATGTATATATATATATATATATATATAGTAAGCACAGGATATCCCTGTTGGATTTGCTTCGGGAATTACTAGCTTGCTAACCTGTCTTTCAGTAGTGTATTCTCTTTTACAATAAACCTTTCTCTCCTTTGTCTGTGTGTAACCTCTTTAAGGATACAACACTATTATATCTACCTACCTTCCTATTTTTGTGATGTCAACGAACACTCATTGCCACTTTTGTAATGTCAACAAATAGTCGTTGTCAGTTTCATAATACTTGTTGAAGTAGAGACTTTGTAATCGCAGATACAACTATAATACACCATTGAACAATTCTGGTGTCAGACACCTTGGAATAACAGTTGTACTAATAGTACTTGCTCGATAATACTCGCTTGACAAGTAACCCATATAGTGATCTGAATAGAGAAATATTATAGTGAATAGGGCAGAGAATAGCAGTCTGTATAGTAATAGAGGACAGAAAAGAAATGACAATCCAAATAGTAATAGAGAATAGACTAGAATTAATGATCATTTAGATGTCATGTGACTTCCTATTATATGTTTCTTCTATGCTCACGTGGCCTACTTAATTCAATAATGGGATTACTTGTGTTTGTTCACTGGTGATCTAGGTTCAAACTCAAGTGTCGACAGCGACACTTTAATCCTATATAACATTATTTAAACTGTGCATTGTGAATAAAAAGAATGCTGCAATAAAATAACACTTCACTCATTTTAAAATTCTAAAGGAGTAATAAAATAAAGCCCCATGATGGTAAGCATGTTCATCTATGGCTTTCATCAAGTTTCCAGTCTAGTGGCACACTTAAATTCTTGTAACCAGAGAATCATGGAAAACAGTACTTGTGTAAAAATTGGTCGGAAGAACACACAGGAAAAGAAAGTTGGAAGGTAGTACGAGTCCAATAGGTACACTAGGCAAAACAAATCCACACTTATGGTCTTGATCTCTGATACCCAACACACCGTCTGAAATGAAAAACGAAATCCCATTAAATGAGCATACCATGTATTTATGCACCTGATCCAGCCAGAATTCAGCTAATGAGGACCCAGAATCAGCCAATAAAAATGGCTACAAGTGATACCACCACTTCCATCAGCACAAAGTGCTGTCCGATTCACTGTCCGTTTGAAGCTCGTTGATTTGCTGTATCTACACTTCCTTGCAAAACATACTCATGACTCTGGCCCTTTAGGGTCACTGAGCTAAGTCACTGCTACAGCACTTCAGAGCAGTTAGTATGAAAATATTAGTAAAAAAGACAGAAGGAAGCCATATCACACTGGTGAGAATGTGACTGAAATTGAGATGTCTAGCCAGGATCAATTACATTACAGATACTTCTTTGGATTGTAACAAGAATCTTGAGATGTACACCAGGAATACTAAACCAGACTTGTATTTTTTTTATTCTGACTCACCCCAAGGAAGGCAGTAATGCAACTAAAGCACAAGTGGTTACAGGGTGTGGAAGAATTAGGAACAGGAACATTGAAGATGAGCAGAAAGAGAACAGAATAATCAAGTGAACAGTAAGCAGCGATTGACATTGAATTTAAATTTCTGTAGATTGAAGTTGGCTGGAAAGTATGGAGTCAGAAGAGAGTTCCACAAGTGAGAAGTGCAACAGAAGTAACTGTTAGCATAGAATTTACAGCTACATCTATCCAGATCAACTGTAAATTGCTCGAGTTAATGATGGACTTGCTGCCATTTTGGTCTTGTTGGACTGATAAGCCTTACCATTGAGGAAGAAGTAAATTGTTTTGTCATCAGCAGAGCAGGGTTGCAAAGCTCAGCAAGTGCAAAGAGAGGAGGAAAGCAATAAATCAAGTAGAGAAGCATGGTGTTTGGTTTTGCTGGGGAAGCAAGTAGGAAAGTTCACAATTTAAGTAAGGGATTAAGCAATAGAAAAATTTAATGTCTGAATACCGGCAACATAGTAGATACATAAATGAGCAAAATGGATTCTGACAAGAAAGATTTTCTGGCATGATACAATGATCCAACTTTCTTTGCAGTAGATCTCTTATTATGTTGGCTTACAATATTAGAGTCTGCAGTTGTTGGTATAGCAGTAGAAATCATATTCAATATCAGGACCAGCCCAATATAACAGTTTCCTAGACTGCATCATTACTGGTGATGTGGTATGCTACCAACTCTGCAAGCTAATATAAAAATGACAGTCCATGGAGGGGTGATGTGATTTCCTCACCAAAGAAAATGCTCAAGATCCAATCAACAGTGGTCAAAGTAATGTGTGCTGTTTTTAGTGATAGGAAAAGTTGATCCTTCTGGATTTTTTGGAGCCCGAATAAACTGTTAACTTAGGCCATTATATAAATACACTTGATTAAAAACCTGAAATTCCAGAATTGGGCCAAAGTAAAAGAAAGACAACTTTTCACCTGCAACATGATAATTCCAGTGTAAATTCTGCCGAAACTGTCCAATCATAACAATCACAAAGTTTGAATGTGCCACCTCAAAAAAAATGAAAAAAATGGACAATGCAGATATTTTTCTGTAATCACTACTGCAAAAAAAAGTGAGTTGCTGTCATTGGTGTAATGTTTTTATGTGAACAGCATACATATTTACTTTGTTCTTGGCAAAATAGCACAGTAATTATTACATAGAAAAAGGATTATGTTACTGAAAACTTTGCTCAATTTATGTTATATAAGAATAAAGTAACCGCGCTGACACTTGTGTTTGAACGTAAATCGCAAGTGAACGAACACAGGTCATCTCATTATTCATTAGGTAAATCACGCACCCATAATGGAAACACTTATATAGAGGAAGTCACAGGATGTATGAAGTATTCACTATTTCTCCACTATCCCCTATGCTATTCTCTTCTCACTATACGAGGTACTATTACTACAAGTATTATTCATTCGCATATCATATTTGGTATCTACGATTACAAAGTGTCCTACTACATTGACGAATTATCAAACTAGTATATGTTGTCATTATAACAGTGGCA
Source organism: Acanthosepion lycidas (assembly GCA_963932145.1). Taxonomy (NCBI): domain Eukaryota; kingdom Metazoa; phylum Mollusca; class Cephalopoda; order Sepiida; family Sepiidae; genus Acanthosepion; species Acanthosepion lycidas. Next base: position 100,165,200 of record OZ010576.1, on the reverse strand, counting down.
ACAAAGTGTTGTTTTTGACAACATAACAATCTATTGATATTGTTTTACTTTCAGTACCTGTAGGAACTGCCATGAAAAAAAATAGAAGGCATTATTTTCAGATATACAGAAGTGGGAGTTTTTCAGCCTTTAAAAGAAACACTCTTGTTGAAATATGCTTTCTGCGAGGAATTTTTCTATGTTTAATAAATATGCTGGAATGGATAATAGTGTTGGGAAATTTTTTGAAAAATAATAAGCATGCTTTAACAAATAAGCATTGTGCTGGAAGAAAATTGAAGAAAATAATTTAATCATGCTGGCAATTGTGTTTGCTACACAAAAGTAAATTAACTTGTCCTTTTTTTAATTATTCTCCAAAAATAGACTATAAATAATTTCAACTATCTTTTCATTGCACATTTTTTTTATAATACTGTCACAAATTTCTCTTCTATTCAGTAAAACAAAATGGCAAACTTTCAACCTACAATAAAACAGTGTATCAAAAGGATCTTTTTCCTTGACACCACTATTATTTGAACTACTTTCATTCTCTCAGAAATGTTTGTTATTTTAAAAAGTGAAGATTAGAATTTTAATAAAACCCAAATGTATGAAAGTGAATTTATACATTTTCTTAGTTCATTGAGAATTTTCAACAAAAACTCTTAGATTGAAATATTAGATTGTTTATTTTGAAGAATAATTTTGTATTTACCACAATCTAAGAATTCAAATTAATATTATTTAATATTTATCATTTCTCAGTTTATGAACAAATAAATGTGAAAATAATTTTTTTATTCATAAATTTCTAAAAAAAAATGTCTGCGAACAAGAAAATTTAAACAGTTAATGCAGAGTAACTGCAATTAAAATTTTTGAAAAATACATTTTCCAGATGTTTCTTTCATGCAGCAATTCAATGATATTTGTATAGAATTATGAATAAAATACATGTTTCCAGAGTTATTTATAAAATGATAAATAATAAATACTGCATTGTACTTGGTTTACATATTTTTTAAATCTTGTAAGTAAATATTGCTGAGGGAGAAAAAGTACTACAAGATAATAGCAGTGTCAAGGGAAAAACTGTCCTTTTCAGACACCATTTTACTGTGGACACAAAAGTTAAAATTTGACAACAAAACAGGATGAAATTTTCATGGTATTTTAGTTTTGCCCAGGAATCAAACACAGCCTTCAACAGTTATGCCATGCATACTATATAAACAAGAGACTCCTGTGCCAAATCTTTTATAGCAAACTCAGCAGTGGCCAAAGACCCTGAGGCTGCCCTATGTATTACTGTAAGAATCAACCAGAGCTATGAAAAGAGACAATATCAACCTACAAAACTAGGAGGAACTAAATTGTCTACTATGGAATCAAACTATATTTTATATTTTTCAAGCAAGAATCAAGGAGAGAAAACAATCAGCAGAAAAGACAGAAGGCTCACCAAATCCTACTAGACTCAGCTTTAATAATCAGATATTCTCTTATATTCCTTTACATCTGTTCTTTTTTTTAATGCTCTTTCAATTTTTCTTGTGTTGTTAACAAAAGTTCGCACCTTCTTATAACACCCTTTGAAGTGTTTAATTTTTCATGTGGATCTGCTCTGTATTTGATGTGAATTTTCAGTAAATATTTCACATGTTTTTTGTTTCAACTTCCAATAGCAAGTTAGCATTTAGAAGTTTTTTTTTACGTTTTTTGGATTCAACCTACTTGATATGATTTTCTCTATCAGGAAAGGTGATAACTTATCCACTTTGATTTCCTCTAATGATTCAATAATAATGAATCTTAAATAATCTGTTTCAATCTTCAAGTTGGAACCTGATAAATATTTTGGGAATTTTTTGAAGGAATCATAATAAGTATTTATTTTTCACTGGTCCGATGCTCCACCATCCACCACGGAGTCCAACTTGTGTTGGCAATGAACCAAAGAGGAAACGCATTCACCTTGGCTGAGACAGGGATACAATACCAGGATACTCATGTCACGAGCAAGATTCTGGGCCTCTGCCAAATTCTGGTTTGTATTGCACAACAATCTAACAGGGTCAAAAAGTCTTTTCCTCTTAACACAACTGACCCTCAGCCCCTGCCATCTAACACATATAAGATGAAGGGTTGGGAGGTTGTTCTGCAAGAGCAGATTGAATAGTATGTTCAGGAGAAAAGAAAGATACATGTGCAAGAGCATGACAGGACCAGCTGATTGATTGGATCGGGCATATCTAACCACCTGTCAGGCCAAATAAAGGCTAAAGTGATGTGATGCAAGCCATTGACCACTCTGACTGCTCAACCACTAGGATTCCATCCTAGCACCTTACAGGTCACCTTCCACAGCCAACAGGTGGCCCCATTGTGGGTGGGGGGTACCTCAGCTGACAGGGCAAAGAATTTAACCCAGATCTCTTAATCAGAATGCTAACACCACCACAAAAACTACTAAGTAATAATAAGAAGAATGACAATGCAAGAAAAGAAATGCAAAATCTTGAAAACATAACTATGTAATAACAGTAACTGTTTTTGTATTAATGACATAATGAAGTTGATGATATCGTACACAACTTCAAACAAAAGGTTAGGATAGAAGCCTTCATCACACCAGAAAGAGTGATAACATCTATTGAACTTGAAAAACCTTATTTTCCGGAAAAGGTTTAGAAATTTCTAATGACAGTAACATTGGCTGCTTGGTCAATGACTGTTGAATATTTCCTAAAAAGAAAACTAATAATATTAACATTACCATTATCCTGCTGGGACAACTCATTGTTACTGGAATTCATAAAGTGTTATGGGAACTTACCCATAATAATAATAGACTATTTCTGACATTATAAATACTGTGCCTCTCAAGAGGTATCGGGAGATTGTAAGATGAGAAGAGATAATTGAGAGCATATTGTAAGGACATTGGAATAGTGATACTTGTTGATCCAACATAGTTCACTCTAACCAAATCTGATAGTCATTACTAATACTTCTACTTCTTTGTATTTGTAGCGAATAAAATGGTGACTTACCTCATCAAACCAAGCGACAGCGCGTCGCGTGTATTCTACGACGGAAAAAGTGGCGAAAAATAAAATTACTTACCAAACAAAAGGATGCATATTCCGCATGACATGTTGAAGATGGAATATTTGAATTAAAAAACAAGTCCGTCGCAGGAGTCGCTACAAAAGTATTTTGATATGCAAATTACTGAACATCCTATCCCAGCTGTCGACGAATGAAAAAAAATAGGTTCTGCCGATAAAAGCAGTTGGTGTTCTTGATTCGGGGGAGGAAAATTTGGGCATTTTTGGCTACGGCGTTTGTTAGAGAGTGAGTTATTTTTCTGACTGGTTACATGTATTGTAATTTGAGTACCGGCGAATCGAGTTTTCAGCATTTCTTTCTGCCCCCGATATTCGAGTCTGGACTTACAGTGATTTTTCTTTGTGTTGTGGAAGTAATCTGCGACAAATACTTCCTTTGCTTTCAGAATGCTTACAGTATTATATTTCTGTAGTAATATATCTTTGTATTCCATACCTGTGTTCATGTTATTCTTTCATTGGTTCTAACCTTGGACCATCACCGTGCTACAAGGAACTTGGACCATAACATAAATGAACGCAAATCGGCATCATGTGTAATGTGGTTAGCCACTGACAGGCTCAGGTGGATTGGTGTTAACAAGGACACTTTGGTGGGTTTCCACTTCTACTGTTCACAAAATTCTAGCCAGACACCTTTGGGCTTCTTCTTTTTCTAGGTGCTATGTCTTTTCCTGATGCTGGTGATCATGGCTCTTCACAGTTTTCTGTCCTTTGTAGCTCTCAGTAAATTTTGTCTTATTGTTATCTCTCCTAATCCCTGTTCTGTCAGCAATTTATTTAAGTTTGTTAGGTTATGTGCTATTTTCCTCTATCTCTTTAGACATCAATATATGTTATGAGTATTAAATTTTGCAAGCCCTCTTTTCTCATTATGTGCCCTAGATATTTCAACTCTCTTTCTGATGTTAAGTCTAAATAGGTTTTATCTTTTCATTTTCTCTTAAACCTCATTGATGTTCAAGTCATGGTATCCTCAGTATCATTCTGTAGAACTACATTTCTATCATCTAAAGTTCCTTCTTCATCTGAGTGGAGATTTTTAAACTTTCACTGCGATATAGGAGGATTGATATTACATAACAATTCAGTTTCTTTCTTTCTAATGAAATTTTCCTGTTTCTTAATTGCCTTTGGATGTCAGTGTCACACTTTTCACCCTATGTTTAAACATTTTCCTGATATTAAAATTAGGATTTTGGCACTATTTACATTATTCGGACTATTGTCCTCATCTTTGTTGTCATATTTATCATAAACGTTTCAGCCATTGTATGCTCCAGCCTTCTTCAAGTGGTTGGAATGTTGAACTGAAACTCCTTATTTCGCTCGCTGGGGTAAACAGTTCTAGTTTCATGTACCATGTCTACTGGATGATAGTTATCAGTTATCTCTTTTTAATTCCCCTCTCCAAGTACTTCACCACCTTAACCAGGTATTGAACTTACATTCTTTGGGTCTTGTCACGAGATCTAACTAATGCCTTTATCCACTTTCCTTGAGAACATCTGTGTGTGAATTTTTGGGTATTATAAAACCAATGTCTTCAGCAACCATTTTTTACCAGAGCTTATATTGAAATTTTTGTTGTTATTATTGCTTTTCTTTGGCACCCCTTTTACGGGTTCCCATATTGTATTCATTTCTATGCTTGGTCAGCTCAGGAGATTTTTGTTGTTTAGCATATGTGCTGATTCCTTAAGTTTATGAATTTTCCAATGATGTTCTTTGTCTATGTTTTCAACCTGATCACACAAAGGGCGGTGATCTCTCTTTTCTCTTCATATGTCATCAGTCACACCTGATTTTTCCACTTCCCCTCATGTTACTGCTTTCTGGTGTTCATGAAGCTTTACCTGTCTCTCCTTTATATTTCTTTCTGCAGCTCCACAGGATGGCATACACAGAGTCTTTATTCATGTTCTCCTCTATGGGTGGTGGGTACTTAGGAGAGGTATCTGTGAAGTGTTGTCCAGCTTTTGAAGGTTGTCCTGATGTTATATGCACTGCAGATCCTTTGTATTTTTTCTGATAACCCCTTCACATAATGCAGGCAGACTATTTCGTGAGTGTTGTTGTCCTCCTCTTGTACCTGCCTATTTCATTTTATTGGGGCTGCTGCCATATATGATTTTGGCATCTGCAGTTTGTATTTAGCATGCTGGACTGTTCGTTTTGTTGACAACTCTGCATTCTATATTCTTGAAATTGATGTTTAGTGCTTGCTTCTCACATTCCTTCACTATTTTATCGAGCAGTTCTTGTATTTTCCTTTCTGTGTCTGCTTTCGACAGTGATATCTGCATATCTTAGATTGTGGCCTCCAATATGGAATCCTTCAGTTACTTATATTAAAAACTCATGGACAGTTACTGCACTGTCTACCGTAGATGGTAATTCTTGATGTCCAGTATTTATAGTACACTAAGGGATGTTAAATGTCCCCACAATTTCAGAAAGTTAATGTCCTATGCCTCTTGCATCAATTTTTTAATTGTTTCATCTCAACCAAAACGATAATGCTACTAGAATACTGCGGGTTAAACAGAGTGAAAGGGAAAGAAAATGAAAAATATGTTAAAGTAGAAGTGGCAGTTAAATCTACCTAATTCAACAGTAAAATGGTGGGACCAAGTTTCCAATCTAGTAGCAAGCTTAAATTCATGTAGATGAGGCACTAGGAAGAAAAAACAGGCAGAGAGAAGCCATGTCAGATCAGTGAGAAAGTGACTAAAGTTGAGATGGTTGGTCAGAATCAATTACATTATAGACCCTTCTTAGGATTATGTCAAAAATCTTGAGGTGTACAGCAGGAGCATTAGACCAGAGGTGATAATAAAACTATTATTCTCTGTTCAAACACTAATATTCATGGTGCTTGCCATGAGCAGCCTAATGCATGTTCATAACTTCCCATCCTTTGTAGATCTAAAGAATGTTTGTCTCTTTACTATGCCACCTAGTCTCTGCTCTCCTATTAATTTACATGAGCTGATTTAGTAGTTTAACTGCAACTTTAGGTTTGGTTTGTTTTACAGCATATCAACCTCACTGGATCATTTAATGCCAACAACTTTTTTTCTGGTAATATTTTTGTTTTGTCAAAAACTATTTCTGTTAATATTTTTTCCTCAAAAATGTATAGCTGGTAATATTTTTTCAAAAACTTATCGCTGGTAATATTTTTTTTCTTCAAAAATTTATTTCCGTTAATGATTTTTTTTACAAAACATTTCTGGTATTAAAACCTATTTTTACACTTTTATAATGCTTTTTACCTCAGTTTTGGAGTTAACTATTTGCCCATAGCTGGGACCCTAACAGGTGCTACCACGCTAGGTCAGGGCAGACCTGGGAACACCAGCAATTAAGAGGTGGTTCCACACTCCTCAAAGCCTCCTGATCAGAGGCCTTGCTGTTGGACATAGTGTATTGTCTTACTCAGGATGCAACTGCAGCTTTTCTCTGCCTATATATATATATATATATATATATTGCTGCACATATTGTGTTGTGTTAATAAAACAGTGCCTGATATATGACAGAGCTATTAAATATATATTAATAAATATATCTATTATCCCTCACTGGTAGCATGACTTATAGTTTCATGCACAACACAATCTTTAGGTAACTGCCTATATTTCTGAAATGAGGTATTATGTACACTATTTACATTATTCGGACTATTGCTCTCAACCACTGACCTGAAGAAGGCCAGAGTATACAACGGGCAAAACGTTGTAATAAATATGGCAACAAAGATGAGGACAATAGTCCAAATAACGTAAATTGTGTACAATCTTCAGGTGCTGGGTAGAGACTGACCATTACATGATTTTAATTTCAATAAAAATATCTGGTTAATGCAATGCTCGTGTAATCCATATATTATATCAGCATTTTTTATTTTAAAAATATATGGTGCATTTAAAATAGACGGGATTTTCATTTTATATATATATGAAATAAACAGGGATAAATATTTTACATATACTGTCTCTACTTTGAAGTAATGATGCCAGCTGTTTTTATCATATTTATTAATAGCTCCAGACAAGAATATGGGGGAGAAAAATCAGCTTTCAAACAAAGTACAGACTGTACAAATCACAGGTAGTCTTCATTCACCTATATGGATGTAAAACATGCACACTGTTGACAGATACAGAAAGAAGGATCCAAGTGTTTGAGAACAAATGCATGAGAAAACTCCTTGGCATTTTCTATTGTGAACAAAAAAACCCAATGAGTTTGTGGAGAAAAGGGCTGAAAGTTTTCTGGCACACCATAAGCCACTTCTCACCACTGCGAAATGGAGAAAAATGACATGCTTTGTTTACATTTGTTGTGGAGCTATTTCGCAGTGGAGGCTTGTAATTGTACTAAATCGGTCCTAAAATAAGTTTGACATACAAAACGTTAGGAACTTAATATAATAGGTATTACGCAGAGTAATCTTGTTGTGGTCACTGACTACTTTTGTATTCAACTAACTGCCATCCAACATTGACTGACCGTCATTTTTCTTACTACTCCTACTTATATTAGGTGGGAGAATCTATTAACTATAGAATAGGTGTGTTTCACTACAACATATTACAAGGTATGCCAGCCTGTGCAAGGCTATTATGCAAGGCACCATTGAAGTTGGATGTAGTAGAGGATCCTAACACAAAAACTGGTTGGACAATATCAACAAATGAACAGGTATGACTGTACCAGAATTGCTGATAGCTGCCATTGATAGACTATTGTGGAAAAGAGTTAGTATGGCTTCTGCATTTGGATCTGCCCTATGATTACAAAAGTCAAGAAGATGATGATGATGATTTAATAGCTCTGTTATATTACATCAAGCACTGTTTTATTAACACCAACACTATATGTGCTCTCTCTCTTTCTTTCTCTCTCTCTCTATATATATATATATATATATACATATACACACACACACTCTCTCTACTTTGAAGTAAGGATGCAAGCAGTTTTTATCATATCTGCTCACAGCCAATGCTGGATTCAAATTTTCTCTCTCATTGTTTTCATATTTACATGAATTGTTTCCAGATGCATACCTTTCTCAAGGATAACAGTACAAAATGGGTCTATCAACTAATGTTAGATATGAACAAGCATTGAATAGCTTTTCAAGCTTGAACTGGAACGTTGGTGACCTTAAGGTATTTTATTTTCATCTACCTTGTATTCACAGGAAGAAGATATTCAGACACTACTGCAGCTTCACCTTCTCTTCTGTCATTATTTTATTAAGTTTCTTTTCTACAGCATATATATATATATATATATATATATATATATATATATATTAGTTGTATTGATATGAGTTTGTGATCCTGGGTCTCATGCTTTTGTGATCATCAGTCAAACCTATCTGATGATCGCAAAAGTGTGAAACCCAGGGTCACAACTGAATATGTTAGCACTATTGCTGATATTGAGTGCTTTCCACTAAGTACTAAACATACAAAATAAAATATATATATATATATATATATATATATATATATATATATATATATATATATATTTAGTTGGATTGATGTGAGTTTGTGACCTTAGGTTTAACGCTATTTGTGATCTTCAGACAAACTGATTAATTTTTTAATTTTGGATTTATATATGCTTGCGTATATTGGTGTCTTTACAGTAGTGGAAGGAAAATTGTCATTGGAATGCCACTCACACATACGCAGACATAAATACATGCATGCTCACACAAACATATACACACACACACACACATATATATATATATATATATATATATATATATATATATATATATATATGAAGTAGAAATTGCAAAGATAGAAATAAGCATAAAATTCCAAATGCTCATGGACACAGAAAGGAATAACCTGTTGCAGTAGATACCTAAATAATCAAATTTGACAAAGATCAGTCAAGCTGTCTGTAATGACCAATTGCTATTATTATTTTTTTCTTTTCCCAAATGTTTCAACTTCCTTTTTTTCTGTTTTATGGATTCTTTAAATGCTTCACTAAACTCATTCCTTTCATTCTTGTATTTCATTCAATTATGGTTGTTTTCTCATTCCTTGTTCTTACCTAGTTCCAATTCCTGTCTATGATTAATTTTCTTTTTGTTCTTGGCTTCAATTTTCTAGCCTCTCTTCCATCTACCTTTACTTAAATTCATTTTCTCTTTTTATTATATTTTTTTAGTCTTATTTTTCCAAAATTTGTTTTATCACTAATTAGGTTTCTTTTTTTTTTCTTAAAATGCCATGTCCTTTCAGAATATAGACAATCATAGCTCTCCACAGATTCCTTTTTTCATTATTTGTGAACTGCCATGATATCTTTCAAAAGATAGTTAAGTAATGCACTTTTCCCATGTTTTTTTTAATATATAACCCATAATTAAGGCAACAAGAGATGTGTTATTGCCCTTTCCAAGAGCATTTGTGCAAAAGCGAGAGAATGAAAAAGAGAAAGTGAAAATTTGAACTGAGCTCACCAATTCTACTTTCCATAATGACAACTGCTAGGTTACCATCATTTCCATCAATTTCGGTAGCTGCCCATAATTCTTTTGATTCATGATTGTGTCCACTAACTTAGCTTTCTTTTGATTTCTAATAACTTTTTAGTATTTTTATTCTCTTCTTTACACATCTCTTTTTATTTCACATTTTTGTGAATTTTTCTCTCTCTTTCTAAAATATTTTTTAGCTTGTTCTTGTCTTCCTTCCACCAATTCCTCTACTTATCTCCTTTTATCTCGCCTGTCTTTGATTTCTCTCTCTACCTTATTTTACTGACTTGTTTTCATCTTCCTCCTACCAATACCTCCCTCCACCACTTTAGTTCTCTTTCTTTGAATATTTCTCTCTCACTCTCTCTCATTTTCTTAGCTTGTTCTTGTCTTCCTCCCACCAATCCCTCCACCTATCTCTCCTTTCCTTGATTTCTCTTTCTGCCTTATTTTTTTGTTTCTTTTCTTCCCCTTCCTCAGTGTCTCTGCTTCTCTCCTTTCCTTAATTATTTACCCCATTTCTCCCTTATTTCCCTCGTCTCTTCTCCTCTTCCTTCCTCCAATCTCTCCAGCTATCTCTTCATTTCTCGTTCTTTGAATCTTTCTCTTTTTCAAAAATCATCTACTTTCAGATTGACTTTCTTTTCTTTGACTTTTACTTAGCACAGTGTTAAGTGCATCAGCAAGAAATCAACAAAGATCGAATTGTTCTCAGTTTTACCAAGATGCCTCTGGCATGAAAATCCTTCATATTCAGATTATGCCTGTCTTGAACTCTGCACAAGAACAATGGCACCTGACTTACAGCTTAATTCCTTTAAGCAAAACTTTGGCCAATATCAGCATTTAATAGCTATGCTTGGTAAAGTTATAAGGAAACATTACTGACAATATCTTTGAGTTGATATTAGTTCATAATATCATCATCTTCACAAATATTAGACCAATGGGGAGTTATTTTTCTCTGGTTACTTCACCATAGATTTATACAAAATCTTGAATTCTTTTACATGTATGTATGTACATATATAGGCTATATACATACATATATATAGGCCACGAATATTCAAAGATACCTGTCTAGTAGGGCATCTAGCCAATCCCTATTGCAGATGCTTGCTCAGGCACATTTGTGTTTATTCAACACCAACAGAGCCCACCTGTGGTTTATACTGCAACTATGCTGAGCAGACCTTAGTTACAGTTTCTGGGAAAGATCATATTATCTAGCGTGATCAACAATTTGGACAAAGCTAGCACGCTCAAGCCCTCATCTACAATGACTTGCAACTTCATGCTAGCACAGCTATTAATAGCCCCCAAGGGTTCCGTCTACCCAATTTCACTCCCAAGTCTTGGGTCAACCTGTGGTATGGTTTTCAGGCACTTTCCAAAAGTGCTGCATGCTGGGATCAACCCCTCCAGTCTAATGACATCAGGAAATCCTTTTTCGGACAAATCAACCATGGTTAGAATAGGTCTCATGGTTAGAATGCAAATGCTCTAAGTACTCAGCCATGTACTTGTACATATTTATAATCCAAAATGACAGAAAAAATAATTCTTAAGCTAAAAGGATTTCTTGCAATAGTATTACATTAAAGATTATGTTAATATTAAATGATACATGACAATTACTTAAAATACTATATGAAATATAGATGATTGTTCATGCTGAAGTTTTAAGATTATCATACATTATAAAATTATCAAATTGCAAGAAGGACTCTTTTCCTCACTTTCAAATCAGGGTTCCTTTCCTTCTAACCTCAACTGGGCACTTATTTCAAACTAATTTTTAATACTGTACTATACTGACTGATGTATGTGTTGTATCCTTTAAAGCTTACAAACAGACAAAGGTGGTACTCAAGTGAAGGAACAGCAACACATTCATAGATGAAAGAAAGAAAGGTTTATTGTAAAAGAGAATACACTACTGAAAGACAGAGAATCGGGTGGCAGGCTAGTAATTCTCAAAGCTAACCCCCAGGTATATCCTGTGCTCAGTATATATAGCTGCTGATATAGTCAGTTCACATAGGCAATAAGGAGTGTGGAATATTCCAGTGCAACAGTATGCAAAGAGAATTTTTATAGGATATAAAGAATTTTAATCTGTTTTCAGTTCTAACACACAAACATATGTATGTCTGTAACCTAATATACTGACAATGAGGACTGTGCTGATGACATAGGTATTCATAACTGGAATTAAATCATCTTTAATAGAACTGCAAACTCTGCTACCAAGCATTCCAAGAAATAGGAATCATGATAAACCATTCCAAAAGAGAAACTACAATCTGGGATTAGAATGAAAGCTGTAATGGCAAATATCCTAAATCTATCATAAAAATTCCATATGTGGAATTAGTAAACAAACACTCAAAATAGTTCAGTGTACAGATCATTTATAACAAACGTAGTAAATAAAATAAATAAGTAACAGAATAAGCTATACTAAGAGTATACAAATACTTATAAAATCAAAACCTTGACCTAAAATCATGAGTTATGCTCTCTGTTGTAATGGAATGTTCCACACTGCCTATCACCTATATCGACTGATTATATCAGTAGATATATATAATAAGCACTGGATATATCTAGCAGACTTGCTTCAGGAATTACTAGCCTGCCAACCAATTCCCGGCCTTTCAGTAGTGTATTCTCTTTTACAATAAACCTCTCCTTCTTTCATCTATACCCGTATTGCTGTTCCTTTCACTCGAATACCAATTTTGTCTGTTTGTAACCTCTCTAAGGATACAACATGCTTAAATAGCTTTGTCAGGTCAATACTTTCTTATGAATATCATGCATAGTACCAAAGACTGGTGCTACAGAATCACAAACAAAGATCTGTACCAAATAATAGAAACCACATCACTTGAGGACTTTAAGCAACAACTAAAATTGATATCGCGTGTAACTGGTAAAAAGAAAAGAATGACATAATGAAAATGTTAATATTCAAAACTACTTCAAATGAAAGTCCAAGAAGGAAGTCCTCATTAACAGTCGATGGACTTAATTCCATCATCAGCGCTATGCTAATGAGCGAGAAGGTGAAAATTTGGAACTCAAATCTTTACCCACATCTCGTCAAGACAATCGACAACCACTATTCAGCCATTGGCATAGCCTCCGAAACTCAAATATACCTTGATCGCAGTGTAAAATCGAACGACACGACTTCGCACAACACTGTGTATTTCACACAGAAACCACAGCGGTCAAACCAAAGAAACGTGCCACTCCGACCCAGCAGACAACCAAACCCACAGCAGACAGGCCTCACCAACCCTCCCGAACATTGTCACCATCCGACACGCAGAAACTATCAGCGCACACCACGAATCAGCGTGTGCAAGAACTACCTCAGAGGTCGCCCCTGCCACCATGGACGCAACTGTCTATATTTCCACCCACCTCACACTCGGGCACAGGCCCATATCGCCGCAACGAATGGCAATATACAAGCCATAAATGATGTGGAACAGGATTTTCGCTTCGGGCAGGACGAGAAGTGATGCCTCGTTCGCCATGCCCCTACGTCAGCCATCACACTTTCAACTTTCAAGGACTCGCTCACCTTCAACTTCAGGGACATCACCTTCTCTGGCGTCGCAATGCTAGACTCTAAATGCTTCACCTGTATCGTACCAATATCTCAGTTACCCAGAGAAGCCAAGAAACTCATGACCCGCTCCGACGTCGTAGTAAAAGGAATCAACGGCAGCACCACCGCCCTCGGCGAACTGACTCGCGACATCACCATCGGCAGTCGAGACTCAAAAACATTCAAAAAGGTTAATGTGCTGGTAACTACCAAACCACACCGATCCTGATCGGCCAAAATATCCTATGTCACAACACGCTCGATTCCTATCTAATCGACAACCAAAATGCGACTATAGAATTCAGACGCACACTTTCCTCAGGATACACAACACACAGCCGCAATCATATCACCGTCATTGTTAACCAACAATCCAGCATATGGCGCCCAAGCTGACATCATCCAAAACCAGCCTACTATAGAATTACAGCCCAACATCCAGACACTGAATCAAAAGCTAACCTGGCTAAAGCATAACATGGGGCTATCGCTACCAAACCACCCGAACCGAGACGAACTAGAGGCCACTGCAAATTTATTCATTCGCTACGCTGACATTATCGGCACAGAAAGCAGCAGCAAAGGCACATTCATCCGACCCATCCGCATACCAACCAACGGCCAGTCTCGCAGCCAGAAACAACACCCGATAGCCCAGGCTTTGGAAGCAGACGTAGATACCGAAATTAAGCGTATGGCTGATGAAGGTATTATTGAAAAATGCAGCGACCCCACAGGCTTCAATAGCCCTGTATTTAGCGTACGCAAGAAAAACGGATCGATTCGTGTCATTGCTAACTTTAAAAGAACTCTCAACAAGGTCTTAGTCGATCTTGACCCTTACCCAATGCCAAGGATCGACCACTTATTCAACAAAATCGGCAAAGGCAATAGATATTTTACTACCCTTGATCTACGCAGCGGCTACTGGCAAATTGTGATCGACAAGCGAGACCGATACAAAACAGCATTTACATGGAAGGACCAATGCTATCAATACACGCGCCTGGCCTTCGGCCTTACATCTGCTGGACAAATCTTCTCCTGTTGCATAGCAGAAGCCCTAGCCACGGTCACATCCCGTGACAACATTTCCTCCTATATCGACGACAACCTGGTCCACGCTAGGACATTTAGGGAGTACATACTCTCCCTCGAACAATTTTTTACTGCCCTCCAAAAATTCGGACTCAAGCTGAATCCCGATAAATGTTCCTTCCTCGCATCAGAGGCAAAATTCTTCGGACGCATAGTAAACAGCGAAGGATTCAAGGCTGATCCAGAATACGTTCGTACTATCAGGGAAATGAAACCTCCAACATCAAAAAAGGAATTACAAAGCCTTATCGGCCGTTTAGTGTGGATCAGACAATTCCTAGAGACACGTCTTCACGAACAAATCAGGTCAGATATGTTTTCAAAACTTATGGGTCCCATACACGAAAACAAGGTTAATAAACCGTTTCTCTGGACGCAAAATGCCGATAGAACCTTCAAAAAAATCAAGGACCGTCTCTCTTCATCACCCGTCATCTCGTTTCCAGATTTCTCCAAAATTTTCACACTCACCACCGACGCCAGTGACGTCGCATGTGGAGCAATGTTAATGCAAGAAGCCGACAACGGGAAGAAAGATATCATAGCGGTCGCATCCCATACATTCAACTCCACGGAACAGAACTGGTCCACGACGGAACGAGAGGCATATGCAATAACGTGGGCAATATTGAAATTTGATTATTTCCTTCGCAACCGCCCCTTCGTCATCTTCACCGACCACAGATCGCTGACATATCTGGACCAACGAGAGTTCAATAATGCCAAAATACGACGATGGCAAGAAGAAATTTCATGTTATAAATTTGTCTTGGAATATGTTGAAGGCGAATCAAATGTATGGGCTGACATGCTCAGCAGAGGTTGCGGACATAAGAAAACGAAAGCCCCGAACGACCCTACATCGGCAGGCAGGACATTCGAGGTAAGCGGCTCAGACCTCCGCGTATACATCTTGGTGCCTCGGCGAGTTTAACGGTTTACAGCTCATTCCCAAAACTCACACACCACAAAACGCCCGCAACCACAAGCGCGTCACCAACGCATTCTTCGCCTATCACTCCACCACCACCATCTCTACTGAGAGAATATGCAACCACCTCGGCATCGCAAATGAACAAAAGAAGGACGGCGCCCTGGCAAAGATCATCAGCGCCCTCCAGTCACCCACTCCAAGCGAACCTCATATCGATCCTGACGACCACCGAGCTACGCTTTTCAAAAAACATTTGCATCAATTTTTTCTAGAACCAGGTACCTCTGTTTTGATAAGAGACAGTAAACACTCTCCGAGATTGGTTGTACCATACAAACTACGACCCAGATACCTCTATCAGGCACACGTGTGCAACAGCCACTCTGGTGTTACCCGCTTGCGAGAACTCCTTTCCAGCTACTGGTGGGAATTCAAAAACCGCGACATCAAAGCCTATGTCGATTCTTGCGACACGTGTGCTAAGTGCAAGGGCAATTACGGTAGACGTACCCACTGGCCCATTGGCCACTGCAAACGAGGAAAGAGACCAAAGGGAAAACACTACATCCTAACCATCTTGGATAGCTTCAGCCGACACTTTACCGCCATACCATGTGCGAGAGACCGTGCTATCGACGCCGCCCGCGGATTGTACCAGTTCTTCCTTCGACACAGAGAGATTCCACGCATAGTATCCTCTGATCGAGGCACTCACTTCACTGGAGAAGTCTATCGACAATTCTGTAACCAGATGTCAATCACGCAAGAACTTCACTGTCCTTGGCGCCCGCAAAGCTCAGGAAATATCGAGAGACAACATCGCACGATGAAGAACGCACTTTATATGTTATGCGAAGACAGGAACTGTGAATGGACAGACGTTCTAGAATCTGTCATCTCGTCCATGAATGCCACGACCAATAGCGCCACCGGTGTCTCCCCGCACTATGCCATTACCGGCCGTCACCCCAACATCGGCCTACCTACACTACACAGAAAAAAAATTACAAGGGACGATCCTGGAGCATATGGAATGCAAATTAATGCCCTGTTAAAGCAGGTTCACCACCACGTCACCCTGGCCAACGACGAAGCTGACCACAAACTTGAGACTAACTTAAATCGCCTCACATACAAGGACGCAATACAAGTAGGCGACAAGGTTTTACTTCATCGGCCACACTCAACTGTTGCCCAATCCTCTCATCTGCCCTGGATAGGAAATTACACTATTATAAAAACGAAAAATATGATGTGTCAGGTGCAAAACGATGATGGTGATACAATCTGGATTCACCGTGCACATATCCGACGACTGGCTCCACGCCCAACACATCTTTCTAATACAATCCCTCTGCCTCCACCGTGTAACAGTCACCAGGATCATTCTCCTCCACATCATTCGGGGACACATAATTCTGCAAATAATTCCATACCAAAACAAATGCCAATAAGAAGAACACGAGGACAACTTTCCACACGTTTCAGAGACTTTATCATGAATTAATCACCTAAATATACACGAATAACGCTCACTGTAAATCAGACCGAGATCTGGGGGAGCCTTGTTATAAAATAAAATAAGACATATCTCGGCTGATTTACAGGCAAATACTCAAGAGCAAGAGCCGGATGTGAACGGGACAAAGCCCCATCACAAAATGACCATTATCTTCATTTACAAATGTTTCCGACACACGACTTCTGGTCGAAAAATAAAATAATATTTAAAGTGTTCTATTTTTCGTCCAATAAAAATGCTTCTCTCCTAATTATACTTACTTCGTTTTTCGAGCCTGTTAAGCCATAAAAAACGCTATAAAAGGGTCACACGGAAGTTTAACAAGCAGTCAACAGGTGGCCAGGAACAGACCTGTCACGGTCAGTGCGAGCGGTCAGCAGCTGTCAGCAGGGGAGCATCAACCACCGTCAAACATGTGTGAACTACTATGAGAGATCGACCTAGATCCGAAGCCGGCTTATGAACTATACCACAAGGTAGCTGTCCCAAACCCTCACGTATGTTGTAAACCAGATAAACCTATTTCTGCTGTTGTCGTATTTCTTTCTTGCAACCATACGCTTGTCTACGACATAATTTAACATTTTAATTTTAAAAATAATCCAGATCATAGAAAAAATTAGTGACAAAAAATTCCTAAGTTTCATTTGTCTTCTACTATTTCTACAACAAAACTTTTGTGATATCAACAAACACTGGTTGCCACTTTTGTTGCCAATGAATACTTGTCACACTTGTAATGTTCATTGTAGTAAAGCCTTTGCAGTTGCAGATACAACTGCAGTATGTCATCGAACAATACTGGTGTCAGACACCTTTGAATATCATTCACACTAATAGTACTTGCTTGGCAAGTAACCTGTATAGTGATCTGAATAGAGAATAGTGGTCCATACAGTAATAGATGATAGAATAGAAATGGTCATCTGAATAGTAATAGAGAATAGACCAGAATGACGATCATTTAGACATCACATGAATTCCTAGTTATGCGATTCCTCTATGGTCACGTGGTCTACTTAGTTCAATTATGGGATCGCTTGTGTTTGCTCACTGGTGATCTATGTTCAAACTCAAGTGTCGGCAATGGCACTTTATTCCTATATAACAAAAATATATATAACTTAAACAACAATTTAGGAAAGAAAGAGCAAAATTATAATTTACTGAACTTGAAATATCTAATTCTTTGAAGAACTGTTTTAAGAGAATGATTTTATAAATCTAAGTTAGCAGTAAAACTAACTGTATAGTCAATAAATGCTGAATGTTTTATACCCGCTAATTTCATCATAACCATCTTTAAAATAGGCATAATACTATAATCAGAATTTGTAATGCGCTAACAAAAATTTAACTTGAAATTATTGTGCATTCTTCATTTATAAAAAGTTATTTTACATGATTTCATTTTGGGGAGGAGGTGATTTTCAATATTTTAACATACTACCAAATCGAAGATAATTAATAAATAATCTTTGTTTTCTATTTGCTGTATACTTTCAGGGCGTGGATGATCATCCCTCCTCACAACTGCCTATATCTTAACTTTCAGTCCTTAACAACTTGTCCTTTGCTAAACTTCTCCCTTCGCTCCTCTATCCATTCATAAAAGCTCACTAGTTGATGGGCAGCTGCCATCCTCTGCCCCTTTTTTATTTGATATGTTCTATGGGTGTCAAATTTTTCAAGCCCTCCTAACTCATTATGTCCCTAAGAAGTTCCTACCATCTCTTTCTGTTTTTGAGTGTAAATGTCCTTTTTGTTTGCATTTTCCTTACAACTTTCTTGCACACACTCCATCCATGGAATTCTCAGCATCCTTCTGTAAAACCACTTTTCTGTTACCTGTTTATCTATGGCAAGATTATTCGGCATTCACTGTCATACAAAATGACTGATATTACATAGCAGGTCAGTAATCTCTTTGTTTTTAATGATGTTTTCCTGTTTCATATTATTTTGCTTAGCCTTTGGAAGGCATCTTTTACTATTCCAATGCATGCTTAGATTTTAGTGAAAAATAAAACAGGAGAAAATACAATTGGTGATATCTGTTATTTTGTTCATGGAATGAAAAAGTCCTTTAAAATCAACATATTTTCTTTTATCCTAACTTTTGTTTCTGTAAATTTCTCATTAAATTCCACGTTTGTTTTTAAGGCTTTAGAGAGAAACCAACTGCATCTTAACAGATAATATTTAAAACTAGCAGCATAGCCCGGCGTTGCCCGTGCTTGATTCAAAAATTGTACGACTCATACAGCAATCACTATTACTTGACTTAAAATATTTTTGCCCTTCCTTGCCTTTAAAGGATTGCCCTTTGCAGTGCTGATGTTGCTACATGCCTTACGTCTTGCCTAACCACACTGCGAATTTTCTCTAAGCTCTATACTGAACATTAAATCTGTTACGAAAAAAGAACTAAACAAAATGAACACAAAACGATCAGCTTTAAAAAAGGACTCGTAACTGGAAAAAACAAATGAAAAAACAATGTTAACAACAAATAATTTTTCACACCCAACCCAGTTTCCTGAATTATTGAGAGTGGCCATACTACTTGGGCGTGGTTGTTATTGCCCTTGTTTTGTTAAGCCGGTATTTTGGAAACCATGCATTGATCCGATTTTAACTTCAAATAAAAGAGCTCAAAAATGTTTAACAAAACGAAGTCAACTGCTCAGAGACCAAAATGAGGTGAAAAGCTTAGATGTACTGGGCAGGGTAGTGCAGGTGAGACATTCAACTTAAAACCCCAAAATACGTATCACCTGTGAGTTAATTGTTTTTTTTTTTTTTTTACAAAGATTGAGTCGCAAATAAAAAAATCGGGCTCCGGTATGACACAATGACGTAAATTGAAAAATCTGATCTGGGATGCGGCTTGGCAGAAAGATCAAAGTTTAAAGAAGTGGGAAATGGACTGCTGAGGGCATGGTCAATACTGAGGTTTGTATGGATTTTTTAGTCACGATGGGGTCAGACGGCATTATATGCAAGGCACCTCTAACTGGGTCGCGTAGGAATTTCTGGTTGAATTGTAAAGAATGCCCGAAATTTTAGAATGTAATCCGCCCAAATACCGGAGTAACACAAATCCAGCAATCAATATGTTTGATTTGGCAGGGACCTCAATTTTCTTGCATAGAAAGAAAAAATGGAATGGAGTTTGTGTTTCACTGCCTGAGGAGTTCAGTGTAGACCATATTTTTAGCTTTTTGCGAGGGTGAATAAAGGAACACATCATCACGCCTGCCGACTCGAGAGCAGGCTACGTAAATTTGGCCGTATGAAAAGTACTGCTCCTCTAAGTGTACAACAGTGACAGACTGTTTGTCCTTGGACCTTATTAATTGTCATAGCAAAACTGGGTGCGACTGGGAATTGGGATCTTCTGAAAGTGAAGGGTACGTCGGCATCTGATGGATACAAATTTTCCGTCGCTGTTGTGACAGTTGATGTAATTGTAATGCGACCCGCAGGGACCATAAATCATGTTGGTTGTCACTATTTCATACAATTCAGGGTCAGCCGACGGATCAGGAATTTCAGCAGAAATAAGATGATCGATTTCTGTGGCCTCACTCTTGTCGCACAGCCAAATTAGTATATGTGCGTGAGGCAGGCCTCGTTTCTGCCACTCAATAGTGTGCATGTGACAGCAAACAGCCCCCCAAAAACCAGTCCCTTTGTAATCACATCCATTAGCCTTCCCAACTTTAGATGGTAAACGCGCGCAATGAGGCCTGGACGGTCGTAGGCCGATTGCCCTGGCATAAGTTCTTTAGCAATTGCGTACAATTTTGGGTTACACGTGAAAGTTATGAATAGGTCTGGTCGGCCGTACTTACGAACGTATGTCATCTCGTCTTGCGTCCTCGCATGCATGTATCGTGGACTGCCTGCGAACATTGCTGGTAGTATGCAAATCTTGCCTATATTGCGTGGATCAGCGTCATTTCGTAAAGCATCACGGAGGTTAATGTAAGAGTTGCAGCGCAACTTGGTCTGATTCAATCTGATGTAACAACGTCTTTCAGATTCCATCTTAGCAGCCATGTCTACTATGAATTGATGGAAAAGTTTCCAGCTTCGATGAAGATGATTGAATGCACCCTCATGTACCATCAATAGGTAGGCGTAGAAATCCCTGCAAGGCACAGTTTTTAAGTTGGAATGCCAAAGTGGTACCCATCTTCTCCATAGGGGAAGAGAAGTGTGTATTGCAGTGCATCTTAAATCAGTTCCTTTTCACCGATTCTTCAGAGCCCACTGCCGCGCGATTCGATAAAAATGTCACATCTGTTGTGCTGATCACTGCTGACAATGACGGAAACCTCGTTATTTGTGGGAGAAGTGTAACGACGTTAGTGCTCTCCCTGAGGCCGTTTGTCAGCATCATTACAATAATGAAATCAGAGGAAGTCATATTTTCGAGAGCATACTTAAAACTGCGGACATAACTGTTTGTCTCGTGGAGCATCTGTTGGAGACTCATTATGACGTCCCTGCGAGTATGATTGTCCTGGCCTGTATCATTCTCGGGAATAATGAAAATGTGGGCATCTGCCTGTTGATTGTAGTCTACTATGAAGTATATTTTTAGAAAAGCCGAATCAGTGGCAGTTTCTAGCAAAAGAGACACAATCCGGTGGTAAAGCTGACCTTGAACCTTGAAGGTGGGATTCCAACCGACTTCGTGGAAGCCATTACCACCGAAAGAGGTCATCTGTAAGGCACAATTGTACTCTCTGATTTTTGTGAGAAAATGTTTGGAGTCTGGACTGGAACCTTCCAGCAGAGCTTTCAACAGAGCAGGTAGCTCTTGAAAAGGTGGCAACTGTACCTTACCGTCTGAACAACACAAACCTGCAGACTTTCCAAGCCATGTTTTGGCATTGCAATACCCACAGACAACTGACATGGATCCTATTTGGAGGTCTTTGCGACTGGAAAGCCTCAAAACTGTATCATAGTTGAACGCCAGGTTAAACCAAAACTGCTTTGGTGGGCTACAGAGCCCTCGCTGTGCATGGCGGCGCTGGTTAACAGTCTGAAACCTTTCAGTAGTCCTTCTACAGTTCTTCTAGTTACGCTTACCAAGCGTTTCATGGGACAAAACATACTGCCTCTGTTGAGATTGATTGGAAAGCCTCAAAGAGGCATTTACCTCGGTTTCTTCCTCCCGCTTTCTCTTTGCCGCAGAGGCTCTTTTAGAATGCCTGCTAAGCTTACATCGCCATGGTATTTTGGCACGCTTAGCAAAGCTGCCAGGTCGGTCATCGCCACGGCACTCAGAAGAGCTCCCGTTTCCCCTTAGCCAGTGAGGCTTTTTTAGAACGCCTGCTAATGTTGCCTCGCCTGGATGTTTTTGCAGCCTTTGCAGCCACGGCACGCAGAAGAGTGCAAAGTAGACGCTATATTATCATCTGTGACCGGAGTTATTATGTGCTCCTCCGCAGTCGTCTGTTCTGCATGTATAACATTAACGGTATTAGGGGTCTTTAGTTGCTGACGTGCGGATGTTCGTCGTGTAGGAGCCATTTGAAGGGTTGTAGAAATGCTGTGTAAAAATGCGAATAGAAGTTGATGCCGAAGCTGAAGCGGTGCAATCTTGTTGTATACGAAAAACTAAAAGTGCAGTAGAGCGGTATGGAAAAAGCTTCTCCTAGCTATGGGCTGTGCTTTCTGGCAGAATCGCTGTAGGAAGAGGTTACGCAACCAAAACGGTGAAGCGTTGAAGGTTAAAAAGTAATGAAACACTGAGGTGTACTGGGCCGCGTAGTAAAAGTAGAAGAGAAGTAACTTGCCACAGCAGTTAACTAATAGCAAAACTGAACTGCGAAAAGGTAAAAATAGGTATGGGACACTAAGATGGACTTGGCTGTGAAGTAAAGGCAGCATGCGGAGATAAAATGTGTAATGCAAACGTTTAAGCAGATAGGTACCTTGCGGTAGCAGGAAGCTGTCAATTAATCCAAGGACAGATGCGTTAATGGCGATCAAATCAAGACGTGGGTGCGGAAGGTATTTAATGGGAGCGTGACTTGTCATTGATTGGTGTAGCCTGGACAATGGCCATGACTTAGACCAATGAATGAGCTCATGCAAAATGGATGATGCTAGCGCGCATTCACGGACAGGCGCATGATTTGGCAAGCGCAAGGCTTGGCCGTAAACGGGGTCAAGCTGCCTGCTGCATATGCAGCTTGGCTCTAACGCACGTGATGCCAGCGATGAGAATGCAAGGAGCTGCAATGAAGCATTAGCTCGTTTGGTTTGTGCGACAACGAAAAGCCGCTAACCGTTTGCCGGCATTAGCTTTGAAATGGATTGGGTGAAAGCCCTGATGTTTTAGCGTAAAAACTCCTCGTCAGATCTGGGATGCGGCCTGGGCTAGGGGAAAAGGTTTAAATAATTGGAAAATGGACTGCTGAGGGCGGAACCATATTAACTTAGCACGTATATCATTTTTTTTTTTTCAGTAAAGACACTAATGAAGGAAGTGCTTATTTTGGTAAGATGCGACGATTAAAGCAAAAGTGTTGACAAAGTCGAATATGTCATTTGTGGCTCAAAGTCAGATCAGGTAGCAGGGATAAAAAAGCCGAATTTCAATGGACCTGCATCCATTCCACAATTTGAGGTCAAATGTTTTCTTCCACTCGACTGCACGCACTGACCTGTTTCTTCCCGCGCATAGCGTAACCTTAAATTAATCTGCATTTAGGAAATACCTAACCAGAAAAAACATCTTTAAGGTTTGACCGATTGTCGATTTGCACTCTGTTTGGGGGTCACTCAGAATTGAAACTTCACATGCTGACTCCCAATGGCCTCCTCATAAATCCGGTCGGTTTTCGCTAAAAACCTACATGCAGTTCAGTCGCAATCTGGGCGTATCAGTTTTGGGGATTTATCGATTTTCCGTGCTGTTCAGGGATCCGTAGTCATGAAACTTCTGGACAACACTTCTAATGGTAGACTCTAAGAGCGTGTCAAATTTGGTTGAAATGCGATCATTCCTTCTGTAAGCAGATTTTTGCGATTATCGATTTTTCCGGAACCTGAGTCCGAACTCAAAAATCGAGCTCCGTCATGTCCTTACGGCAGACATATGCAATCTTGTGGTGAAAACCACATCGAAATCGGGTGAGAAATGCAGCCTGGGCGAGGTAACAACGCCCACGACATACACACAGACATGAGAAATATAGATAGTAGATTATATTTTCCACAATGGCAAGTTTTGTGAAAACAAAATGCAGAACAAAGAATATCCTATCATGAAAAATGTATTTTTTTAAGCATAATGTGCAAAATGGGATCCCAGCAAAAAGTGTCAGATTTGCATCTTGCACAAATAAATACAAATAGCACCCCTTGCATACTATCACCAATCTTGAAAAGACATAGATACTGACATCCAGAGGATGGCAAGAACTAGCAGGGACAAACCAAAAGTAGATTTAAAAAGCTTTCTTATATCCTCAATTTCAAAATTACAGAGCCCAAAGATATCCATATAAAAGATAGCTGATGATTTAGGAGGGGGTCCCAACCTGTCAGAAAGGCCAAGAAGGATGAGATAGGTCTGAAATCATACACCTTGGTACTAAAGCACTCCCACACAAGTCTGAAAATCTGAAATTATTCAGGTACCTCAGAAAACATAGGTCCATTGTTAAAATATTCTCTGAAAAGAAGCTTCTCACAGTTGAAATGTTAAACAATTTGTATTTCACAGTTAGCAGTTTACATCAAATTCAATGTCAGAATTAGATCTTTTGCCCAGGTCAAAGTCTTGGGTTTTGTGACCTCTGATGAGAAAAAAAAATGTCCTGCTTCTTCTACAAGTTTGTTGAATAAATGTTTACTGATGTCTACTTCAAGGTTCAGTGGCTCCATTATTTACCACGGGACATGGGCAGCCACCCAGACATGATAGGTTATGCAAACCTAATGTAACTATATGCGATTATGCTCATTAAAGAAGCTGGGAGTAGAAGAATGACCCTTTACTTGGGTATGAAAGTTCAAAGCAGCTAGGGAAATCACTATTAACTATGATCAGTTCTGACAATAATATAGTGGTCTAGGATGAATGTGGGTTTGGGAGCTGTGATTTATAACTTTTCTTAATTAAGTTGGCAAAAAGTGAGTTCAAGCCCCCATAAAACCTCAGTTGGCTCCAATCTGCACTATAAGGAATGAACTATTTGGTTTTCTTCACTTTAACTACTAAAAAAAAAAAACAGGAAATTTTATATTTACTATATGATTAGAAAAAAAATGAACTAACATATAAAAACAATCACTGCATATTTTACTCTATGAATAAACTAAAAGAAATTAACTGACATATAATTTTTTTAACCGTAAATTGTTCTAGGATGATCAAATTTTCAATGTGAGGTGATTGTTCTAAGAAAGAACATCCACCGTGAAATAGAAAAAAATGCCGAGAAATTTTTCCAGAGTTCTTTAGTTTGAACACCACATCTAACATTCTCGTTTTTGTTTTAAGCTATTAAAATTCTATATTTTGTTTTTGTTTCAAAAAACTATAACAAAACTCCCAACAATTAAATAAACTGTATCAAAATTCCTAGTTCTTGTAGGGCACTGTATTTTCTGAAGTCTAGTAGCAGATGTCCTTATCTCATCATTGAAGCAAATAAGCCAGAATGATTTTTCAATTGTTTTTCATCATTCATCATTTTGTTGACAGGGTCAGTTTTTGATCACATCAGTTATTTTGCATCCAGACACAATGATAACCTAAGAGGCAGCATTAAAAATCCAACCAGGTTCTGGTTCAAAGCATAATGCTACACTGTGAGTGAAATTCTGGCCCTTCTCCCATCTTGACCTGAACTCAGCTGATTGCAATATGGCAAAACATTTTGGAGCTGGACAGCAACTACATCCCCTACTCTAACATCAATACTCTCAAGTCTTATATTAAGATGCGGCAAGTCAAGCTGTCTAAATTCTTTGTGGTTATGAGTTGTGCAGCTTTTCAAGGTCGTTTTGAGGATTTAATTGAAAGTAATGAAAGCCAATTTAAATAAAATGTTTGTTTTGATATTAACTGAATTTTCTTAATGTGCTTTTATATGAGTATTCATGTCTCTTACAAGAATTTCAAAGATCACAGTAATTTATCCTTCGTTCTGTAGTTCTGAGATGTATCCCTCTTTCAACAATACTGGTTTTAAATGGAACTATCAACCAATGTTAGTATATCAAAGAATTTGAATTTAAAATATAATTTCTTTTAAGATATATTCTGACTAGAATTATATGTGTGCCATTTCAAATTTTTTTTTATGAATTATCATTTCTTAAATAACTTGTAAATAATAAATTTTGTATATTTGATTCAACTAAATAATTCTTTGAGGATGACATCAAAGATTGTTCATATTTACAAACTGTCCACAAATGAAATTTCATGTGCCTTTTAACCTCTACAAAAATATTTGTGGCTATATAAACATATAAATTATTTTTGCTGATGACTATGTAAAATCAACAGATGCTCATTTGTTCAAGTTTTGATTGCATCAGCAAAAACTCATTACATATTTATTGCCACATGAAAGATGTCATCAGTAAATGGTTTAATTGATCAATATTTATGTTCTAACAACAATAATGAAAACAGTATTTTTTCAAAGAGGCTTTGTGATGAAATCAGAATTGCTTCTGCCTTGTTCTGCACACAACTGGCTCTTAGGATTGTAATCATATTTTGATGCCCAAGGGAGACATTACCTGTTATATTACTCACACATACTGGGAAATTTATTTTAATAATTTATGTTTATCTAGTCTTTGTAAAAAAGCCAGTAGGAAGTGAAAAGATAGAGTAACTTAATGCAATGGCTGTAAAAAGCAAAGAAGAGTGGATGGAAAGAAAATAATGAAGGATTGATAAATATTTTGAGATATTAGGTTGGTGCAAAAATAATGAGGTAATAATGTCGTCTTTTGACGTTAAAAAATACGTCAAAAAACAACATTATTACGTCATTATTTTTGCACCAACCTAATAATAAACATGACCTTTATAATGATATTTTTTAAACTGCCATATCCCTTCAGTACAAAAGTGATCAAGGCACTCCACGGATTTCTTTTGTTTATTATTTATGAATTAATATCACATCTTGGGAAAGATAGTGGAGTGGACTATTTACATTACATTCGGACTATTGTTCTCATCTTTGTTGCCATATTTATCACAATGTCTTGGCTGTTGTATGCTCTAGCCTTCTTTAGGTGAAAACACATTTTGGGATTGTAATTATTTTTTTATTAGACATGATGAGAAGAGGTGGATCCATACCTTTCATGATGGAATATTTGAACTTGGCTTACTGATTTCTCCTTCTGGGCAGTTATCCATTACACCACTGATATATCCAAGTTTACAATATCTGGTATTATCAAGCAGTCACCGATTTAGCTACTGATCAAGCTTATGTTACTTTGGTGATAACACAAGAACGTGTGTTTCTATATGATATTACCTTAAGCCATATTATCAACAGCATCTTACTTAGGTGTGTATTTTGTGTACTTTTTAATTGATATATACAGTGTGACCCGGATATAAGAGAAACCCGGATATAAGAGAGTTTTTATCTCATCCCAAATTAGAAACATACTTACCTAAACAAAATAGTCAAACCCGTATATAAGAGAAACCCGGATATAAGAGACTTCTTCTCCAGTCCCGACAACTCTCTTATATCCGGGTTACACTGTACCTTCATTTTAGCCTTGATCGAGTTTTGATAAGACAGAAGCAAAACTGTTTAACTCCCCACAACCCCGCCAAAAAAATTACTGGAACAGAATTTCACAGAATTTGTATCTTGTTTTTTTGTCTTATTCCTGTTTATAGCTTATTTAACCATTTGTGTTTTGAAATAATATTTTTTTGTGATGTATTTTACATTAACACTCTTTTTGAGATAACAAAGATTTTTTTTCAGATATAAGTCCTAGTATTTAACCCATAGCTAGGGGTAAGAAAATAGATTCATACTTTTCACAATGGTATTTGTAAGTGAATGTAACTTGATTGGAATTCAAACATGGCTTTCTGATTTCTCATTCTAAGCCCTTTACACCACCTGCAAATCAGAAATCTGAAATTTTTGGCATATTCTGAAAGGTGACATTACAATGCATCTTTAGACTCAATTTGTATGAATTTTGATTTTAAATATTTCTAAGTGAAGATGGAGGAAAACAAGATGCATTTTCATCATGTGACGTCCTTTTACATCTTAAAAGGAGAAAAACACTTTACAAACTACAAATGGAAAAAGATAATAAGTATAATCGAGAGTCGAAAGAATTAAAAAAGAAAAAAGAAGAAAAGAGAAAGAAAGACAAATATACTTAATAAAGAGAAAGAGAAAAAAATGAAGCAAAAAAGAAGATATGCACTGAAGAAAAATATAAAAAGGAGGAAAAGAATGTCACAAGGTTGTTGAAAAAGAAGATCATTCAAAAAAGTAAAGCCTAAAAGATAGAAAGGGTGTTTAAATTTTAATCTTAAAATAAATGCAAATATAACAATTATTATAAAATATTAATATTTTCATATTTTTAAAAAATGTTCAAGAATGATCATTATGATTTACCTCTTTAGAAAATCTGCCCAATAGTCAAAGCATGCAAATTTCATTAATATATGGAATATTTTCCAATAGCCCCTTCAAGTATGAAATCTAAGCAATTATTATTATTATTTTTATATATATAAATATATATTTCATGAAAATTTTGAGAGATTGCCGGATTTAAATTCATAAAAAAAGATTTTAAAATATTAATATTTATAGATCTACCTTAACCAAACTAAGCAGACCCTGAACTTTCACCTGTAATGATAGATCTTATATTGAGCATTTGGTTGCAAAGTGCTATGAAACTAGATCTGCTGAGATCTTCTGGTATATCCCCACTGTTGTAGATTTAATTTGGTATTTCTGTAATCTTGTTTATGTCAAAATCATCTAAGGCTTTCAGCATTTCCGTCTCATTTCTGTCTGGCCTGGCCACCTTGGTTCTATTCAATTTTGCCAAGGCAGATTCTACTTGGTTTTTAGAAATTCAGGTCTGTCAGAAGTTCTGGGTATTGCTGGTTGTTCTCTTTCATCATAAAAGAGTGCTCCAATATATTCACTCCAGTGCTGAAGAATTTATTCCTTCTCTAATATTAGTGTTCCATCCTTTGATTTTTGCAGCCTTTTGACAAACAAGTCTTTTGTTCTGTTAGTTTGCTTATTTGTTTAAGCATATCTCCTTTGTTGGGGGTACTCAATCAATTTACAAACATTAGAGTCACTATTTGATGATTTTTTTCAAATTTTTTTGTATCAAAATTTGTTAATGATTTTTAATACATAACCAGTTTACTGGTCATTGACTTTAATACTAAACCTAACATATTTCATGATTCCAACAGTTGGTAAATATCATACCATAGTAGAAAATATATAGGATATATCATACCATATTTGAAAATATATAGTAGATATCATGCAATAGTAGAAAATGAATAGAAGATATCATGCCATAGCAGAAAATGAATAGTAGACATCGTACCATAGTAGAAAATGAATAGTAGATACAATGCCATAGTAGAAAATGAATAGAGGACATCCTACCATAGTAGAAAATGAATAGTAGATATCGTGCCATAGTAGAAAATGAACAGTAGATATCATGCCATAGTAGAAAATGAATATTAGACACCCTACCATATTAGAAAAAGAATAGTAGACATCCTACCATAGTAAAAATTAATAGTAGATATCACGCAATAGTAGAAAATGAATAGTAGATATCATGCCATAGTAGAAAATGAATAATAGATATCATGCCATAGTAGAAAATGAATAGTAGATATTATTCCATAGTAGAAAATGGAATAGTAGATATCATGCCATAGTAGAAAATGGATAGTAAATATCATGCCATAGTAGAAAATGAATAGTAGATATCATGCCATAGTAGAAAATGAATAGTAGATATCATGCCATAGTAGAAAAAAGAATAGCAGATATCATGCCATAGTACAAAATGAATAATATATATATTACCCTAGTAGAAAATGAATAGTAGATATCATACCATAGTAAAAAAAATGAATAGTAGATATACATTAGTAGAAAATGAATAGCAGATATCATAGCATAGTAGAAAATGAATAGTAGATATCATGCAATAGTAGAAAATGCATAGTAGATATCATGACATAGTGAAAAATGAATAGTAGTTATCATGCCATAGTAGAAAATGAATAGACATCCTACCATAGTAGAAAATGAATGGTAGATATCGTGCCATAGTAGAAAATGAGTAGTAGATATCGTGCCATAGTAGAAAATGAGTAGTAGATATCGTGCCATAGTAGAAAATGAATAGTAGATATCATGCCATTGTAGAAATGAATAGTGGATATCATACCCTAGTAGAAAATGAATAGAAGATTACATACTATAGCAAATGAATAGTAGATATCGTGCCATAGTAGAAGATGAATAGTAGATATTGTGCCATAATAGAAAATGAATGGTACATATCATGCCATAGTAGAAAATGAATAGTAGACATCATGCCATAGTAGAAAATAAATAGCAGATATCATGCCATAGTAGAAACTGAATAGTAGATATCATGGCAGAGAAGAAAATGAATAGTAGATATCATGCCATAGTAGAAAATACATAGTAGACATCCTACCATAGTAGAAAATGAATAGTAGATATCATGCCATAGTAGAAAAAAAATAGTAGATATCGTGCTATAGTAGAAATTGAATAGCAGATAACTTAACATAGTAGAAAATGAATAGTGGATATCATACCATAGTAGAAAATGAATAGTAGATAACATACCATAGTAAATGAATAGTAGATATCATACCATAATAGAAAATCATTAGTAGATATCGTGCCCTAATAGAAAATGTATAGTACATATTGTGCCATAGTAGAAAATGAGTTGTAGATATCGTGCCATAGTAGAAAATGTATAGTACATATTGTGCCATAGTAGAAAATGTATAGTACATATTGTGCCATAGTAGAAAATGTATAGTACATATTGTGCCATAGTAGAAAATGAGTAGTAGATATCGTGCCATAGTAGAAAATGAATAGTAGACATCGTGCCATAGTAGATATCGTGCCATAGTAGACAATGAATAGTAGACATCCTATCATAGTAGAAAATGAATAGTAGATATCGTGCCATAGTAGAAAAGGAATAGTAGACATCCTACCATAGTAAAAATTAATAGTAGATATCATGCAATCGTAGAAAATGAATAGTAGATATCGTGCCATAGCAGAAAATGAATAGTAGATATCATGTAATAGTAGAAAATATATAGTAGATATCATACCATAGTTGAAAAATGAACAGTAGATATACATTAGTAGAAAATGAATAGTAGATATTATGCCATAGTAGAAAATGAATAGTAAATATCATGCCATAGTAGAAAATGAATAGTAGATATCATGCCATAGTAGAAAAAAAAATAGCAGATATCATGCCATAGTACAAAATGAATAATATATATCGTGCCATAGTAGGAAATGAATAGTAGATATCATGCCATAGTACAAAATGAATAGTATATATGCCATACTAGAAAATGAATAGTAGATATCATGCCAAAGTACAAAATGAATAGTAGATATTGTGCCATAGTAGAAAATGTATATTAGATATTGTGCTATAGTAGAAAATGAATAGTTGATATCATACCATAGTAGAAAATGAATAGTAATTATCATGCCATAGTAGAAAATGTATAGTAGATATCATGACATAGTACAAATGAATAGTAGATATCATGCCATAGTACAAATGAATAGTAGATATCATGCCATACAAGAAAATATATAGTAGATATCATGCCATAGTACAAAATGAATAGTAGATATCGTGTCATAGTAGAAAATGTATATTAGATATCGTGCCATAGTAGAAAATGAATAGTAGACATCCTACCATAGAAAATAAATAGTAGATATCATGCCATCGTAAAAATGAATAGTACATATCGTGCCATAGTAGAAAATGAATAGCAGATATCGTAGCATGGTAGAAAATGAATAGTAGGCATCCTACAATAGCAGAAAATGAATAGTAGATATCGTTCCATAGTAGAAAATTAATAGTAGATATCGTAACATAGTAGAAAATGAATAGTAGATATCATGCCATTGTAGAAAAAAAATTGTGGATATCATAACATAGTAGAAAATGAATAGTAGATATCATGCCATCGTAGCATGGTAGAAAATGAATAGTAGGCATCCTACCATAGTAGAAAATGAATAGTAGATATCATGCCATACTAGAAAATGAATAATAGACATCCTATCATAGTAGAAAGTGAATAGTAGATATCGTGCCATAGTAGAAAATGAATAGAAGATATCCTGACATAGTAGAAAATGAATAGTAGATATGCCATAGAAGAAAATGAATAGTAGATATCATGCCATAGAAGAAAATGAATAGTAGATATCATGCCATAGAAGAAAATGAATAGTAGATATCATGCCATAGAAGAAAATGAATAGTAGATATCATGCCATAGAAGAAAATGAATAGTAGATATCATGCCATAGAAGAAAATGAATAGTAGATATTGTGCCATAGTAGAAAATGAATAGTAGATATTGTGCCATAGTAGAAGATGAATAGTAGATATTGTGCCATAGTAGAAGATGAATAGTAGATATTGTGCCATAGTAGAAAATGTATAGTAGACATCCTACCATAGTAAAAATGAATAGTAGATATCATGCCATAGTAGAAAATGATTAGTAGATATCATGCCATAGTAGAAAATGAATAGTAGATATCATGCCATAGTAGAAAATGAATAGTAGATATCATGCCATAGTAGAAAATGAATAGTAGATATCATGCCATAGTAGAAAATGATTGGTAGATATCATGCCATAGTAGAAAATGAATAGAATATATCATAACATACTAGAAAATGAATAGTAGATATTATGCCATGGTAGAAAATGAATAGTAGATATCATGCCATGGTAGAAAATGAATAGTAGATATCATGCCATGGTAGAAAATGAATAGTAGATATCATGCTATGGTAGAAAATGAATAGTAGATATCATGACATGGTAGAAAATGAATAGTATATATCATGTCATAGTAGAAAATTAATACTAGATATCATGCCATAGAAAATAAACAGTAGATATCATGCCATAGTAGAAAATGAATAGTAGATATCATGCCAGAGTAGAAAATGATTGGTAGATATCATGCCATAGTAGAAAATGAA
>OZ010576.1:99949513-100127013 GCA_963932145.1 Acanthosepion lycidas | reverse complement strand
AATAGAAAACTTCTTTGTTCAAATGTGTCATTAATGTTCGATCAAACTAGTTTTTATGTTGTAAATATCAAATGTTTTGAAAGTAAAACAAACAGTTCCGAAAGGCACCAGTCAATATATTTTTGAGACCATGAAAAAAAGGGAGAATTTAAAAATAGTTAAAACCTTCATTTTTTTTTTTTAATTTGTAGTGATTGAGAATAAAATAATACCACAAAATGATCTCACAAGTCTAGTTAAAGGCTAACTAATTACACATTCAGTGAAATACATGAGCCTTAGAAGTGACAGGAGGTTAATTAATGAGGTTTAGCTGACTAATTTGATCCTGGTTTTAGAAAATCAACTCAGCAACATCAGTAAATCACATGAAATGATAAAAAAAAAAAAGAAAACATCCTAAAGAAAATAATTTTGCTGAGTCAGACTAACTTTTCTTTTGTTCCTTTTTTTTTTTTTGTTTTACTT
This sequence comes from Acanthosepion lycidas, assembly GCA_963932145.1. Taxonomy (NCBI): domain Eukaryota; kingdom Metazoa; phylum Mollusca; class Cephalopoda; order Sepiida; family Sepiidae; genus Acanthosepion; species Acanthosepion lycidas. Next base: position 100,126,545 of record OZ010576.1, on the reverse strand, counting down.
TAATTTGTAGTAACTTTTCTCCACCAGTTATACCTTGGCATTGGTGTTTGTATAATATACTTGATGGTACATTGGATAGTGTTCAACTCAAGTCAGTGAATATGAGCAAAAACTGAAAAATAGGAAAAGTCATCTGTCTTTTTAAAGGAAAGATAAGTAAAACTGATTAACTGAAATTTTATTCATTTTCTGCAGCAAGAGAGAAACAAACTGCATCAGAGGAGATAATTTAGAACAATGTGCAAAACTATCTTGTGTGGTTACTGTTATGTCACATGAAAAAGTAGACAGACTTAGTAATGGACCTAGATTTTCAGGTATACAGTAGGAACAAACACTTGACATTTTAATGTCTATTCTAGAAAATGTCATCTCTTAATTTTACCATCAAATTATTTTACAGAGTTTTTTTGAGAAATATAATGAAAAAAATCAACAGACAGACCTTGTCAGTTCTCTTTAATCAAAATGGTACCAACATTCATACCTTGGCTTCCTTCTCTCAAAGTCCATTCAAGAACCACCAAAAGAACAGTGAATAAGTTTAAAATAAGGGAACAGTAGAGATGAAAACTGGATCAGGAGGTCACAACAGGAAGAGGGATCATCATTTCAACTTAAATTTCAACTTTCAGCTGAAGAGATCAATTAGAAAAGTTCCAATTCAATCCATAAGACATTTGTCATGTGAGAGAGGAGTTTCAGCGATGACAGTCTAAAGATCAGTGAAAAATAAACTTGAAAATGAAATCAAAACTGTGAGGTGCCTTGTTACTCCAAAACAGGTTATAAATTTAGAGAAGACAAAGATCATCTTGAATAAGCCAGAAAATGATCCAATAATAATAATAATAATATATATATATATATATATATATATATATACTTGAACTTTATTTCAATCTTTCATGAGCTTCCAGTCCTTAGCTATAATTAATTGATGATTAAAGAGAAAGAGCTGAATGTAATCTTGTCTCTTATACTGAGTTTTGAGATTACCTCTATGCATCACAAGAACTGATTTTAAAAGATTTCTGGATCATAAAAAAATCTTTACTATCAAAATGTAATGTAGGACATTCTTGGTTATGCTTCAAGGATAAACTTAAATACAATTGCTGCAAACATCCCTATAGAGGAGTTCAAACTTGCCATTGAAAACTGAGCAAACTGGAGAAACAGCTGTTACCGAGGTATAACTAATTTTGAAAAGAATCGTCTCAACCATCTGAGAGAATTAAGAATTAACACTAAATCTCAGGCTAATACATCATCCCATATGATGGTCAACCCTTCAGTAAGCACTTCATGTAAATTTGTTTGCAAATCCCGTGCAGGATTGCTGTCTCATATGAAACATAAACATTAAAACTGAACTGAAAGACACTCAGACATCAGAAAAGACAGGAGAGTCTATCATCATGGATAGATAAATAGATATGAATAGGTTGGTATAGATAGATATGAAGAGATAGATAGATAGATAGATAGATAGATAGATAGATAGATTTACTTAGACAGCAGAACTCATTGAAACATGTTTTATTGAAACTGATTGACAAGGTCTGATTGTTTAATTTTTCATAACATTTTTCTCTTTTGCATATAAGCTGTCACACATCCAGGTCAGATTCATAGGTTAACTGTTCAGAGTTCATTATATTTTTGTGTGATTACTTTCAGCCATAATTATTTATTTATCATGTCATTGATCAATGCAAATAAAATTGGACAGCAGTCTCCAGGTGCAACAACACACCCACACACAGATAAACAGGCACAGCATCAAATAAAGAGAAGTAATACATTCAAAATATGTTAAAAATTATCAGCATGTGACAGCATTCATTGTACACAAGGCACATAGATAAAAGCTGTGCCTCAAGCACTTTTCTCCAGAACTAAGAGAACTAAATTGTTGTCCTGAGGGCAATGGTTCATTTTCGTGGAAAGTGTTCAAATGAATGACATTCCTTACTTCAACCAGTTCTTATCTTCACAGTTACGACTGCCATGCTACACGCATTGTTGGAAACTACCCTCATTCCCTTCATGTTCCATTGCTGAGAAGTAAGTTCTACTCAAGCAGCTTCCCCCCTCCCACAAACTACTGCCTTGTGGAACTGACTCCCAAGGGTATACTTTCCAATCACTACAATCTTAATGTGTTCAAGTCTAGGGTTAACTGTTATATTCCCCACATATCTGCATAAACTTTACCTCTTACTCTGAAACCCCCTTCCTTGGGTGGCTCCCGGGCCTTGTACAGGATGAACATCATTGTAAAAAATGGTACTCAGAATGCATAGTTGATTTTGCTATTATTATTATATAAATGTAAAACTGTAATATCTAACACTCAACACACTTGGGTCATGAGCAAAATTAGGATATGGAATGTGGTGGGGTTGAAAATTTTTTCAAAGTCTTGTAAGTGAGAGGTTAGAATAAGTGGGGTGAGGGTCTGGAAAACTCTTTAAAGAGGGTAGTATTGTTCAAGAATTTTTCCTATGAAGGCATGTTATGTAAATATCCAGAAATTTATTTAAAAAAGCATGTAAATAATGTTCTTCTGTATTAAAATTTTGGCAGCAAATCTTAAATAGTATATTTCTAATTTCTTTCATTTGTTATACATTTATTTATGGATCATCATTTGTTTTTTAGCGTCAAACACATTGTGAAAAGGCATGAATGTTGTTGAATTTTCACTTGTAAGGCACTGAAGATGTTCTTTTCTCAGCTTCATCCTGTAGATTATTTTAAAACATAGGCAACATGTTCCTATTCGTTACTACTTATAATAAATGTAAGTGATTCCTCAAAGGTGAAGAAGTCTCTATGTTGAGAGAATAAGTGCCACATAATCTCTAAAAAATTTGGCTCTCATGACTACTGGCATCTCTCTAAATAAGTGCAAGGTTTCTATTCCCCTTTTTCAATGAATTTGTGGTGTTATCATCCTCTGTTGATAAAGCTGAATGTTTTGCTCATAAATTTTCCTCAAACTCTATTCTCAACTCATCTGGAGTATCCTTGCATCATTTCCCACTTAAAACTGAATCTCTGTTGAGTGATATGCATATAACCCCATCCATGGTTTCTGCTATTATCTCTAATCTAGATCCCCACAAAGCATGTGACCTGAATTGTACTCCTGTAATATTCATTAAGAAGTGTGCGCCTGTACTGTTTCTTGTCCTTTCTAAACTGTATAATTAAGATCTTTCTGCCTCCTGCTTTCCTGCCTGCTGGAAGTCATCATCTGTTATTCCTGTTTCTAAGAACTCTGGTGAAACATCCAACCCTTCCAGTTATCGGCATATTAGCTTTCTATCTTCTTTTGGGAAACTAATCAATGTTGAAATGGTTCATCATCTCTCAGCACAGGGTCTTTTCCCAGACAAGCTTTCATTTCTCAAAGTCAACTGTGGATGTACTGACAATAATTGCAGAAAGAGTCTATCATGCCCTAAATAAAAATAGTGAAGCACTGGCTGTAGCATTGGACATCTCAAAGCCTTTGACAGAGTCTGATATTTAGGTCTTCTTTACAAGCTAAAAAATTATGGTGTCTTCGAATACATTTTTGAACTGATCCCGCTTTCCTCTCAAATTGTGAAATGAAAGTTATCCTGAACAGCCATTTGTTCAGATCCTTTCATACTAATGCAGGTGTCCCCCAGGACTCCATCTTATGCTGTCATTAATTTTCATTAATGAGCTTTCCAATGACATCAGCTCTCAACTTGTTATCTATGCTAATGATACAACCATTTACTCCTGCCTTACTAGTAAAGTAGGATCAATCTGACAAGGTCAAAATAGCAGCCGATGTACAAAATGACTTCAAGTCTATTGTTAAATGGAGCAAAAGATGGCTTGTTAATTTTCACACCTCAAAAACTAAACTTCTATCAATCATCTGAGAGATTCCTCTCTGCCTTCCATCTGCATGGTTGATGCTAACCTCCAAGAAAATGACTCATTGTACCTTTTCAGTCTACCATTCTCAGCTGGCATAAAGTGGAAAGACCACATTGAATCCATTGCTAGGCCTGCTGCTATGAAAGTCGGTTTACTGTATCATGCATGATAATTTTTCTCTCCAGAATCTATGTTGCATATCTCTACCATTTACCCATGCTTAGAATATTGCTGCCACATATGGTCTGGTGACCCCTGATATTTACTTTGAGCTTCTTGATAAGATCCAATGAATAATCAGCAATATGACTGGATCAGATCTGGTGGTTTGGCTTCAGTCAATAACCCAATTCCATAAGGTTGCCTTTTTTATGAATACTTTCATGGTAATTTTTCAAATAAGCTCTTCACTCTATTTATGAATTTAAGCACAGTACTAAACTGGCATTGAGATCTCATTAATTTACAGTTGAGCTGGCTTGATGTAGCGATAAAGTCTATGCTAACTGTTTCTTTTCTTGCAATTCTCACTTGTGGAACACCCTTCCAGCTCCATCCTTTTCAACCAACTTTAATCTGCAAAAATTTTAATGCAATGTCAATCACTATCTACTGTCCTCCTGATTACTCTTTTCTCTCCCTGCTCATTATTGTTTCTGTTCCTATTTCTTCCACACCCTAACATGGCTGAAATTTTATTTCAGTATTTTATGATTCAAATGAATTTTTAAAATTGATTGAATTATAATTTGAATGAAGTTTCAGACTTTGTATAAGATGGGTTTCTGTTATAGTGGAACACACCTATTCTATAGTTAATAGACTCTCCCACCTATAATAAGTAGGAGTAGTAGCAGTCGCTCAGGGAGTTGGTCAGTCAGTCAATGTCGGACAACCGTTAGTCAGATATTAAAGTATCAGCCACCACAAGTAGATTACTGCCGTCATTACCCATTATATCAAGTTCCTAATGTTTTGCACGTTGAATCTATTTTAGGACCGACTTAGTACAAATACAAGCCTCCACTGTGAAACCACTCTACAATGCTTTCTTAATTCTGAATAGTCATTTTCTTGGAAAAAGAAATTTCTTTTCAAGTAAGTTTCCATGAAAATAAATAATCAAGGATTTGTTCTCAAACATCAGTAAGTAACTACAAATATTTTAGCCCTTCACATAATAACCATAAAACTGTAATGTTAACTGTTCAGACATTACAAAGAGTAAAAATTTGTTACACATATTATCAATCCTCATGGTGACAAGTATATATGCATACAGTAGATAATTTTTTGTTTTACTTTTGTTGGAAGTTGCAGTCATTTTGCAAAGACATCTTAATACTCATGCTACATTTCCAAGAGAAGATTGTGACAGCCAAATTTTAGAAACTGAATTACGATAAATCCAGACATAACCCATTAATTTTTAAATATTTGTGGATCCATATCTTCATTAATGGAACAGTTAAATGGAGGTATTGTGCCTTTATAATGCTGAATCTCTTGTTCCTTGAAATTAAAATATTTGAAAGCTGCAACTTCAAAGCCAGCTAATAGCTAATTCTGGACATTCAATGATTGACAAGATCTGAATCTGAGAGAATACTTTTGATGTGCTACCAAATTATGATAGGGAAAATAAATATCTGGGAAAATTCCAAGATTTTATTGCATCATAATTTACGAATCAATAATTTTTGTGATAAAAGAATCAGTTTCTCATAATTGGTAACTTGATAATTTGTGAATTTAGTTTTTATTGAATTATAACTTTTCAGATAAACAGATGAAAGCATTTAGTAAGGTTAAAACAATTTTGAAGGAATGAGGTAAAGATTAATGTTTTCTGAAAGTCTCTGTTTTTTACTTTTTACTTTATATATTTATATCTAAAATATTTCATGACTATGAAACAATAATGCTTTAGTAGTCATTTGGGTTTTTTGTTTTTTTTAAGCTTTTCACCCCAAGAAAGATGGAAGTGCCACTAGGACACAAAGGGGTTACAGTAAGTTGGAGTGAGAATAAAGAGGCATGAAGGAAGAAAGGATAAAGAGAAGGATGGAGAATAGATCAAGGCATCTGAAGATGTCGATTGATATTGCATTTGAATATTTGGAGATTATAGCTATCAGGGAAGCAAGTAAGAGGAAGGGAGTTCCACTGACAGAAAGTGTGAGACATGATGCTATGGGATTAGAAGAGATGGTTACATTTAACAATTTCAACAATGAAAGGGTAGGACCGAGATGCCAACCTGGTGGCGTGTTTAAATTCATGCAGTTTGGGAACTAGTGAAAGTAGCTCATTGGAACAGTTACCATGTAAGTATTTGTAGAAAAGACAGAGGGAGGCGACAGCACATCTGTGAGAGAGCAACTGTAAACAAGATGCCAGATCAGAACCAACCACATTGCATATCCCTCTCTGGATTTTGTTGAGGACCTTAAGAGAAACAGCAAGGGCACCAGACCATAGAAAACAGCAGTATTCTAGGCATGGGCAAACGGCTGATTCACAGATTTAAAGGATGGACTCAATTATTTAATATTAATATTACTGATATTAACATTCTTTAATTAATCTGAAGATTAATCAGTTATTAATTAATCGGTTACTGAAATATTCATCTAAATCTTAGGACTATCACACAACTTAAAGAACCTATTTTGCCCTCCATTAACATGGCTGATGCTAACTTCCAGGGGAGTAAGACATTACATCTTCTAAGTCTAATATTTTCTATTGACAGGAATTTGAGACAATTGCTCAGTCTGCCACTAGGAAAGTTGGTTCACTGTCTGATACTGGACAATTTTTCTCAATAGAAATTGATAAGTTTACCATTCATCCAGGCATTGAATACTCTTCCTACATCTTATCTGCTACTTCTGATATGCATCTTGAGATTCTTGACAAAATCCAAAGAAGAATCTGCAGTATAAATGGTACTTGTCTGGCATTTCAGATTCAATCATTTTTCTACGACCATAATATAGCTTTCCTGCGCCTCTTCTATAAATATTTTCATGAGAATTGTTCTGATGTGATTTCTTCTGATACTTTGACTTCACAAATATAAGCACAGTAATAGATTCTCATCAGCTAGGTGTCGTCATTTTACTGTTGAAACTGCTAGATGTAAGTTCTGTTTTAAAAGTAATGTCAATCTCCATCTGTTTTTTTTTAATCCTATTCTTTTATTGTTTTCTCTCCTTAGTAACATTTTCTCTGTAACACCTTGCAACTTAGTGGCTTGTTTGGGGTAAAATGATAAGGAAAAACAGGCATTCAATTAAGTAGATGCACAGAATGTTAAGAAACTGATATCTGATGGTGTTTACAATTTGGAATTTTATTGACACAGTAATCTTCTTCATTGCTTCTTTTCACATAATTTTTGTTCCATTCTTTTATTTTTATCATCAAACCCTGGAAATAACCGTATTTTATTCAAAAAGACAGGCAGGTATTTTCTCTTACCTTTGTGGGAAAATGAAATAAAATCAATAAATAAAATAATAGTAAAGAATAAAAAAAAAGAAATATGTTTTTGCATGTTGCTAGTAATAAAGGAAAATGAAAAAGATTTTTAGTCACCTATGCAATTTTATAACCACACTTACAAAAAGGACAGTCTCACTCCTACGACTTTCCAGTGCATAGCAATTGGATGTATTTTGGAGCTTCACTCATGGTTTGGTTTGTTTTGTTTTACTGCATATCAACCACAGTGGGTTATTTAATGCCGACAATTTTTATTGCTAGTAATATTTTCCTTCAAAAATGCATTGCTGGTAATATTTTTTTCTCCAAAGGAAAAAATGTTTTTTCTCAAAAAAAAAAAAAAAAAAAAAAAAATAAATGTATCGTTGGTAATATTTTTCAAAAAATGTATAGCTGGTCATATTTTCTTTTTTTCAAAAATGTATTACTGGTAATAATGTATTGCTGGTAAAAATTTTTACAATGTATCTCTAGTATTAAAACCTATTTTTACACTTTCGAAGTGTTTTGACCCCAGTTTGGGGGGTTAACTATTTACTCATAGCCAGGACCCTAACAGGTGTTACCACCCTGGGTCAGAGTGAACCTGGGAACAACAGCAATTAAGAGGTGGTTCCATTCTCCTTAAAACCTCCTGATCAGAGGCCTTGCTTTTAGACAGAGTTTATCGTATTACCCAGGACATAATTTGGTTGTTCCAACTCGACACAAATCTGACTTGTTTTCAGCCATTATAACGTTCTTATTATTATTACTTACCTTAACTTACTTCTGAATCAGAAAAGAAAAATACCCAAGAGATATTAACAACTTTGTTACCCTACAGTTTCTATTAGAAAAAAAAGAAGAAACATTCTGTAGTATAAACTAAAGTTTTTGTTGCTTCTACATTAATTGTTTATGTGGACACACAGACACCTACCATAAACAAAAAAAAGTAAAAAAAAAAGAAACATTGCACTAGTAAAAATATTAACTTGATTCTTATTACCTAAGGAAGCACTGTCAACAGGTAAATTTTTACTCATATTTCTTTTATCTTATTGTCACTTAGATTTTAAGGTATGGATAGAATTAGCAGTTATATTATTATGTATGCTATTCCTCTAGAATGAATCATCACTAATTATTATAATTCTTAACAAGCATTCTGTCACTTCAGTTGATTTTTCATTAACTCCTCACAAATGAAGAGAAGACTGGAGGCAACAGAAATGTATTTCTACAGGGCTGAGAAGAATACCATGGATGGAGAACTTAAGCAAGAAAGAAGTCTTAATGAAAATTAAAAAAAAAGGACCCTAATACACAAAATCAGAGAGAAACAGCTAAAATTTACAGAATAGATAATGAGGAAGGAGGACTTGAAAAGTTTGACATTCACAGGACATAGAAAAACAGGACAAATGAAGTCAGGAGAAATGGTATGTTACCTAGTTAATAAGTGTTGTAGCTTACCTAGGGATGATAATGGGTATGCCTCTATCCCTATAAATAGAGTAGTGAATACAGTACATGGCCTAGAGTTGGAGATTCATTGTGCAATTTAACTGACTACTGATTCTACACACCACTTGCAAATGTGTTGTTCTTGTCCTAAGTATTATTGTTTATTACCAATCTTTGATTATTCTATTCAGTTTACAACAATAACTTTGAGAAGGTGGATGGCAGAGTAAGGACAAAGAGAGATGAGAAATATCAACAGCTCCTTAGAGCAATAAAGGACAAATACTTTCTTGCACTCCAAGCAAGGCAATAAAGCCATTAGGACACAAGAGTTTACTGAGTATCAGAGAATAAACAAAAAACTACTATTAAAGAGAGAAGACAATAAAAGAATAAGAATTAACAAAAAAGAAGATAACTATTGACATTGCACTTACATCTTTAAACATCAAAGTTGACTGGGAAGTAAGAAGCTGGAAGAGAGGGTCCCCAAGTGAGAAGTGTGATAAAAGAAACTGTTAGTACAGAACATGGCAGTAGCATGTAGAAGGGAGTGGGGAGATAGAGTGTGTGCAATGACCTCAGGCATCCATATTGGCAGGACATCCGAGAGTGAAATTAAAATTTACTTTATATTTAACTTACATGAAATTCTTATTTCATGTTTCATCTGTTTTTACATATTTAAAATGTCTTCTTTTCTTACATTTCTCAATACTAAGCCCTTATATGGCCCCTACTGGAGTCTTAGTAGCATACAATCAAGAAGTTAGCACCAAACATCACAAAACTTCTGCATGTCATTGACTTATGGTTACATCTAGCCATTTCAACAGTAAATTGATGAGACCTTGCTGCCAATCTAGTACCATGCTTAAATTCATAAAGTCTGAGTACCATAGTGGAAATTTGATTAGAAAAATTACCATGAAAGCATTTATAGAAAAGGCAGAGGGAAGCTACGTTATGGGAAAGGAATAGAAGCCGAGATGCTAGGTCAGGATCAATAACATAACTGATACTTCTTTGAATTTATCAAGCATCTTTAAATATACAGCAGGAGCACCAGACAAGATGTGCCAACAATATTCAAAACAACGACGAATGGTACACTTATAAATATGTTGGATAGATTCTGACAGGAAAAATTCATGTTCTAAAAAGACAAAGCACATAAAAGAAGCATTTCTTTTATCCTAACTTCAGTTACTTTTCATTTCAAATTCTTAGACTGTCTATCTTGTAATTAGTAATAAGATACATTACGCTTTGTTTGTTGAGACAGAAAAAATCTACCTCTTGGAGGTGTATTGATTTTTTTTGTCAACTGATAATGTCTGTCATTGACTTGCAGACTATTATAATTCTTATTATTATTCAATTACTAAGTAAGTTAGCCACATGTCTTATACCCTGTTATATATCAGAGTTTGGTTTTAGTGAGAATGAGAATGCATACACAATAAGAAAGAAAAGGAAAAGAAAAGAGGTGCTAACACTCCCATGCCTGTAATGTCAGCTTTTGTGAAAGAGAGAACTGTGTCAGCTTGGAATCTTATCATTTGTAAACCCTTACTTCTTTAAATAATGACCAACTTTCATACATGATTTTTATTGTAATGTTTTATTAAAGCTGTGATGCTCAATTAATTTCTACTGTTATTTTATAAAAATGGAATTCATAAGGAGTTTATTCAATCATGAACTTAAGGATTGCGATTCATGAGAAAATTCAAATAAGCAAATCATGAAATTTACATGGGCAATGCTAGTATTTATTCACTGATAAGTCTATATACTGCAATGAGGTGAGATCAAATTTCACAAAAAATCATTTTTTATTGACTTAGTTCTTTCCTGTCATTTTTTTAAATGTTAAATTGAAGATTATCCTCTTTCAAACCTTGTGAACTGGTACTACAGAATTACAAACAAAAACTACATAAGCACAGAACCTTCATCAATTGAGAACATTCAACAGCAGCAGCAATTAAAATGAAGGATACTTGTAGCTCGAAGATAAAACTGTGACATAATAATGATGTTGATATTCAACACTACTTTAAAAAAAAGTTTAAGAAATGAACCCCCTCCCCACTCATCAATACTAGAAAGAGCAATAATAGACTCAAGAAACTTATTTTGCTGAAAAATTGTTTTAAAGAGAAAGATTTTATAAATTTCAACCAAAAGTAACACTGGCTGTAATGGATACTGAATATTTCTTTGTAAGGAAATGGATAATATTGCCATTACCAATAAAGGTGATATGCAACTGATGAGTGACTTTATCAAAATTTATGTATAAAAAGCAACAAGGATTATTGTTCAGTTCTTGGTTTGGAGCAGTATGTGTTGTCAATGAGTTAAAGAAGTAAAGCCTGAGAATAGTAACATAAGACAGTGTGACCCGGATATAAGAGAAACCAAGATATAAGAGAGATTTTCTCTGGTCCCAAATTACAGCATGTGTTAATGTATATAAATTAGACCAAACCCGGATATAAGAGAAACACGGATACAACAGTCTTCTTCTCCGGTCCCATATATCCGGGTTACACTGTATATAAAAATAGAGATGTCATAGTCGGGTGTAGAAAATATTAAACACATTGTAGATCATTTGGTGAAACAAGAGACATAGCTGCATTTGAGGAGCATGACAGTCTCATCGCTAGGGACATTCTCTCAACAATTTGTTTACACTCACATATTTGGTATATTAGCTTGGTGCAAAAATAATGACGTAATAATGTCGTTTTTTGATGTTAAAAAATAGGTCAAAAAACGATATTATTATGTCATTATTTTTATACCAACCTAATATTTCTATCTGAATTTCTGGTATAAGGAAATAAAAACATTTGGCTTCATCTTTGTTGTTTTTATCACAACATTTCAGCCATCAGGTGTATGTTGATCTCGGTAGCCTACGGGGAATTCTGAACTAATTCATTATTTAATTTATGGGGTAGAATGTTCTTGTTCCGTAATTCCTATTTTTTAGCACTGCTGAGTTATTGCTTGATCTTGCCTCCACTGAGTCTAAGTTAACACTGTCCACTCCTAGTATTACTATAACACCAAATTCATGAACAGAGGCTTTAATCCATTAAGATATTCTCCTAATGATATATTCATTTTTTATTTTACTTATAATGCCAGGAACAATTTTGCTGCTGAAACATTTATCTTCATTTACTTTTTACAGAAATGAAAGAAACTAATTTTTCGCTGTTAACTGAGAAAAATTGATAAAAAATGTGTGGAAAAACAAATAAGAGAAAAATATAATTATGAGCCAATTGAATAATAAGAAAATGGCAGAACAAAATCGAAATTGAGTGCTCGGTATCTCCTAAAGTCATCACACCAGAAATATATTTTCAAATTCCTCTTCTCTAACTGTCAGCTGCATTCTTTCATGAGAAATGTCTCTACCCTGTGACCTAATACATGTTTTGGAGATTGGCCAAGATTCCTCTGCCACTTGAACTCTATCCTAAGCATTAATCTGTTTCTTTGGAAACAAATTCTTCTATAAGTTCCATTGATTGACACTAAAATCTTTGAGGACAAGGAGTCGGAACTAAAGAAAGATTTCAGCTTCAGTGCCAAAATGAATGAGCAATACTTTTCTTAGACAACTTTCAGGGTGCTCATAAAAGTTTGAAAGCTTCGAGTCTGAAGTCAAAAGCAAGTCTGATTTCTTTGGATCTTAGAAAGAGTTATTGTTGATTGAAGCTGAGCTGAATTCCAAATACCTACAGAATGTTCTGCATTCTTTGATGACTGAGTCTTTAATATTTTTTTTGGATTCCAGTAAATCAATTTGTACCAAATCAACCAGAAGGAACTGAATCACTGATGTCACCCACAAGAATACAGATCCACCAAAAAAATCATATAACTAATACTCAGTCATACAGAATTTATCCTAAGTATGGAAAATACATTCACTAGCATATGTGCATATATATTAGGTTGGTAACGTAACGTCAAAAAACGACATTATTACGTCATTATTTTTGCACCAACCTAATATATACAAAAGAAATTGCTAAAGACATATTCAAAATATACAAAAAACCCAAAAAATAACTACTTATCAATAACCATAGACTTCGTTTATAAAATGGGACAATATTTAGCATCTAGTTTATTGATGGAAATATTTTCCTTTACTCATTGCAGGAATGTCGCATGAACATTAATTGTAAAAACTTCCCCTTATTGTTACATGAGAAATTTTTGTTGTCAGTAAGAAAAACCGTGCAAAATATGGTTGACAAACTGCAGCTTCCAAAAATCAAACAAGTACAAAAATTTGAATATCTGGGAAGAGGACAGAAAATGTGACAATGAAATCTGAAGGTGCGCATTGTGATAGCAAAAGGAGCCTTCCAAAAGTTAAGCAAAGCATGTAGAAACTGGAAAAATTTCATTAGAAACAAAGTGAAGAATACTGTTGTATAATATAATTCCTTCTCTATAGCAGTAAATGCTGAACAACCCCTTCACAGATACAGAGACTTGAGGCAGTAGGGATATGGTTCTAAAAAAGGATGCTGAGAATACCATGGACCAAACATGTGATTAATGAGGAAGTTTTAAGGAAAATGGGAACAAAAGGAAACTCATACTTAGAATCAAAAATAGAAAGTTGAAATTTCTAGGACACATAATAATGAAAGATTGCTTGGAGATTGCGATACTCAAAGGACATATTAAAAGCAGAGGAACAGATGAAAACCATGCATAATATATCCAACAAGCTTGTGTAAATGTTTGGCAGAGCAGGGATTAGTATTTTTTTTATTCACCTGTTTGTTTTTTATGGATTATCAACCGTTTTCAGGTTATTCATAACCAGAAAATATTTTTTAAGTTTAAAAAAATTGGTGGGGAGATAATAATCATTTTACTGATAAAAGTCTTACTAATTAACCTATATCTGAGGGAGAAGATGTGCATTCATACCTTATGATTGTGATTATAATGAAGTTGTTTGGAATTAGAACTTGACTCTCCAATTAAAAATTCTGACCAATTATGTGTTACACCACTTGTACATCCAAGCTTACGGCACGTAGTATTCTCAAGCAGACACCTATCTAGATGCTGACCTAGCTCAATGTTGCTTAACTTTGGTGATGTGAACTGGTGTTTCAATGGCATATAGTTCTAAGCTCAGCGATTAGGTGGGATATCAATATAACAAATTTACTAAGAAATACAAAGAACAGGAGATTGGAGACAGCCAAAATCATCCAGGTCTTGTAAAGATGCAATACATAGAAAAAGAATTATTAAATTTTTTTAATGTTCCTCATTGTTCAAATGACATTGATTTTTTTTAAAAACTAGGTTATTTCAAACAGATTTCAAGGGATTGATATGAAGAACTACGGAAAAGATTTGAACTAAAATTATCAGGAGGATAAAGATTCTGTAGATGTATTTTCTTTCTTCTTAAAGCTTACCAAATGAAAAAAAACAAACTCAATTTTGCAATGCCTTATTGGATGTAAATTCTAAGGAATTAATTAATTTTTATCTATCATTCAAACACGTGTATTGACTAAATATAATGTTTAATGTAATAAGAAATTATTGGATGTGGGAGTAGTTTGACAGTTATCAATGTAGAAATTGAAATCAATATGCCGATTTCAAATTCCAGACAATTCTATTTTCATTCACTTCACACTAACATTCATGTGAAAAGGCATGAATCCATTGTTCTTCAGCTAAGGGTTAAAGAGCAAAGCAGATTGTACTCTACACTGCATGCCAAATTATTATTGAGATAACAATTTTTCTAATATTTCAAAAATCGTCAAATCAATTCACACAAAATTTTCAGACAATGTTGGCAACACAGACCTGCGCAATGTAAACAAACTGGCACCATATTTGTTATCAGCGCGGTGATTTGAGCGTGCCAAATTATTAGAAAGGTTTAGTAAAATTCCCAGAATTGAGCAAACAAAACGTTTATTAATGTTGAACGTGAATGTTTATGATCAAAAGAAGCTAATAAATAAGATAATCAAGCAAATAATAACAGATACAAACAAAGGCACAGTTTTAAACAAATTAATAGGGATCCATAGAATTTGTTGATTGTAGGATGTCAACTGCTGTAATGTGAGATATGTCAAGGATTGCTTCCCACAACTCAGCATTGCTCCTGAATTGTCGTCCATTGGCATACAGTCTTTGCTTCATGATGCTCCAAAGGTTTTCGATTGGGTTCAAATCTGGAGAATTTGCTGGCCACTTCATATTTCGAGGTCCATCGAAGCCTGTTTCAAATATTCAGTAGTCTTGTGAGCAGTGTGTGAGGGTACATAAAAACAATTGCCCTTCTGAAGGCAAATCTTTGCCTTTTCAACCACGGTTCAAGATGCTCCTTCATAAACGTTATGTATGCATCAGCAGTCATTTTGATACCATCTGGTACTCTCCATGGTCCCACTAATGTTTTTTCAATAATACCACCCCAGATCATTATGCCTCCACTGCCTTCTGGGCGTCTCAAACATTGATGGCGATTCTGTCCGTTCATTACCCAGCCTTTGCACCATCTATCTGGCCCATCAAGTGTTGCTCGAGTTTTGTCTGTGAACAAAACTTTAGAGAAGTCAATCTTCATATTGTCCTTGGCCCATTTCAATTGATTTTGAATGTGATTTCTTGTCAACGGAGCCTTCGATACAGGTTTGACTGTTGTTGCTATTTCCCTCAGATACCGACACCAAGTACTTGTAAACACAATAGGATCCCCAATGTGACTGAAAAGCTCTTGATTGGTAAGTCCAAGTTATTCGTGTCCTCTTGTTTAAGTCGTGACATGAAATGACATGAAATAACCCTTGGCTTGCCTTTATCTACCCTTCTGCGTACTTGTGTAGGGTCGGCGGTGAACTTTTTCACTGTTTGATGACACCTCCCTATCATTTTAGAAATTTCTAGGGTAGATTTACCTTTTGAGAGTTCTGAGGTGATAGTTTTCTTTTCAGCATCACTTTAACTGCTTTTACGGCTCATCTTTTCACTAAATTCTTACACTTTTCTAATAATTTGGCACACTCAAATCACCGCACTGATAACAAATATGGTGCCAGTTTGTTTACATTGCGCAGAGCAGTACGAAAAATTTCAATGATTGCGTAGGTCAGCGTTGCCAACATTGTGTGAAAATTTTGTGTGAATTGATTGGACGGTTTTTGAAATATTATTAGGTCGGTGCAAAAATAATGACGTAATAATGTCGTTTTTTGACGTAACGTCAAAAAACAACATTATTACGTCATTATTTTTGTACGAACCTAATAGAAAAAAGTTATCTTGATAATAATTTGGCATGCAGTGTATAGTCTAGATGAAGAAAAACTGTATTCAAACCTTAGATCATAAATATTGCAATGTGGTATTTAATCTTCTTTATAAAAGTGAATAGTGGACAATTTCTCCATGGAAGAATAAATTACATGAAGTGACAGAGATGTGGTTCTACTGACAAATTACAGAACATATGACCAACACTTACAATCAGAAAGACCCGGTTGAAATTTTGGGGACACATTATGAGGAAAGGGTTGAGGAAATTGAACACTTAACAGGATATACTGAAGGCAAGATGAACAAGAGAAAACAATGTGCATTTAACAATATAACAAGTGGTTCCTATAAAAGAAAGATTTATTCTCCCATTTGAATTTCTCCCATTATGGGCATTTTTATATCCATGATAAAATAACACCATACTTCACAGCATAATGGAATAGCTGACTGGAAAGAGAATGGCAAATATGTCTAGTCTTCAGAGAGAGATTGATAATGCTATGTTGTACACAATGTTAGATATATACATATATATTTTTTACATGTCACATAAAGAGAAATTATAGCATGTATGCAACCACAAATGGTGTGTAGAAAAAGGGGAAAACTGGAGTTAAGGCAGTTTCTCTATGAACTTGGTTAGGCCTTGTGATTTTTTTCTCTAAGACCTATTGCTGTGGGCTAGGGATATTCTTCTACATCTCAACTCTCCTTCATCATACTATATCCTGATGTTATTTGCCGGCCATCGCATGATACTTGTGACTATCGCAACGAAAAAGAGACAATCACCGTTTGTATCCCTACAACATTTAAAACCTATTAAACAATTTAAACATTTCAATATTTAAAACCTATTTTTAAAAAAAAGTGTGAATATAGAGAGCAGAACTGGATCAAAGAGGTATGATAAAAATACAAATGTTAATTAGAGCCAAATTAGTTAGAAAGCTGTGGAGAGCTTTGATTTCATATGTCCTGAATTGACTTGGCATATAAAAGAAGAAATCTTTTTTGATTAATTGGCAAAGTGGTCAATAAAACTCTTCTCCCTGTCCACTATCACTTAAATAGAAGGAAGAGTGGGGTCGCTAGACATGGTTGGCAAACAGTCTAGGAAAAAGAAAACTTTGAATTGAAATTCAATGCATGGAGAGGACAATTAACTGGTAGTGTGAAATTTTGGAGATTATGATCTCAATTGCAGTTGAGGTAGGAAAGGTATTTAACACAATTCCTCAATTATAGATTTTGCTTTTTGATAGAAATTATTTGGCATTGTACAAAAATAAATATATTTATTTCAGTAGTAACTGCTGTATTACTGCATTTCTCTACAAGGCATTTTCTTTTTTCATTCTGATATAAAAGTTATCATATTGTACATGAACAAATACAGTATACAAGAAATACGACATGACAGTTTACAAGTGAAATAAAGTGGCTGATAATTTATGTGCTTGAATATATTTATAGTTGGAAGCGCAAGTTCTTATTTAATCAACTATAGTTATACTGCTTTGAAATGCGGAGCCATTTAGAAATGCCCAATAGAAATGGGAGTGAAGTCTAACAAAAAGTATCCCACTTTTGGAATTTGAGGAGGTAGTAAAAGAGAGAACACAATTTATGTCTGCCTGGCAGAGAAATATCACAGATAGCATTTTTAAGATTTGGATGTAGCAACCTTTAATCAAAGTTGCAACTGTGAAATGTATCAAGATCACCTGGATTGTAATTGCAAATCTCTATCAATACTGAATCTAGCCATTTAACATAATGTTTGTTGGAGAGTGATTATAGTATTTTGTGTGTGTATGTGTGCATATATATATATATATATATATATGCACACACATATGATGGCCACAAAACTGTACTCGACAAAACAGTATAGTAGTGTCATTTGGGCATTATCTGTGAGAAAAAAAGAGCACCATGGCACAATTCATTCTGCCAGAAATTTGGAAATGGCATATTGTACTCCTTAGCATTCATGCCAGAAGAACCAATATGAACATTTCAATTGGGTATCGATCATAGGACAATGCAGAAGATTTGGAAAGAGTTGGATGAATTTAATGGTGATTACAAAGGTGTTTGGCCTGATCACTAGTGATGGCAACATTATGCCTCCATTAATGTTTCCACAGTGCCTCAGACTCAACATGCTATCCAACATCAAGTTCCTTGGGGAGGTAGCGCTGGCCTGGGTCAAGAATCCTGGGAACAGGATTTTGCATCATGCCACACAAGCAGGAAAACCCAGTCATGGATTTCAAACAATTTTTGTGCCACATCATCCCTTAAATCTGGTTACCTAACTCCCCAGACTGCAAACTCTTTGATTATTATGTGTGGGATGCAGTTGAGTGAGAGACCAACAAAACTCTTTATAACACCAAAGACAAACTGAAGGCAAGGATTATTGAAGCATTCACCAATTTAAACAATGAGACTGTCCAGAAGTTGGAGGAGATTCCAAAGTTGTCTGGAGGATGTGGTTGAAGCCAAAGGCGATTTTATTGAATACATTTACTTTTTATTATTTCAAGATATTTTTGTGTAATTTTGGTAAATAAATCTTAAAATGAGACGTCAGTGTTATTTTCATTTTTGTGTAATTTAGTTGGTAAATTATTCATTACACACTGTGTGTGTGTGTATATATGAAGAAATATAGTTTTAAGGTGTGCTATATTTATGGGATAAAGTGCTCAATATCAGAGATAGAGTGTATGTAAATATAAGTATAAAAGTGAACATTGAGGTCAACACTCAGAGACAACAGGCTATTTCATGCTGGATGCAATCGGCATCCAGCATGAAATAGTCTGTCGCCTGTGAGTGTTGACTTCAATATTCACTTTTATATTTATATATATGATTTTCAGTATAAACAAATCAGATTGACATGGTTTGGTTTGGTTTATTTTACGGCATATCAACCTCAATGTGTCATTTAATGTCGACAAATTTTTTTTTCTGTTAATATTTTTGTTTTGTCAAAAATCTATTTCTGTTAATATTTTTTCCTCAAAAATGTATATCTGGTAATAATATTTTTTCAAAAACCTATTGCTAGTAATATTTATTTTTCTTCAAAAATTTATTTCTGGTAATAATTTCTGGTATTAAAACCTATTTTTACACCTTTATAATGCCTTTTAACTTAGTTTCTGGGTTAACTATTTGCCCATATCTGGGACCCTAACAGATGCTACCACCTCGGGTCAGGGTGGACCTTGGAACATCAACAATTAAGAGGTCGTTCCACACTCCTCAAAACCTCCTGACCAGAGCCCTTGCTGTTGGACATAGTTTATCGTCTTACCCTGGACATGGATGTAGTTTATCTTCATACTCCGGACGGAGGTTGATATGGGTTTTCTAATTTGTTGTAACAATTTTTCAGAACCATGTATGTCATTTTGTTTAAAATTAGGACTGGGATTTGGAATAGTTCTTGTACAAGGAGCAGAATATATTGTTTTGGTTTTATGAGAGATAATGGCAAAGTCATGTAAAGTAAATCAGTTGCGGTCCCACTGCTTCGGAAAATTTCAGGGCACTGAATATTATTGCGTTGTTTAACATAAAATTGATTGCAACAAAGAAATAAAAAAAAGGACATTATCAGTGAGTCATTCGTAAATAAAGGGAACCTCATGTATTATGATATTTTATTTATAAAGCCATTGCAGAGGAGGAAGTGAGTAATGAGTATTTGATGATAAATGGAAATGTTTGTCCTTTAGGATCAGAACTTGAAATTTTTCTGTTGGTTATCATACATGTTGCCAAAAGCTGTGAAACCTGCTTTGTCAATCAACAGGTTGTTCAAATACTACATTACACCTAACCATCTGCAGTGTTAATTTAAAAAAATAAGGGAAGTGCTTATGAATAGTGTCTCTTACACAATGATATTAAAGGTATTTTTACATACACTTATGCAACTAAACAAATGATTAAGACAAAAAGCAAAACTGCTGTGTAATATCTAATCTCCTCTATGACAATGGATGTTGGACAATCTCCACACAGATGAAGAGGAGATCTGAAATTGAAGAGATTTGGTCCAACAGAAGGATGCGCTGAAGAACACTGACAGAACATGTGAGCAACGAGGAAGAAA
The DNA here is from genome assembly GCA_963932145.1 of Acanthosepion lycidas. Taxonomy (NCBI): domain Eukaryota; kingdom Metazoa; phylum Mollusca; class Cephalopoda; order Sepiida; family Sepiidae; genus Acanthosepion; species Acanthosepion lycidas. Next base: position 100,106,171 of record OZ010576.1, on the reverse strand, counting down.
GAAAACAGTAATGAAAAAGGCACTTATACTTAGAATCTGAAAGAGTTGAAATTTCTTGGACAAATAATGAAGAAAGAGGGTATGTGACTTTAGCACTGACCGAACATAATGCAGGCAAGAGAGACTGAGGAAACGGTCAAGTTCTGAGAGACTTTGTGTAAATTGAATGTAGAACAGGGACTGGGAAGGATAATAAGCAGGCAAATGTTGCTTAGAACTATGAAGGACAGGAAGATATGGAGAGCCATAATCACTCACTTCTTGAAAAGAAAGAACGTTCAAATGAAGAATATGGCTGTATGCAGACAAAGTGAAAGAATTAAGTACATATTTCATTTCTTAAAAACCCAATCTAAAAATTAACAAGTGATTCTCATGAACAATTAAATAAGTTCCTGTCTAAATATCAAAGACTACTATTCATTTATTCATTTGAATTAGAATACACACTTTTTTTTTTGTTTTTGTGACAAAGCTTCAATTAATGATAAGAACAATGAAGATGAAGATGTTAGTTAAAAAGATTTTAATGGATCTGATTTCAGTCACACTGTGCATGCAGTAACACTAAGCTGACAAGATTATCATAATACTAATTAATATTTAATCTCATTTGGACATAATCATTTTAGTTGTAGTTTAACAATCCAGTCCCAGCACATTTCTTAACAGATAATCTACCAACAGGTATATGGACAAGTAGTTAGAACATCAAAATTCAAACCCTGAGATTGATGTTCAAATCTTACCATGCTTCATTTGGGGGAAAACTGTACAGGTACTGTTTCTAAGTGCTTGAAATATATATTCTTCTGGGTGAAATTGGGTAAATAAAACTGTTTGGGAGCAGCCAGTGATTGTGCAATCACAAAGTCACAAGTCATCATGACGGAGTTTGGTTGTTTGGTTGGGTTTTATGGCATATCAACCACTCTAGGTTATTTAATGCCAAATCCAGTTTATATATATATATATATATGCCAAATATATGAATTTTAAATGCCTATTTTGTATGGAACATTTTTAGCAAGCTAGAGCTTATTTGCTTGCACGCTGCAAAATAATACTAGGTATTTTTGTTTAAGTCAAGAATTTCCATTTGATAAGGACAATTTATTTTCAAAATCGTAAAAGGTAGGATATGTTGTTTATACATCAGTCTACATCTTTGATAAGAGACCAATTCTTTTTAGAAAATCCAATATATTTTTTGGTTCAGTTTTTGCAAATAATTTCTTCATGTTCTTCGTGTTATAGAAATAACATGACTGAGGATATACTGACTTTATTGAACTGCTAATGACATATTATATACTCACTCAGCATAGTTGCAGTTTAAACTGTTGGTTGGCTCCGTGTGTGTTGAAGAAACACAAATGTGCTTGAGAAGGCGTCTGCAATAGGGATTAGTTAGCAACCCTGGTCATGCTTGGAAATGAATGACTAATCATTCTGTTCTATTCTACCTTTTTTTAAGCAAATCACCCCAAGCAAAGTGGGAGTGCCACTAGTACACAGGAAGTGGAAGTAAGGGAAAAACTGGTGTTGTAGCATACCTATGGACGATAATGGGTATGTCCCCATTCACATAAATCCAGTAGTAAATACTGTATGTTGGTCTGCAGTTGGAGATACATTGTGGAATTCACTTAACTCACTTTTAGCCGTTGACTACTTGCTCTATGTGCCACTGGCGAATATTATACGTGCTGTTCTTGTCCTAAGTATTATCGTTCATTACTAACCCTCATGCGATTATTATATTCAGTAACCTTCTCTCAGTTACAACAACTGGATATAGGGGTGGGGGTGAGGAAAGGATAAAAAGAAGAACGGGGATCAGGGCAACAGAAGATATCGATTGACATTGCATTTCAATTATTGAAGATTATAGTTATCAGTGAAGCAAGTAAATGGAAGGCAGTTCCACTGTTGGGAAGTGTGAGAGAAGAAGCTGTTGGAGCAGAAGAGATGGTTATATTTGTTTTGACAGTTGAGACCGAGATGCCAACCTAGTAGCACACTTAAATACACATAGTCAGAGCACCAGTGAAAATAGCTCATCAAAGCAGATGTCATGACAGTATTTATAGGAAAAAACAGAGGGAAGCTACATTACCTCAGTGAGAAAGTGACTGGATTTGAGACCCCCAGGTCAGGGGTAATCACATTGCAAAGTGTAGTCTGTTAAAAGTGTCAATAACCAACAGAGATTCATTGTTTTGTACATAACAATTCATCACTGGTATACTTACACACTCTGAAATGCTATTGCTAGGCTTACTTGGAGTAATTTCTTTATTTCTTTTTATCATAATGCTTTGGCTGCTACACCTGAGTTCTCTGATCATATAAAAGTTTCAGGATTCCAAAATAGAAGAGATACCTGATGATGTCCTGAAGGGACAGCATTTGAAACACTGTGATGAAAAAAGGTAACAACAATGTGAAAATAAGTCCAAATTAATTGATATATAATAAAGACAAAGAAATGTTATGTTCTTGGCCGAACCTAGTTTGAACAATCAGGCTATGTTCCACTGAATATTAGATATTTCTTTTGAAAGAACTAGTTCATCAATACAATAACTTTCAGTATTCCTCCTTGAACTGTCAAAAACTGCTTTATAACTACTGAAACAATTTAACAAATCAATGTAGATTTTTAAAAATTTCTTTTCACTGATAATGAATAAAGTGCAAAGAAAGATTTTGACAAGTCTGATGAATGAAAGAGCTGTTATTAAATATTGTAAAACATACATAATTTTTTTTATTTTTTTTATTTACCTTGGAAAATGTCTTAATTATTTTGTATTCTGTTTCTCAATTGTAAAGATGAATGAAAAAGCTTCCATAACCAACATTTTTAAATTAGTTGTTCTAAGAAATTGTGTTGATAAGGGTAAAGTACTTGGGAAAATTTATGAGAAATGGCAGAGCTGGACAGAGTTGATACGAAATACAACCAATTTGAAAAGATGGCTGAAATACAAAAGCCTTATCTAATTATTTCTTGCATTTTAATTAACTTTAAGAATGAAGATTTTCTTTTTCTTTTACTAGCTCTATCTTTTTCTCACAAAAATCAGTTATTGGTTTGGAACAAATGTAGTGTTTATCAATAGGTGACATTCTAATAGCTACTTTTGTTTCATGGAAGACTGAAATTTAAGATATATATATATATATATATATATATATATATATATATATATATATATATATATATATATATATATATTGAATCTTAATTTTGAATTAATATTTTTATTCCAGCTTGATAAATTTTTTTTGAAAGTGGTTGTAATAGAGGTTTTTGTAAGTGGTTTAATAGAGGTTTTTCTTAATGAATATATAATTTAATGATGATTTTTTTGGTTATCTGGAAAAAAAGATACAATTTTATCTTAGGAGTTCACTTACTTTTGCACAGCACTGTGTGTGTGTGTGTGTATATATATATATATATATATATATATATATATGTAAATTATTTTCAGATAGAATATTTTCTCCACTTGTCTTTATATATATATATATATATATATATATATATATGTGTGTGTGTGTGTGTGTGTGTGTGTGTGTGCATGTGTGTTTATATATATATATTCGGATATTTCAACAGGCCTTTTGATATGATTCACATGTGGATTGTCAATCTTACATTTTTTTATGCTAAATGTGAAAATGAAGGAAAATGAAAGGCATTTTTGTTATTAGATGTTTTGGAATGGACAATATACTGTACAGACAGTTAAAAAGCTATGTGCCCCTTATGGAGATGGTTCCATAGCTGAGGATACAGTTTGTAAGGAGTTTGCTAGAATTAGAATTGAAAATTTTTATCTAGAAGACAAAAAATGTTCTAGCAGGCCTGCAGTTACTGATGGTGACCAAATCAAAACACTATTACAAAATAAACCATGCTACACCACACAGGATGCTGCAAGGATGCACAACCTATTTCATATGAGTATTGTAAGGCATTTGAAAATACCTGAATCACTATGAGTGCCTCATGATTTAACCATATTAATAGACTACATCTTAATTAATGGACTACATTTTCAATCTGTGGTTTTCTGCTCTGACATTTTTTGAAAGAATGATCACAGGTAAAAAGTGTGTTGGGGTGGGGAGCTCAGGATAAAACAAAATAGGCTGCCATTAATCACTTCAAGGACAGTCTACTTCCAAAAATGTAATATGAACTCCTTCTGCAAAATCAGAAATTGAATTCAGTTAAAGGCAGCAATTGATGAAAAGTGCCCAGAATTGGTTAATTGAAAAAGTGTTATCTTGTATTAAGACAATGCCAAACAAGAAATATAGTTGAGCTTGGATTTGATGCTGTACTGCAACTGCCATAATCATGTGAGCTTGCACCTTTGGACAGAGCCTGTTTTAAAGGTCTTGTGGACCCCCTGAATCTATGATATAGCCACCTGCACTCTACTAGATCTCAATTTTCATAAGGTAGTATTCATATAAAATACAGATTTTATCATACAATAATGGATCATATGCAATATAGGTGAACAATTCAACTTGGAAAATTGAAAATAAATACAAGGTATCTAAATACAAATTAAAAACATCATAATAACATCAACTAGAGATTTCCCTTGTCAAAATGTTGAATAATTTAACACATTCAACATTATGAATAAACAATAGAGAATTATATGCATATAGTGTTTTTATAAGACTCTGTATGAGCAAGATAATTTCAGGAATTTGGATGAAAAAAAAAAACAAAAGTAAAGACCCCGGAATTCCGTCAATATCTGCAAAAATTGTTCATTTCATAGTTGTGCTTAATTTAATTTGTAATGTATATAAATGTAGTTAGAAAAAAAAAATATTGTTAAGATAGTGAAAGTCACAAAGCACTGCCTGGTGCTCCCAGTCATACTTGCCTTCATAGTGAATTTTCAGGGGTAGTACGCACTGGTTCTGCCTTTGTATTACCACTTATTTTGATTACTGCAAAATTCTCCATGTGGGAAGACCTTCAGTTTTCTAGAAGCCTGTAAAAAAACACTTTGACTGGTTCATCACCCACAAAGATTGCAGAATCTAGGAGTAGGGGTGGAATCATGAAATGGCCTTAAATGTAATCAAACAAAATGGCACATATCCAAAAGAATAAATCTAGATACAAATGGCTAAATAAAAGTTCTTGAATCCACTATTTTTTCAATGATATGCCATATCCTTTCAGGACATTAGTTATCATGGCTCTCCACAATTTCTAGTTCTTTCTGGCTCTTAATACATTTTGACTTTTTTTTATCTCTCCTAAACCTTATTCCACCATCCATTTGTTCAAGCATACAAGGTAGGTTATACATTATTTTTCTCTATCCCTCTTGCGTTCAGTCTATCCTGGGCATATCTAATTATCTAAGCCATCTATATGTGCCCTAGAAATTTCAGCTCTTTCTGATGTTAATTATAAGTATCCTTTTTGTTTCCATTTTCTCTAAAACTTCATCAATGCTCACATGTTCAGTCCATGGTCTTCTCAACATCTTTCTGTAGAGCCATATGTTTGTTGCTCAATGTCAAGTTTAGTGATGAACAGATTCTCCTGAATTCAATGACACGTAAAAAGATTTCTATGGCATAACAGTTCAGCACTCTTTTCTTTGTTTCTAACAAAACTTTCTTGTTTCTTAATACATTGCTTAGCATTTGGAAGGCAACTTTTGCTATTTCAATGCACCTTCATATATCAGTGTTGCACTTCCTGTCCTCTGTTAAAACACTTCTTAGATATTTAAATTTTTGTACTTGCTTGATTTTGGTACCTGCAATTTGTAATTTGCATGCTGGGCCGTTCCTTTTTCTTAAATCATTTCATTACAGCCCAATATTTTGAATAACAATCAGGACATGCTAACAATTTGAACTAACTCTGATTTCATGAAATCCATTTATTTTCTAGGGGAAAATAATTTTTACCAAATTTCTTAATTACAGTGATTTACAATTCATAGCATAGTTTTTGTAGAAGGCCAAAAGAAGGGAGCACCCAGTGAGGATCAAACACATTACTCAGTCATAATTGACTTACAGATACTTATAGGAAGTTACTACATATAGTGAAGTCACGCTTGTGGGGTGACAGGTTATTCCATTACATCAAGAATCGATATACAACTTAATACTAAGTTACAAAAACACTCAATATATTCACATTACATACAAAATCTATCATTTTCTCATTCACTATAACTACATTTTAAAAGGAAGTATAAAATCTGGATGGAAAAAATAATCATAAACACTTACAAATTTGACAAATTATCTTTACTCTTGAAGAAAGAAAGTACAAACACAGAGTATAAAGAAATGTCAAAGCTGAAACATGATATGTCTTTTTATCTCTTAGAAAAGAGAAAGACATTTAAAATGTTCCTCTTTCTTCAGACAAACAATAGAATGAATAAGAGAAAAAAAACTGAGTTACTTGTAGTCATGTCTAGAAAGGCAAAAAAGAAGCAATCTAAATTAAAAATGAAAAGAATCAATAATCGCATATAACATAGAATAAAAGCAACATTGCTAATTGCAAACAAATACAGGAGAGATTGTTTGCAAAAGTTTCCAGCATTTTTTTAATTGAAACATAAATGTTTCTACTGTGTATTTTTCTCTAGTCTAAAATAAAGAAGTTGTAGGAATATTTTACACATGCTGTAAAAAAAAAGAGTATTATGACAAAGGATAAAATGAGTGATTTCAAATAAGCATGCCAATATAAACAAAACTATGAAAGTAACTTTATGAATTTAATTACAATATTAGATTAACACACGGTCTCATCATTTTACCATTGAAACACTAGATATAATCCTAAGCCCTATGCTTTAAGTTTCTTCATTCACTTGCCAAACACTCTTTTTGTTTTCCAGTGAACGTTGATCTTCAATTTAAATGCAAGGTCAATCATTATCTTATATCTTCTTAATTGCTCTTCTTTTATTGTTCTCTCTCCATATTTTTTCTCATATTCTTTCACACTCAATAACCCTATGTGCCTTAGTGACTTTATTACCTTGTTTGGGGTGAAATGATTAAAAAGTACACCCAACATAGAATATTCTGGTAATTCTAGAAAAAAATTCTGAGATGGCAAAAACCCGTTTTTTTAACTCCAGCTAAATTTGAAAAATCTTCTTGGAAAAGTAAGATGGGTGATCATGGTCAATTTAAGTTTGACAAAAATAAAATCTCTACAGAAGGATACTGAGAATACCATGGATTAAACATATAAGGCAGTGACAATGTTTTTAAAAAAGGACACATACTTAGCATCAGAAAGAGTCAGTTGAAATTTCTAGGACACATAATGATGAAAGAGGGCTTGGAAATTTTGACACTCACAGGACAGATTAAAGGCAAGAGAAACAGAGGAAAGCAGCACATAACATACCTAATGAGTTTTTTAAATGATTGGCAGAATAGAGATCAGGAGATATAACAAAAAGACAAATTTTACTAAGGTCTACAAAGGACAGGAAATTGTGGAGAGCCATGATCGCCTATGTTCTGAAGAAATACAGCACATAGAAGAAAAATAGGAATGTAATAAGTGTATGAAGATATATTTGCTTTTTTAATTTCTGCAACATTTTGAATAACTTGTGGGGTCAAGCAAGAAAAAATTAAATTAATTAACCATCAAAGTTGAAAGCCTTTAAGGGCAATAGAGTAGTAAAATGACTAATTACTATTTGGGGTTTCTCTCAGAAAAGAGTTTTCTTAGCAGCAACAAGTTAGTCTCTAAACATCAGGTTTGATTGAGCTACATTAAACCAGTAACAAGAACAAAAAGTATAAATTTGAGAAAAAACAAACCTTTAAATTCCATTCAAGAAAATTTAATAACTGAGGTATCTTTTAAATATCCAAAAAAGAAAATGGGACAGGACAAAAATAATCTTTGTGAGTTGGAAACAATAAGGCTAACACTCAAAAGTTATTGAATTGTTTCTTATGATTTGATTAAAGAAAGACAGCCTTCAAGCAAGATGAAATTAAGCCCGAGTTAAGTAAGGAAGTAGAAATAAATGAAAATAAAAAAAAGAGAAATGACAACAAGATTTTGATCAATAAAAGCAAACATTTTTGCTGAAGCTATTAAAAATGTACAACTTGAGTGGTCCAATTATTTTATGATTTCCGCAGTTTTATTTGGAGGAGAAGTAATTCAATTGCCATAAATATATTTCTATCTATTTTTTTCCTCCATTTTGTCCATATAATGTCAAATTTCTTGTTTTTCTTTTTCTATCAAGTGAACTAAATGTCTTCTCACATAATATGGTCACCATTTTCTTGAACCTTTAAGAACTATTTTCAATGCTCACTTTCGTAACATTGAATTGGTTTGAAAGCATTTAGTAAAAACAGACACAAATGAAAAGTACCTTTCTAATATGCTTAAAATGTAAATGGTATAATGAATGCAAAACAGGAAAATTAACAAAATCATTTGAAATAAACTCAACAATGCAAAATATCCAATGAAAAGATGAATACCAGAATTAGAAAGCAGTCAGCATCTCCAATATGTAATTTGCATGTTGAGCTATCCCTTTTGCAACCAAACATGCATTCTGTCTTCTTAAAATTGATGTTTAGTTCAATCTTCTCATTTTCCTTCACTAAATTTTGTAAGAATTTTTATACTTTCCTTTCTATGTCTGTTATCAACATTGTGTCCTTTGTATATCTTATGATGTTAAGATTGTAGCCACCAATAATTAATCCTGGTAGGACTTCTAATTCACACAGAATCACTTCACTATATAGATTGTATAAATCCGGTAAGGAAAAAAATACTCATCTTACATCCCTTTCTAATTTTGTATATTTACTGAAGTCATTTTCATTCCATAAGCAGGTGGTTTGCTGGATGTATAGGTTCAGGATTACTCTATTATCTTTACCAAATACAGGGTGTGAAGGGTAAATTGTCACCATATTATATTTTTAATTTTGCGTATTCATGTTGTTTGTTTCTTATTTTGTCAACTGCACAGTATAGTATGGTCAGATAGGCACTGCCTGTGAGAAAAAGAGCACCATAATGCAATTTACCCTGCCAGAAATTTGGAGATGCTGTACTGCTTGGCATTCATGCTGGAAGCTCCAACATGAACATTTGAATCTGAGGTCAGTGAAGAAGTTTAAGAAAGAGTTGGATGAGTCTAATGGAGATTTTCAAAGTATGACAGCTCAGAAAATTCACTCTGATTGTTCTGATAAGAAAAGAACTCCTGAATTTGTTGGTGAGGGCCTCAGACTCAACACAGTGACCTACATCAGGTGCCTTGAGGTGGTAGTGTTGTCCTGGGTCAAGAGGGTGGCTACTGGAAGATCCTATATCTGGTAACAGGACTCTGCACCATGCCACAAAAGCAGTAGAACCCAATCATGGCTGTCAGATAAATTCTTACATTTGGTTACCAAACTCCCCAGATTGCAACCTCCTTGATTATAATGTGTGGGGCACAGTTGTGCTAACAATCAACAAAACTCTTTGTAACACCAAAGATGAACTTTTGGCAAGGATTATGGCAGTATTCACCAACTTAAACAAGAAGAACACCCAGAAGAATTGCAGGAGATTCCAAAAGTCATCCAGAGATCATAGTTGAAGCCAATGGTGATTTTATTGAATAAATTTACTCTTTAGTATTTCAAGATATTTTGTGTAATTTTGGTAAATATATCTGTTAAAGTGAGATGTCAGTATTATTTTTATTTTTGCATAATTTAGATGACGATTTATCCATCGCACCCTTCATGTCCCAATTACCTAGGCGTTTCTAAAGTTCTTTCTGAAGTACTTTATGGGTAGTTACATCATAGTAAATATTACTTTTTTCTGAATTGCATCACACAGAAATAGTTTTTCTACTTTGTCATTAATTTTCCATACAAGAAAATATATATCTGGATCAAAAGTAAATACTCCAAACATTTGTGCATTTTTAGCCATAATTCCGACCATTATCAACATCCAGTAAAAATGAGAATGTCCAAGGTGTTTTACTCAGGTGTGATTATGCAGAAGGATAATGAGGGGAGAGTAAGCAATGAGGAAGTCTGAAAGTAAATGCCAACAAAGAAACTTTATGCTCAGAATCAGGAAGAAACAGCTAGAATACTTTGGGCACATAATGAGGAAGGGGTAGCTTGGAAAACTGAAACTTCACAGGGCTTATTGAGAAGAAAAGGGACACAGAATGGCATGAGCCACCTACCTCCTACCTGTCCAGCTTGTATGAATGAATAGCGGAAGAGATAGGAAATTTTAGAGATCCACACTCAACCATGTCTTCAAGGGATGCAGCATATAGAAAAAGTATGAGAGAGATCCATACAGAGAAAATTAATGAGAATACACCTGGAAGTGAGTTATGGTAAATTTGGTTGAATCTGTTTTGTTCTGGAATTAAATAAAGAAAGATGATCATATCTGAAGTTTTAGATAAAAAACGTAAGGTGAATATTAAGTTAAATTTACAACCAAAATACCCAATAATACAGATTAAATATAAAACTGATAAAAACATCTGGTATAATTTTGTAAATAAAACTTGCAGATAAAAACAGCTTAAGTGAATAAAATTACAACATATATATATATATATTCTTTAATGGTTTTAATTAAGATAGTGTAATATTTATTAGAATAATTGAAAACACCTGATTGCTCAAAGAAATATTTTACTATCATCATTATGACCAAATACAAAAAATGGCATGAATATTTGTTGTAGTAAAGAAAAGACTGTCAACTGATAGTATCAACTACAATAGATTTCTTCTGTTTCTCGACCGCAACACTTGTAGCCAAATCGCAGTTCAAATGATAGTCTGACGTAATAGTCCAACAAACAATGTAGAAACAACAAAATGGGGTCACACATCCAAACTTCACTTCTCACCAGCAAAAACGCGTGTTCGTTCCACCAAGCTCAAAAAAAATCTTCTCCTTTTATAAGCAAAAAACAACGGCTTCTGTTCACCGAGAGAATTTTCTGATTGGTCACACCATTCAGGAGAGGGAAGAACATTAGCATAGCTTCTAGTCCTTAAAGTAGATTTTTGCTAACTACTTTTTGGTAATTTTTCTTTGGCAGATCGTACACAAAACACTAACTTTTTTTTCGGGGTAACTGATTATCTCTTTCGCTACAATATTGCAGTTCAGTTTAATAATGCAAACCCACAGAGAACTGTACAGAAATGTACAATACAGTCAGTCATATCGCTATGTGCAGAGAAAGCTAGAAAACAAAACACATCAATTTTTAAAGACCACCATTAAGTAAAAAAATATCAACAATTTAAGATATTTTAACATTTGTTAAACTTGCCATTAGCAGATCTTATGGTTTTATTTCTTCAGGTATTGTGTTTATTTATTTTCTTATAGGATATTTGGCAATGAACAGTTTTAAAGTTTTCTGGATATACTTTTTATTTGAGAACTGCTGCTGGCATGTTTTTTTTTATTATTGTTTTTTTTATGGCAAAGCAACCCTTTGTAGGTTATTTAAAGACAGAAAATATTTTTACATCAAAAAAATTTTCTGATAGAAGTCCTAAGTAACCCATCACTTGCAGGCAAGAAGAGGTAGATTCATATATTTCCCAAGAATATTTGCATCTAAGTAAATATAATGAATGTTAGTGGAATTGGAACTTAGCTCTCTGATTTCCAATACATTAACCAGTACACCACACTCACATCCTATTTTACTGCACCTGGTATTCCCAAGTGGTCACCCATCCACGTACTGACCAGGCTTGATGTTGCTTGACATTGGTGATCCAATGAAAAGCATTGTTTCAACATGATATGGCCACAAACAAGGTTTTCTGTTCTTTACTTTTGTTGGTTATATGTCATAGAAATTCATTCTTTATGTAAAGAATGCTGTTCTTGTGCATATTACTGTCAGCAAATATTGAGAATCTTTTTGCCTTGCAAGGTGCATTTCTATTTTCTGAAATGGTATAATAAATGATATTTTGTATCCATAACTTTTCATCCTAAAAAGAATTTTCAGTAAATATCTAATGAAAACTAGTGACATTTTCTTTTTTCCTTTCAAAATGACCTGAGAAATATTAATATATCTAAGACATGGTCTTCGAATAAAACCTCCTACTTTTACATGCTTTTTGGTATGGTGCTAGTAAAGCCAGGCAGATGGTCATGGTGTTCGTGTAGTGAATGTGACAACATTTCATTTTAGTATTCCTTATGTAGTTATATCTTTATTCTGTTCACACAAATGTTGTTCTCTTTACAAGTGGCAAAGCCTACTTTCATCTCTCAGGCAGAATAAGCAGAATTTTTGTTACTGCATAGAAAACTATTCCAAACAACTCAATGAAAGACTTCTACACAGCAAAAGAAGTTACTGTGTGGTGTGTTGTTGTAAATATTGATGTTTGGGGCCTTTGCTTTTTGGATGATAAGAATGATCAAGTAGTTTCAGTAAATTCTAATTGTTATGTGAAGATGTTACAAAATTTTCAGAGGTCAAAACACAAGCCTTCCTAATTACAGTTTATAGAGTTTATGCTTTTTTTTTTTAAATACTACTGTTTACCTAATACAAGGCCCAAGAGCTACTAAAGGTAGAGGATTAATGAATCAGATTGTTTTTAGGGTGCAAAAGAGGAGGAAGCGGGAAGAGAGTCCTGTTATCTAGGATAGCTATTGGCTGGCCCTAGACTTGAGAGTCTGCTCCCCAAAGTGAAAGGTCTGTGGAAGAAACTGTTCAGGTGGAACTTCCTTCTAACCAGTTGGACGAAAATGATTTGACACTGTTTACATGCCATGGCAAGTTCTAGCTGTGAATATCTGAACTGAGAATCAATCCTGTATGAGCATTCACCATAGAAATAGGGATAGGATAGGGAGAGGTTACCAATATTTTGTCTGTGGAAAATAATTAATCAACAAGGCAGTGTAATCACTTTTGAACTGTGTATAGTAAGAACTGAGCAACAACAGGCCATATATATCAGCAATACTCCATTTTTGGTTTGATCTAACTCTTGTAAAGATAGAGCAGGGGAGAAGAAGTTACATATTTTCTGGAGTGATATAATGAACGGCCTATTCTTCCAGTATCATCAATGATGATATGAATGTATGAGTTGATTTGAGGTCTGGAATGAGCTCTAATTCCAAAAGAGTTGAACCTCTGTTGGGACTAAATCTCACTCCAGACCTCATTGAGACTATGACCACTCATGAAGACTAGAGAAAATTTAGTGTCTGCTTAGTGGTCGTGAAACATTACTAGCTTTGTTTAGGAGGTATTGAATAATAAAAGCCAGTCTTTCCCCCATTGATCTGTGGGAGATAGATCAGATGAGAGATTAACTGCCAGGCTAGAGTCATCCAGATTTTTGTAGGTACACCGATACACTGTGATATCATCTTCATATATATATTTACTAATGATCTGAGAATATTCTTGGGCAGGATGGATCCACCACACACACAGGGAGAAAATAGAGATTTTGAGAGATTTGTTTCCAGGACACTTGATCTTATGCGGTAACATTGGATAGCCTACATATTTGCCTTATCTCTCGCCATGTGGTTATTTTCTCTAGGGATAGCTGAAAGCTGGAGTCCACAAACATGGACTGACAACAATTTACAAATTGAAGGCTAACAATTATAGAAATACTGGTGATAATGACTGGTCAGAAATTGATTACAAAATACAACAGTGTATCAAGAATAAAGATCACCATTCAGAAAATATTGTTTACATTATCAATATTAGAACATTTTTTTCTAAGTAAATTTATCTTTATGCCATTATTTACAACCTTTCAAATGTGGGTGGACATAGGGGGCTCCGGATAGTGGTACCACTGTTGATGTTTGGCACACTGCACCTTTGTATGGAGAGGCATCACTGGTCCTCAGCCATCACTTAAATCTCTCATGTGATGGCTCCATTTTGCAATGTCCCAGTAAACCAGTTCAGATAGTGGGCTAAACTCATATGACAGCATGGTGCTAACACAGCACCACTTGGTGAAGGAGCTCCTCAATGCAGGGTAGAAGGGCTCCTCAAATGAACTACAATGTTAGCAACCAAGGCAAGCCACCTAGTTGAACGATATCAGCTGTCGTCTAACCAGGTGAGGGATGGGATCCGCCAGGTTAAAAGGCCAATGACACACCACATGATGAGGACACCAAGACTCTGTCACACAACTACAATAGATGTAGGAGAATGGTAAACATCTCAGTATATCAGCGCCCACAATGCCTCCTTCTGAGGTTAAGTGCTTAAGAAGAAGAGGATGTGGAAGGTTTTATTGACACACCCTGTATTTACATGTATTTTCTTGGTGAATAGATCCATGACATTTCAAATAATGGAACCGTGTTTGATCTAAACATAATTTAAAAGTACAATTCCGTCTAAGTTTATTCTGATTAAGCATTTTCATTTTTACAAGTTTACTGATAAACTTGGTTTTATTTTCTCTTCATTCACCCTAGTTATGCTACTTAATATCCTTGACAAAATCCAAAGAGGGTCTTTCATGTTAACGGTACTTATCTGGTATCTGAACTTCAGACACTTTCTTATTCCATGATGTAGCTTCCCTCTGTCATTTCTATAAATATTTTCATGGCAATTATTTTAATAAGGTTTCATCCCTTGTACCATGACCACAGGAATTTGAGTATACTACTACAGTGTAACTCGGATATAAGAGAGATTTTCTCTGGTCCCAAATTAGAGCCAAACTTACCTAAACAAAATAGACCAAACCCGGATATAAGAGACTTCTTATCCGGTCCCGATAACTCTCTTATATCCGGGTTACACTGTATAATAGCAAATGAGTCTCACAGTTTTATTCTTGAAATAGATGTATTTATGTATTCTAATTGTTTCTTTTTTTCATATGTGCTTAGAAGTTAAAAGTAGATGGTGTAACACTATTTTTTAAATGTCTTACAATCATGTGTTTTTAAATTGTAAGTCATTTTGCAAATTTCTTACATGTTCTTTTCTAATGGCTTCTTTTATTTCACATTTGCTAAGAAGTTTAAAAGTAGATGGTGAAACACTTTCCAATACTTAACTCTGAGAATTCCCTATTTTGGAAATCATCTTGATGCTCTTTGAAGCTTCCCACTATTTAACAAATATCTTACAATTGTAGAGATATGAGTATCCTATTTATCCGTCAATTCCAATGCTAATTGAAAGATGTCATCATCCAGAAGTTATTACTTCAGAATCATAATAGTCTAATTTAAACATGGGAAAATTGGAGACAAGAATGGAAGTTGTTCATTATATTCAGTTTGTATGAGAACTTACTATAGCAGTGGTTCCTAAATGGCACAACATGCCTCATAGGTATGGCAGAAGAAGATAGCAGGTGAAGTGGAATGATTGAAAGGCAATCAAAGATTTAGAAACAATTTTTTAAAAAATCATATACCAAAAATAAATATGATTTCAAAATGTGAAATATTGTGGATTACTTGCAATTGCATGAGTGAATCCCAGTATAAATAGTTATAAATAATTATTGAGCGATTTTACCATTGTGATATTTTTGCATTAAGTATTAAGAATATAGTCCACAACTTGGAGGAAAGAGTTACCAATGATAATGTTCTGACTTTGAATCTGCTGTTATCTCCCTTTAAGTCTCTCTCTCTGATTATTTTCTTATTTTTAAATGTACTTGTTATCACATAAAATTTAATGTGGAAAAATTTAAATGCAATGTCATTCACTATCTGCCATCCTTCTCTTTACCATTCTTTTGTTCTTGTTCCTTAGCAATGTCCCAGTTTCTAACTCTTTCACATCCAGTAACCCATTGCATCTCTGTGACTTTATTGCCTTGCTTGGGGTGAACTCAAATAAAATAAACAAAAAAATTCAAATTTTAAATAACAAAATTTATTCAATTTTTCAATACTTCATTTAAAATACCTTTTTTTTTATTCCATAGAATTTATTAAAGCCACCATTCCTCCAAAATATTGCAGTGATAGAGAAAGAAATAAATAAAAATAAATAATAAAAATTTCATCATCATGAAAAAATAGCACCAGTCTACAAAACCATAGTTCAACCAACCAATCAGAAAGTTTTCACTATCAGGATATAGGAAAAGAAAATAATGACAAGGGGACCAAAATTTCACAATCTATAAAAATAGACATATATTTAAAATTCCCAGGGCACAAAGCCATAGTTCAATGAACTAATCAGAAATTTTGTCCATTCTCTGATGTTATGGTCATCAAAATGTGACCAGATGTCAATTTGAGTTGGCTACTAAATTGTCCTGCTACATGAAAGAATATACACCTTTTCTTTCTTCAACTTTTAAACTCTTTGCTACCACATTTTTGTATTTGTGTGTGCATATATATTATATACATATTTTATATATATGTATATATATATATATATATAATTACATTCTCTCCATCATATATTCACAAAACATCCTCTATAATTATCCTGTCTTCCCTTTGCCATTTTTGATAGTTTTTTTCTTAATGTCGCTTTTTCAATTCTATTTGTTTTTTTTATATATACACTCTTTTCCCCCTAGAAAGTTCAAAGATCATATTTATTACAGTTTACTCATCATGAAATATGCAATTTTAATTTTATATCTCCATATGTGCAACTTCACAAAACTGTGTTGGTTCATTTAAGGAATAAACCAAAAACGTTTTTGTACCAGTCAACTAAAGAATTATATCCAAACTGTCTGCAAGTATCTTACAAACTTCTTAAGTGTGCTGTTCTAAATAAAGACGTTGCTTTAGGATAAAAAAATAATATTCACAATATTTAATCATTGTGGAGGGAAGGTGAAAACTAACAAATTCATGAAACCAAAATAAAATTATGAATTTTATTTTCCTCAAGATATTTTTTTTTGTCACAGACATTTGACTAAACTTTGTATTTACCATCATCAATAGATTACTAATAATGTAGTCTTCCTGCCTCAAGAAAGTGAAAAGGGTTGGTTGAATGGAATTTGTCAAATGCTACCTGAGGCAAGTAGGAATGCATAACAAACTATTTTTCTTTTTAATTATCTGGTTCAGCAATTAATAATGGAATAAGTTTCTAATGTTCAGAAGTGATTAACAAAAGACAATGAATGCAAACACTTAATTACATTTGCTCAAATCTGTTGGCTTCAGTGTTTGAAGACCAAAGGATAAAAGAGTCATGGACAATCATTAATGGGTCACTGCTATTTCTATTTTAAAAATTCTCCTCAAAGACACAATGTAATAAAAAGCTACCTTATATAATATTTAATGTTATTTACATTACCAACATATGGATTAATGCCTTCATCTTTGTTGTTATTATCACATTTCAGCCATTGTATTTTCTGGCCTTTATCAGGTGTCTGTTGGAGTCTAGAATGAGTGGCCATGGTTAGATGTAAAATAAATGACAGAGCTGTCCGACCAACAGAATTTACAATGTTTGCAATAACAAGAAAAAGAAAATGGCAAAATTGATATAAAGGAAGCAAACAATATATGCAAGGCAAATTAGTAGTAATAAGGTAAAGCAACAGTAATATACAAAACGTTCACAAACTAAGAATTGGGGTTGACACACAAGAGCAAGTTCAGACAAGCGAATGTTGCATTCTAACTTCAAGACAAGACTGGGATTGTGAATCAGACAATAGGCAAACCTATCTACTCCCATTGAGGAAAAAAATTAATAAACAAATAGTAAATAAAATTTCAGAGTTTAGGCAGAGATGCTAGAAGTATAGAGTTGAAGTCTGCTTTAGAAGGAACCAGAAAACCAATCCTAAAGAGAAAATAAGAAAAACTTCCACTCCTGTGCAAAAGACCGTGGAGGAGTGTGAACAAGATGATAAGCTAATCTATCTACTGCTATTTGATATGATACTTGCTAATTATTAAATTGAGAGGGCGATGTGAAACTTTGGGCCTATATTGTATATGCTATGTAATCAATAAAGTATTATGCATATGTATCCAGAGGTACCCATTATAAATAAATAAAATTTATGATATTACACATTTATGAATAGGAATATAACCTATTTAGTTTAAGTGGATACATGCCTGAGTGTACCCGCTATGAGATCTTAGCTTGAGTCTCACCAGGGACAATTTGTCAAAGAGGTTACTTCTTGATACTATCAGCCTGGGGAGACATTCAAAGCACACAGCAAATGTTGGGAAGTGTCTGAAAATGCATAACCTGGGTTGACATAATTCTTCTAAGTGAAACTGGGTAGACAAAACTATGTGGAAGCTGCCGATGTTTATGCAAGCATGAAGTCAGAAATCATGCCAGATAATGTATTCTCTCACAGAAAATTTAACTATGGTCCACTCAGCCTAGTTGCAGTATAAGCCACAGGTTTGCTTCATGAGTGTCGAAGGAACTCAAATGTGCCTGAGCAGGGGTCTGCAGCAGAGATTAGCAAGCCATTTTTTTTTATACAATAAGGTTCACCCCTTACAAGGCCCAGGGGACACTCAAGGTAGAGGGTTATGTTAGTAGGCAATTTGTGTGGATAAGAGTGAAAGACAGTTAACCCTAGCAGGTTAAGAATTATAGTGATTTGGGAAACCTCCTCTTGGGAGTCGGTTCCATAGAATAGAGTTTCATAGGAAGAAGCTGTTCAAGTGAAACATGCTTCTCACCAATGAAATATGGAGGGAATATGGGTGGTTTGCTACTATGTAAAATAATTATTTACCTGCTGCCCTACACAGCAAGATGTGGCACAAGGCCAAGTTTAAAGTGGGGTTACCGAGCCTGTAAAAATGGTTTGCTACTATGTATGTGGCAAGGCATATCCTTGCTTTGAAGTTTTGAATTGGTGAGACCAGGGAATGTAGTTCATCTGTGGAAGTAGTGATAAAGCAATGAGAGGCTAACCACATCCCAACTGTGGGAGAAAGGTTACATACTTAAAAATAAAAAGCCAACCATTGTAACAGGTACTAACTTTCTCAAATTAGATTCCCAGATAACATTGGTTTCAGCAAAGAAGTTTCTGAAGTGTTTTGTTAGAGATGTTAATAAAATAAATAATATATAAGAATAATTTAGGTTTATGGATTTGTTTTCATTGTGCGCTGTTTGTGCAGAACAGACATGCTAGAAGGCTTTTGTTGCTTACAGGCATCTGTTGTCAGAAGGTGTAAGAAACATGTTCTAACTTATGACGAGTAGTGCTAAGTAGTGTTGTATTTTTTATGCTTTTCTCTTGTTGAACAATGCATGTTCTTTTACAAAACTTAGTTATTATATACGAGAAGGTTACACAGTTTTTTATTGATATGAAAGTTTCTAAGTAAACTGTTACAGTGAGTTCATTTTGCTGAAATAATGGAATCTTTCGTTAGTAACATTAACAAAAATCATGTGCTTATCAAATATTAAATTTGAAAAAATTATTGATGGATAAATTCTATCTCAAATATGGGTTAGACAGTAGGGCAGACTGTGCTCTCTAGCCTTGATTGACAGTCACTGTAAGAGAAAAACTACACTGAATTAAAAAAGAAACAGTTGGGTGTAATTCCGACTAATGAAACCTACTTCATACAGCAGCATCAACTAGTGTGGTTTGGGTGTGGACTTATACTCTAAAAAGCCTCTACAAGTTATGAAAGAAAAATAATTTATAATTTTAGGTGCCTAACACAAGGGGAGTTATAATAATAGCTGGGGGTGGTGTCATAATTTTTTTCCATGTATAATAAATTGTAGATTTTAAAAAATGGGGATATTAAATAAAATGGATCAAAAAGTGCATAATTTACAAATGTGATTGTTTTAATAAGCTGAGTGTGGGGGTAGGAAAATTTCATAAAATAAAAATAAATATTTCCATGTCTATCGGGTATATATATATATATATATATATATATATATATATATATATATATTATGAAGGCAAGAAAATTATTTCAAGGATTCCATCAAAGCAAAAATTGCAAAAAGGTGCTTTCCAAAATGATTGAATTATCTTTGCAAAATTTTTTTCTGAAAACATGAGTATTTGGATAATACCATGCCCAAAACTTGAGAGCAATAAGAAAGTATTATGCGAAAAAAGGACATTTAAAGGACACTTCTGATTAGGATCAGACAGTGCCAGTTGAAATTCTTGCATCACATAATGAGGATGGGAGACTTGGAGAATTTAACACTCAGAGGGATATCAAAAGCAGCAAGTAAGATACCTAATGAGCTTTTCTAAATGGATTGTAGAATGGAGTGTGAGAGAGGGATATTAAAGAGATAAACATTGCTATGATCTACAAGCAGTAGTAAGTTGCAAACAGTCACGATTGCTGATGTCCTGAAGTGATATGTCTCGGAAAGGGATATATTTGAATGAAATAGCCAAGTGGTTTTGGCTACTATAACCAAGTAGAATATGGTAGCAGTAATCGACTGGTATGTGTCGTAGTCACAGGTAAGAAGTGTAGGTCAATGGCATAGTCCAATGGGTGCCGTTACAGACTTAGCTCTCAGACTAAGGCTCTAACTCTCGTACCTACACATCTGTCAGTATTTATGATGGACAGTAACCAATCATATTCCAGTGAGGAAGAATACAGGTGTATGCATATTTCATTACATCACAAACAATATAAAATGGTTAAGCAATGTTTTAGAAAGATTTAAACACACAACATCTCTTTTATGAGAATGATATGTAAAACTTCTGAAGTTTATGATGTAAGGAAAGTTCAGATGCAAAAAATCGTAAGTCTCGGATTGTAATTCCAAAGAGTCATTAACTAGTCTTGCAAATTCAAATTCAGAAAATTCTGGCGTCATAAAAGGGTAAAAAATTCATACTACAACTTGCAATGTAAAATTACCTTCTACTCCCAAGTGAATGTGTGGTCCAAAGCAGCATTCTTTTATTTGTTTAAGGATTGATTGTTTGAGACCGTGCAAACAGAAGTGCAAATAATGACCACATTTCAATACGTACTAAAGTCAACCTAAACTTGATCCAGATTTTCTTTTCCAACAGATACACAGAAAAGACAAATTCTTTTTTAAGGTAAGACTTGGTTTTCTCCTTCATTGTCATAGTGTATAAGCATATGAAATAGATAATTATGAATGGATTCACCTGTTGAGAATGAAATGAGGATTCTGTAAATTCTCAATTTTTGTTCAACCACATGCACAAGTGGATTGATTAAAGTGGTCAATTGCCTGTGCACTGCACTGCAACACACATTCTCTTATCATAGCACCATGTCCGATCGTGGTGTACAGTGCCCCATATGGCAGATGATGTTACAATCACAGGTTTTTCTGAAGTGGATTTTTCCATCTCCTAGCAATATTATGGCCATTGCCTCCAATAAGAAGCTCATCCATTCCCACCAGGCTGTTTTGAATTCAGAATTTCCATTCTTGACTGGTTGTCAACTATGGCCCTGTCTGTCCTGCTGTTTAATCATAGCTGGAAGGTAAGGAAATTGATGCATACTTTTCACAAGTGCATTTGCACTGGAATTTTAAGTTGTCTCTCCAATTTCTCACTCTGAAGTATTATCCATTATATTCTCAAGCAGTCACTCATCTAGATACTGACACAGTTTGATCCTGCTTAACTTCAATGATTGGACAAGGTGTTTAAACATGGTATGACCATAATTATATCTACATTTTCTTTCTTTCTTTCTTTCTCTCTCTCTCTATATATATATATATATATATAAAGTGAACAGTGAAGTCAACACTCGGGTGGGCTGATGATTGCGTCCAGCATGAAACAGATTGTGGCCTCTAAGTACTGACTTCAATGTTCACTTTTATATTTATATTTACATATGCACTATTTCTGTCTGATATTGAGCACACTTTAAAACTATATTTCTATATATATATATAATCAAAACAAAAGGTGGACTTTGTATCTTTCTCTTTATGCTTCAGTTTAGTCAAAATGTTAATATATAATAAATATCATTAATGTTATTGTTAATATTGTTATTTTGTTAGCTTTTTTATTCCTCAAATTTTATTAAATGATCTATTAAATCTCTCTCACTATATATATATATGTATATATATATATATGTTTGTGTGTATGTATATGTGTATATATATATATATACACACACGCACACACACACACACAGGGTGTCCATAAAGTTTCTTCACAACATAAAAAATATATTACAAAGGCAACTGATGTGGCACCACAACTAGATGACCTTCAACCAACCATCATTTTCCAGCAAGATGGTCCACCAACACATTGTTCATGGGTTCCTAAATTAAACATTTCCTTGACTACATCGTTCAATAGATATCATTCCCCAGGACTTCTTTCTATAGGGTTATGTTAACGATATTGTGTATCAAATAAAGATATGGGACATCACTGACGTAAAGCAAAAGATCACTGATGCCATAGCCACCATTGTTGAGTCTATGCTAAAGGGAACATGGCAAGAAACTGAGTACCACCATGATATGCTTCATGCAACCAATGGTTGTCATACAGAGGTGGATTAAAAAAGTTCAACATCAACTCCACATTTTACAACACTTATTTGTATGTTCATTTGCTTTTCTAATATTTGTTTTTGTACAGAGTTTTTGTGGACACCCTGTATGTATATATATATATATATATATATATATATATATATGTATATATATGAGAATGACATATATATAGGGGAGGGCTATTGATGAAGCTGCATGAAATGATGATATCTTTAATGTTGTCTATTTATTAACTAGAAGCTTTAGATTATGTCTTGAATGCATATATAATAGTGAGATATATAAAAGAAGATTGATTTGTTTTTTATGGCTTATCAACTCCTTGTAAGCTATAGAAATGCTGAAATATTTTTAGATCGTAAGTAGATGATAATGATTTTGTGATACAAGTCATATAAATTAACCCATAGCTTTGGGGAGGAGAAGAGGAGGATTCATACTTTTCCCAGGGATATTTTCATGTAAGCAAATATAACAAACCCAACATTAATTAAAATTCGGCACTCCGATTAATAATGCCAAGCCATTATCTATTACACAACCTGCCCCTCCAATCTTACAGAACCTAGTATTCACAAGTGGTCACCCATCTAGGTCCTGACCAGGCTTGATGTTGCTTAAATTCGGTAATCATACAAGAACTGATGATCGTGTGGCCATAAGCCTGACAAAGGATGAGTACTGAAATGAAAATTCTAATTTGATTGATTGATTTGTCTTGTTAATGGCATGTATGGCACATCAACTCCTTATAGGTCACATAATGCCAAATTCCAATTTTCTTGGGAGTTTGAAAGTAATAAAAATATGATATGCTATTCTACCTTCACAACTGAATACATGGTAGATGATACTCAGCTTTTGTGCATGTACATGTGTGTGCGATGTTGTAGATTTATTTAAGTTATATTTGGGATATACTTTAATTTAAGAATTTGTAAGATATTATATGGTTTAATGTCATGAAATTTCTATTATGTTGGTTATTTGGTAGTATTTTAAATGAATTTGGGTTGCTACAGTTTTTTAGTATGAGTCTTGTGGGTAATTTATATAAAAATATTTTCCTTGTATTTCTACTATAAAAACATAATTTCATACTTTCATAGTCTTTTGTTTTTGTTTGCGGGTTCCCCATTTGCCCATAGCTGGGACCCAAATAGTAGCTACCACCCTGCATTAGCTTAGATCTGGGATAAAAGGAATTAAGAGGTGGTTTCATGGTCCTCAAAACCTTTAATCTCCTTGTTGCCAGTCATAGAGAGAAACATTCAATCTTTGAAACTTGTGAATTGCTGCTGCTGAATCACAAACAAAGAGGGCTTACGGCCGCATTATGCTGAGACACAGGTTCCCATACAATCACCCAAGTTAAGCAACATCGAGCTTGGTCAGTACCTAGATAGATGGGAATACCGGGTACTGTAAACTCAGCTCCATGGATGGTGTAATGGATAATGACAAAAAAATGTTAATCAAAAACCAAGTTCCAATTCCAGTTGGGTTTATTATAATCAGTTACATTCAAATACACTAGGGAAAGGTCTGAATCCACCTCTTCTCTCCACAGATATAGGTTAATTACTAAGACTTATATCACTAAAATCATTATCTCCCCCCAAAAATAAAACTGTTTACAAAATATTTAGATTTTGGCATTAAATAATACATAGAGGTTAGTATGCCGCTAAACAAAAGCAACTAACCAACAACCAAACAAAGAAGTGTATCAAATAACAGAAATCACATAGCTTGGTCTTTAACAAGCAGAAACAACTAAAATAGCACATGTAACATGTAAGAATAAATAATAACAATCATGATGATGATGTTCCAGACGAATTCAAATGAAAGGTTAGAAAGTAAGCGTCTGTCAATAATGGAAAAAGCAATAACAGTGGACTTGAGGAATGTATTTTTCTGCAAGATTGTTTTAATTGAAAGATTTTATAAATTTCAACTGTTTCATCAGCTGTTCGGACAATGAATGCTGAATGTTTCCTTTTCAGGAAACAGTGAATATTATCATTGCCATTTTAATAAAATGGAGAAATATTTTCTAATAAAAAATGTGTTTCAAATAACCTACATTTTGACATTATGTCTGTGATTAATCAGTTTATGAGTTTGTTTTTTTTCAGAATTTGCTGTTAGTTTTTTTCACAAGGTCTTATACTTTCTGGCCTTTCTTAAGTGTCGTTTCATTTGATTTGGTTGTTGGCTTTAAAGTCACATCAACCTTTGTTAGGTCATTTCATGCTTAATAAGATTTGATTGGACATCCTGGTCTGTGTATTACATTTGTGAATAATATTTTAGTATCAGTCGATGAAAAGCAATAACCTTTTAGAAGGAGTTCATTTAGAGTTAAGGATTTTGGTATGAAGTTCAGTTGGAGATTAACAATACCGAAAATAAAAACTGTTACAACTTTTGTCAACCTCATCATACCTACATAATTGATTTGATTGCTGGGTTTAAAGTTATATATTAAAGCTTTAGTATCATTCAGCAATAACCTTTACCTTTTTGAAAGAGTTCATTTAAAGTTAATGATTTTGGTATGAAGTTGGAGATTATTTTGTTCATTTAATTATTCATTATTGCTTAAATTTTTAAATATATCTTGGTTTTCTTAAGAAATTTTATTATTTTATTTGGATCAATCTTGTTGAAGAGTTCATTCATATTCTTTGTCTGATAATACTTTTCATGAACCAGACTTAAATCTATACATTTTATAAGTATGTTCAAATGTACATCATTCATTACATGTATAGCACATAGGTGGATATTCTTTTTTCACTAAGTAGCTGTGACTAACAGAAGTGTGGCCAAGTCAGAGTCAACCTAGTACTGATGCCTCTTAATGTTCTATAACCAGTTTGCCATTTGATGTCTGGTTGGATTCTATAGAGATGATTATTTATATGCTTCTTCCATTATTTCTACCATTTTGTCTATGATGAATTTTCTGATAATTGGTCTGAGATCAGTATTCTGTTATTTTACAATATTTATGTCCCACTTTATTGTTGATGTCATAAACTAGATTATGTGTCCTCTCTCCACTGAACTTTTGATTATATTTGACCTACTACATCCATAGTTCACGAAGCACATCTCTTTCTGATTCTTGATGAGTAGCATCATTCAGCTTAGGAGTCAATATGATTATCACCTGAGGAACACTGGAGAATAACAAGCTGAAATGCTGCAAAACTACAAAGGCAAATTAGTCTTTAAAAAAATTCTTCATTTTATAATGCCATGTTTCTTCACAAAGCAGGCAACCATGGTTCTCTATCGATGTCTTTGCGTTATTACCTGTGACTTGCCATGATTTTTTGGGGGAAGGTAGAAATGTGTTTTCCTGTTGCCATTTTTACAGTTCTGAATTCAAAGTACCGATTCTCCTACAGTGGTTGCCCCCCAAGGCTAGAGAGTCCAGTCTACCTTGCTATTTAATACATAGCTGAAGTGGAGGAGGAATATTAAATAGATTCATGTCTTTCCCAAGTACATCCAAAAAGAGAACCTTACTTATTCCATCTTCCACATGGCTAAACATTATTCTAGCCACACATCAAACAACAAATAGGTTGAATGATTTTAAAATTGAATTTTTATATTGTGTTGATCTCATTTTTTTTTTACTAAAAATGGTATAAGCATTGTTTTTATGTATGGTATCTATAATTATGCTTCTTTTAGGTATATTTAGTGCTGACCTTTGACTATAAGATATGTTTGGTTGGCTGCCCTTGGCAAATCTAAGAATAAAAGATAAATAGATTATCACTCATGACCAACAGGGTGCAAAATCTGTCAGCTGTATGTGTGTATTTGGATAGCAATCACTGTTTTTATATGTTCCATTGTAGATGCAAGAAAAAATATAATGAAAAGGTTACTCACATTTTAAAGAAACCTCTCTCTCTATATATATATATATATATAGAGAGAGAGAGAGATAGATAGATAGATAGGATTAATACAAATATAAAATTTGTCTCTTAGCTGATTGATATTACATTAAGAATCTTGACTTCAGAGTTTTGTAGACAAACCCTCCAGCAAGCGCTCCATCCACTTGTCAGGAGCTACCAGCAATTGACTGTTTATTTTCTTGTTTTTGTTATATATATATATATATATATATATATATAAACAAGGACAAAAAGAAAAGGAAACTAAAATTTAAAAGTCTAACCATCTCCTTTCTATAGTATGTATGTGTAATTACATCAATATAAACATCACTTGAGTTCAACAAATCCCTAAAGGATCAAATGCATCACACAATACAAGGATCTCGAGACATAGTCACAGGAATATTTAGTGAGGCTTTTTGCTGCTGTCATTCATCACTTAGCTGGTCAATACAACTGATTTCATAATTTATGACATAAATATGTCCCGTTATTTCTATCCAGAGAAACTTGCTTGAATGTATATATGCAGCCTTGATTCTCATGCCTACACTGCATATATATATATATATATATATATATATATATATACACACAACTTGAAACACACTATATGTTGGGTGCTGAAAAGTTATGGGCCAAATCCATTTCCAGCAATCTGACCAAATAACATATATACTGAAATACCTTCTTGGTTGTGCACAGAGATCTTGAGACCTCCTCTGCCAACCTCATCTATACAGTTGTTAAAATATGTATTCACTTAAAGACACCTACATGAGTGGATAAAGATAAATTTGTAAGTAGTGTGATACATCAGTTTACTGAATTTTGATCTGACATTTTCATTGTTTAATGCCTGATCTAGTATAAGGTATTTTTTTCAGCACACGAACGACACTACCAAAGATGACATAAGGTTAGTTTAAAGTGGGTTTAACAGCAATATCATGGAAAAATTGCACAACCTCCATTGACATTTCAACATCCCTTCTGGGAATGCCTCAGACAATGGGCAATAAAACCAGCCTCCTGATAAGGAGAAGTACTGCATGAGGGGAAGCCCCTCCAGAACTTGGGCTTTATGATACCAAACCTGGCATGTGATAGGTAATTATACCTGATTTATTATGAGATCAACAGAGAAACATTGGATTCTGTAAACTGATAAAGAATGAGATAATGCGAAAAATGGGAAATATAAATATATATTAATGAATGCTAGACAGTGAAAGTTAATCAATATTTTTATATATTAAAGCATTTTATATTTTTTCTTATTTAAAAAAATATGCCAAGACCACCTCAAGATGCACAAAATTAAATTAATTTAAATTTAATTAAGTTTTCATAATGAAAGTGTTATTAACCAAACACTGTTGGTAAAATTTGCTGGATATATTTATAGTAGCAATATATTGTCCGAGTTTCATTTTATCACATTAATTCTTATTAAAATTATTGACAATGACTTTTTTTTTTAATCATTAAGCAAGTGGTGAAAAGTCTGTGAAAGAAACTGGGAGTATGTTATTGAGCAGAAAGGACAATAAAAGAAAAGATTTCAAAGAGACATGATGGCTGAAGTTGCATTTAAATTCTCTTAAGCTCATAATTGACAGGAAAGCAAGAAGCCAGAAAATATTAGCACAGAAATTCCCCTTATATGTAAAAATATCAGGAATAAGTATTTATGTCTTCATAAGAGATACCAAGTTAGAAACTGATGATATCAGGAACGTTTTTGACAAGGATAAGAAACAAAGGCTGTTAAAAAATAGGGCTGTAGGGGACACTTGCATTAATGCAAAATGATCTAGAAGTATAGCCATTGCATTATGTGATTTGTTAAGAAAGGTTGGATCAAATCATAAACTTGTCTGGATGCACCATAGTAATTCAACTTGAGAATAACATCATCATGCCAAACTCTGTTGAATGCCTTCAACTTATCTAAAGTCACAGCCTGAGCTGCACCATTCTTATCGAAAGCTTGACAGACTCTTTCAGTATGAACCATTAAAACATCAGCAGTTGACCTAAAGAAATGATAGACATTATTTTGTCTGAAATATGACTTTAAGAGGTTAGATGCTTAACTAATTCAGAGTTAATGAGAGCATCTCATATTTGCCTAAAAAGAGGAAAAAAAACTATAAAGAATAATTTGATGGATCAAAAGGTTCACAAGAGTTCTTAAATAAAGAAACTACAGAAGAGGATTTCTGAAAGTTACAAAGCAAAAAAGCAGCATGACATTTGTTGTAGAGTTTAGAGAGGAAAGGAGCCAATTCAAGAGTAATTTGTTTAGAACAATTGCAGGGATATTATTGAATCAACATGCTTTGTGGGAATCAAGTTTGAATATGAGAGTGGAAAACATGTACTTCTCATACAAGAGAAACTTGGTTCTAAGTGGAAAATCAGGCAAAGTTACTCCGGATGATTTGAGATTAGAATTGGAAGAAAAAGCATTCTGCTTTCTCATCAGTAGATGTTAACACTTCATATGGTGTTGGAGTCTATGACTGTACAGTGAATTAGCATCACTCAAGATACACTTATAATTATTGCAAGTAGACACAAAAATGTGTCTGTTGTTATCAGAACTATTGCATTGGTATAGTCTAAAAAAGTAATTTATTGGGCTATAGTGGCTGAACAGGCAGGTGTGAACCAAGAAGATTGAAGATTCACTTGGTATTTATGAGATGTTATAAAATCATCATTGCAAAGAAAATCACAAAATGAATCTCAGTTAGTATGCTGGTAGGAGAAAGAAGTCTTATGAATAGGGTTTTTGTGACTGATAGATAATCAAAAAAATATTAACAGCTGCTACAGCATGATCCAAATTACCAATTGGAGATTGTTATATATAGCAAGACATGGGTGGAGGTAAGGAACAAATTGAGTTTAATAAGCATGTTTGTCAAAATTAACAGAGTAACAAATAGGGAAATCTACTAATTAAACTTAGTGTCACATATATTTTTATTTATAACTAAGCCCAAACTATATTTATAACTAGTCCATTGAAACAAATATTTAATTAATACAATATCACATAGAGCAGATAGGGTGACTTATATCAGAAAAAATAATATGTCTCTCTCTCTCTCTATCTATCTCTATCAGAATGAAATAAAATGTAATGTTATCAATAAGTGTTATGCTATCATTAATTAGCATAATTAGTCAAGTTTTCAGGATATATTTTTAGGAGCAATATATTATTTGGGTTTTGGCTTATAATGCTTATCTTCATTGGAAATACTGGTTTATTTTGAGGATATCAGATTTTATTAGTCAAATAAAGTGCAATATAAAGGTTTATCTAAAATAAATCCACAAGCCTGCAGATATGCAGATTTAATTAACACAATGGCTTGTAAAGCAGATTCAAGTATTTTACATGTTAATATAGGATCCTTGAGATCAACTTTGAAAAGAAAATAGATGAATGCTTTAC
Organism: Acanthosepion lycidas; assembly: GCA_963932145.1. NCBI lineage: Eukaryota > Metazoa > Mollusca > Cephalopoda > Sepiida > Sepiidae > Acanthosepion > Acanthosepion lycidas. The sequence goes on along the minus strand of OZ010576.1, from coordinate 100,076,136 downwards.
TGAATTAAGTCAAAGTAAGTGCACATTAGTAAAATTTTAAGTGATGTGACATTGTCAGGCATACTGACTTACAGCAGAAAAAAATAATGTCTCTCTCCCTGTTTTTTTTTCTTTTGCCCCCTAATCATGGATGCAGTTTTTGGGGTGTCCAGTATTCTTCTCCATTTATCACAGTCATGTGACAGAGCCTGGTTTCTTAGTGTGCTCATCATGTTGTGTGTCTTGAACAATTTAACATGGCAATACCCATCCCTCTCCAGGTTAGATCACAGCTGATGTCCTTCAACTAGGTGACATGCCTTGGTTGTGAACATGTTGCCATTGTAGTTCATCTAAGTAACCCTTCCACCCTGTGTTGAGGGGGTCCTTCACCAAGTGGTGCCATGTTAACACCATATGCATATTTTTATGGAGTGGTTTCACAGTGGAGGCTTGTATTTGTACTAAGTTGGTCCTAAAATAGGTTCGACGTACAAAATGTTAGGAACTTGATATAATAGGTAATGACGCAGAGTAATCTAGTTGTGGTTGCTGATACTTTAGTATTCGACTAATGGTTGTCTGGCATTGACTGACTGACCAACCCACTGAGCGACTCTTACTACTCCTACTTATTATAGGTGGGAGAGTCTATTAACTATAGAATAGGTGTGTTCCACTCTAACAAATATACACATACAAAATGGCAAAACTATATCCTTCTATATTTATTTCATTAATGCTCTTCTTGACAACCTTCTGATGACAAATAGTATTTTGAATGTTCATTTTAATGGCCAGATGTTCCATCACTTTGAAAATTGATTTGTTTTTTTTACAGCTTAGCAACCTTTTCAGATTATTTAAAGAAAGAAAATATTTTTTAGAGTGTAAGAATTTCTTTTGAGAAAATAATTATTTAGTGTTACAAGTCTTACTAATTTAACCCATAGCTGGAGGGAGATGAGACAGATCATTATCTTTCTCAAGGGTATTTGTGCGTAAGTGAATATAACAAACCCAACTGGAATTGAAACCCGGCTCTCCGAATAACAATTCCAAACCATCATCCATTCTACCACCCACACATCCAAGCTTACATCATCTGGTATCTCCAAGCATCTAGGTACTAACCAGGTTCGATGTTGCTTAACTTCAGTGATCATACAGGAATCAACATGTTGTGGCCATAAGACTTAAATTGTTAAAGCATGACAGAAGACAATAATTAGCTGTTAAGAAGGTGGCCAATTCTGTCAAAGAACTTTTACGCCAGACAGAATAATAAATAATACAAGTGATTTAACTCTTTTGTCATCATTACTTGTCACAAAAGTTTCATTACATTGGTAATTTTTATTTTTCTGAAAATATACATATAACTGCAATATATCATGTGAGTTTCTGCTCATAAGATTAATAATATTTTATTTGGGAGATTAACAAGTTTTATTATGCAAACAAACTAAGTGTAATATAAATTTGTACTCAGGGATAAATAAATTGTAATAAACTGTTATATTCCGTGCTAATAGGAATATATACTTGAAAAACAAGGTGGAAAAATAGGTAAAGGTTTATTGTAAAAACTAATACAATAAGAATAAAGGTAACAGTTATGCACAAGGTCATTGCAAGTCAATCCATTAGTGAGTGCTACTATATTCCATGCTAATAGGAATATATACTTGAAAAACAAGGTGGATAAAATAAGTAAAGGTCCATTGTAAAAAACAAGACAATAAGAATAAAGGTAACAGTTATGCACAAGGTCATCGCAAGTCAATCCATTAGTGAGTGCTACTATTGGAAGGTCGGTAGTTTTCGCCTAAGTCTGAGTCATGCTAAACAGATCTCAGCTAGTCTCTGTAGTCCGTTGACTTACAGATAATTATAGGTAGTTACTACCTATAATGTAGTCACTCATGGGGGTGACAGGTTATTCCATTACATCATAAATTCATTATTCTACATTTTCAGTTTTTCTCCTTGTGAAAATTTAAAAAAATTCTACTTGTAAGTGTATCAAAGTTTAGCTTGCTCAGGGTGCCAGCAACCCGAGGGCTGTCACTTTACATTTTAATAAGTGTTCCTTTATTTCCTGCAATCTTCAGCAGTGTTTCATCAATTAATTTTGTTAACAACTCTTTTATATTTATTTCTTCAAAAAATGTTCTCAGCTTAACATTTTTACATTCATGTCTTTTAATAATGGACCAAACGATACATGACTGACGCGGCAGATTTTTTTCTCACAGTAGGTTGCCATTTCTTCCTGCAGTAGACCAGTTGCTATCCAAGGCTATAGAACCCAGTGTGTCCTGCTATTGACCCATAGCTGAGGGTAGGAGAAGCTGGAAAGGGTAGATAACTATATCTTTACCTTCATGTCTTTTCAAATCTTTTCTTGAGAAGGCTTTTCCAAATGCCAATGAGCATTGTCTTGATTGAATATACTCTTAAGATTAAAGCTTCTTGACCTGTAACAATCAAAAATGTTTCAGCCAAAAACTTACAATAATTCTCTAGATTTATCTTGACACCATAATCATTGAAAGAACCTGTAATTTCTGCCTGCCATCTTCTATATTATCTTGATTGAATATTTCTATGAAGGAGTAAATCACCAGAGGAGCCATCAGATTGAATTTATTTCAAAAACATTGTTGCTGAGAAAGAGGTTTTCATTTATTTCTTCAACCATATATCCCTTCATGATGCTTGCTCTTTGTGTTCTAGTTTGTGTTCATGTATTTAATTTTGGTATATCCTATATTTACTCTTTGTTTACTTTCAACATATTCTTCAAATATTTTCTTGTTGGCCAAATGCACTTTTCTTATCATTCTCAAATCTCTTTATGATATACTTAAAGCTCGCTCATTTTCCTGTTCTTATCTTATAAATGCTTTAATTTCCTTGCAGTTGTTCTCTGATTATCGGTTCAAAATCTTCCATGTTGTCCTCCTATCTCACTATAATTTTAAATATCTTTTTTCTTTTGATGGTATATCTCTTTTTATAGGCTATAGCAATCTTTATCTGAAATTTAAATATATTTACGATTATGCAATTTTGCTGTAAAAAATTTTGTAGGTGCTGCAGAATTGAAAACCAAATGGAAAGACAAGAAATCTGCTTGAAATCATGAATCAGTAATAGCAGCTTGGATTGAAGAATCAGAGAGCCAAGTTTCGATTCCAGTTGAATCCATTACATTCACATGTGCTAATATCCTTGGGAAAGGTATGAATCTCTTCTCCCCTCAGCTATGGGTAAATAACAGGGCAGACTGGGTTCTATAGCGTAGGATGGCAACTGGTCTACTGCAGAAAGAAATGGCAACCCACTGCAGGAAAAAAACAGCCTCATCATTCATGTATTGAAAGATACATGATTGCCTAAGCATGTGCACAAATTGTCCTAGACAATCTTTTGGTATACCTGTGAATCTCAGACATTAACAGCAAAGGATTCAAGCATTACAAATGAGATGATACAGAATACTAGACATCTACTATGTAGGTAATTACCCATCTTCCCATGGCAACATGATGTAACACAAGGTCAGGTTTAATATGGGACCTGAGTGAATACACCTGGACCAGTGCAAAACATTGCCTAGCTCCTAAATCAATATGACTACTAATCCTCCACACTAGTACACTGAGAGTAGTGACACCATGGGCAGCTGTTCCCTGGGACTGGGCACCTCTCAGTATTTTTTTCCCCAGCTGCATCTCTGTCCACAGACAGAGCTACAACCAAGCTGCACTCTGCCCAAAGACAGATATGCAACTGAGAAATGATTATACTACCTGAGCTATGCCAGATAAGTATGAGAGCTAACAATCCTTTCACTAGCATCCTCAAAGATGGTGAAAGAAGAGGAGTCTGACTGAGGAAAAAGCGATTTGAAAATGTTACAAGAGTGAACTGGAAGATCATCTACACAGAATCATAATTTGACACTCAGCTAAGATATATGGAGGCAGCTGGTGAAGTGCTCACTGATGCAATAACCTTATGGTCATACCCAGCCATGGAACTAATAATGATTATTGCAAAAACATTAACTTGCATAATAAAATATGACAAATATATATATATATATATATATATATATATATATATATATATTCATACATTCACATGTGCCCCTATATTTAATCTCTTAAGAAAACTGAACTTTACCTCTAAGCAATGCTGTATTTATCGATAAATAAATCTTTATTCTTCTAATTGAGCCAAAAATTGAGTTCTAACCCCTCAGATATGATAATAAAATTTTTCCTGATAAAGAATAAAAATTTCAAATATAAGAAAAATATATTTAAAAAATATTAAATCAAAATAAATTGAAATTTTATCACCTCTGGTAATGGCTTCTAATAATTAAACTTTTTAGTTTATAAAATAGGATGTTTTCATAAACATGGTTTTTAGATCTTACATATATACTCAAAAATTCTTTGCAATGTTCATCTATTATAAACAAAGTTGTGATAAAAATTGACAAATATTTAAGATGAAAAAATGCTAGTCAAAATTTTATTATAGTCAGCAGGGTGGCTTGTTGTTGCTGTTGTGGTTGTAGTAGTAATAATAACAACAACAATATTCCAGATAATATAAGCAGTACAACTACTAATATACTAAAAAGCAGCTGAAATTATTACAGAATAAATCTAAATAAAAAAATAATCATTGTAATAAAAGTCATCATAATATTTAATAAAACAATAAAAAAAATATGATTGCACAGCAATCAGAGAGAAGATAAAAGGTATGTTTAAATGTTAGTGTTGATCTTCAACCAGCCATAACACTTCTTGTAGCTCAATTAGCAAAGTAGCTGATATGATTAAAAAAAAGGTCCTAAAAAAAGAAAAAGAGAGAGAGATGCGAGTTTCTTTATTTCTAACTGCAATGATCACTCACTACTGTAAATTGACAACCTGAAAAAAACTAAAATGTAAGATAAAAAACTCAAAATTAAGATAAATGAAACCCTATTTAAAATTAATAAATAAAACCCTAATATGAGGGAAAATAAAAATCATGATAATATACATGTTCTTACTACTTTAATGACATACTTTATATAAAAGAAATAGATTGTGTCTCTTGAATTTTCATTTGTTAATATGATTGGGTCATTTATATATGTTTAAATGATTGCTTGATTTCATTTAATTAACAAATGCTTGAAAATAATCTTTATGTATTTACACTATGTCCGATATGAACATGTGAAACTGTGTCTTACAAATTAGTATAAGTCATGGTGATAAAATTTTTAGCATTATTTACATGATAAATATACCAATATCTGCTAATAATATCTATCCTAATAAAAAAGACTGAAAAATTATTTTGAGGGTGTACAGCATTATTACAAAAACAAGTTAAATCCTAACATTTTTATGAATAAATGAATCAAAAGATTGTAAGTTAAAGGCAGATACTTGATTACAATTGTTTCAATATATGAATTTACCTGTATATATTAAAAGTTTATTATTTTACTTCATTTTGAAATGAAGTTCTACACTCTAAACCATGACAAAGCACCGGAAGTAATCACCACCCACTCAATGCAAACTAAGGATAAAATTACAGAAATTAATCAAGCCTCATATTAATGGCAATATTAGCCATTTCCTGATAAGGAAAAAAAAATCAACAGTCTTTGACTGAGCAGCTACTACTGTTGTCATTTGAAATTCATAAAGTCTTTCCCTTAAAACAATTTTTAGAAAAGAAAAATTTCCAAATCCTGTAGCTGTTATGCTCTTTGCAGTAATGATGGGGGCTGCCTTCCAAACCTTTTATTTGAAGCAGTGCAGAAAGTCGACAATTTGATTATATTTTTGTTTTCTTTTCGAGTTACATGTGCTGTCTATGTAAGCAGTTGCTGCTATTGATAGTTCTTAAGAGATGTGGATTGTACTGTTTGGTACAGTTCTTTGTAATATTATAGTACCAGTCTGTAACGTTTGAAGGAGGATGGTCTTTATCAAGATCCACAGGCTTAACTCACTCAAAGTCATTTTTTAACCATTGATCTAAGCATTTATCTCTTTACAAGCTGACAGTTTAGATGTTTCTGAAGAGGTTTGGTGCCATGAATGACATCTGTGTGAAATGCTCTAACTGACAAAGCTATTTAAGAATGTAGCTCAAGTTTTCATGTTAATGTTTTGTTTTTACAGCAGTTTGTGGTGTTAGGCAAAAGTAACCATACCACTATGTTCAATTTCCTTATTTATGATACTAAATTTATTATAACTGATCCATACACTGAACTATTGGAAGCATTTTGTATTTACTAATTCTAAATACTGAATTTTTATGATGGGTTCATTTGGTATTATCTCTTCTTTCATTCGGGTATTAATGGGTTACAAGTATAAACCTATAGTAGTAGATTTCTTTTTTCAAAACAACAAGAAATAATGTAGAAAAATGCCTTTTAAACAATATCTAAGAACAAAATCAAAATATAGATGTAAGTATTTACTTAGACATTCACCCATAGAAAGTAAATATTACAAAATACAAGAATGTGGTTTTGAAATACAAAGTATAAAAATTAACGCAGATGCAAAAAAAAACTGCATCAACACAGGCTGATTTTAAAAATTCAATTCCAACAAATCTGCAGTAATATATATATTTTTTACAATAATGTTCATCCTGTACAAGGCCCAAGAGCCACTCGAGGTAGAGCATTACAGAGTCACGGGCACAGTTTATGGAGCTATATGGGGAGATAACAGTTGACGCTAGATTTGAACAGTTAAGACTCTAATAATCAGGGAAGCATCCTCTTGGAAGTAGGGTCCACAGAGTAGCGGATTCATGCACAGATGCTGCTCAATTGGAACTTCAGTCTCACCAATGGAATACAAAGGAAATGAGAGTGATTGACTAGAATTAGCATGGCATATACCAAGTGGTGACAGTCTGTTTCAGGCTTGAACACAATCTTTCTGTCATGTGTTGTGTGATTGCTCAACCATTTATATTCACTGGTCAATGAAGCAGTGATGCGAACAATTATTTGAAATGCAGGAGCAGTTATAATTTAAATTATTCTAAATGCTATTGAGTAAAAAAACATCATGGGCCAAAATGCAATTATTTTATATCTATTGTATAGGGTTGTTTGTTAACATTTTAAATTATTCATTATTGATTGCTAAAAGTATTCTGTATTTATGCATTATTTTATGGTGGTTATTATTATTAAACTTGCTTAATTGTGATTATTTGTATAATTTGTTAATTTGTTTAGTATTCATTATCTTAAATTTTAGTTGTTATTTTTTTTCTTTGAGTGGTTGTTTAACTTTTTTTTTTAAATATATTACATTATCTGCATTGTATATAGTGCATATAATAACATTTTTCTTCTTGTTTTGCAATGTATTTGATTTTGTTTTCACTTTTCGAGTAAGATAGTGTAAAGTTGTTTTCAAGTCTGCATTTTGAGATGAGTTTTGATTGTTTATTTAGTAATTTGAGTTGGTCTGGAAAGGTGATTATAGCTAATTTCTCCTTCAGACAAAGTTAAGTTTTTTTGAATTTATTGTTGTAGGCCTGCGCTGTTTTCCTTATTTCTCATGACATTTTTGGTGTATTTTGGATTTTAAGTTTCCATATATGTTTTGAAGGGTTTTGGGCGCTTTTGATAATTTACAATTGGTAAAGTATGTTTTGTGTGTATAGTTTCAATGTTTTCAGGGTCAATCATTTATGCCTATGTATATTTTTCTTAATTATCTGCTGTTTGCATAGTTGCTTGTTATATTGAATTGCAGGCAATCACTGTTTAAGGAACATTCACAGTTTGTTCTCTAGTTACATGTGAGTTGGATTATTTGTTTATTTTTCTGTCACACTTTTATCATTTATGTAATGTTCTTGCTGCAACTATAGTTAATTTATACTGTGTTTTTGTTGAATATCTTGTGTAGATAGCTTGATGGGAGAAGTGTTTAGCTAAGTTTCATAAATATTTTTCCTATGTTTGTTTCATGTTTTTGTTGTATGGTGGGTTAAGTGATATTTCTTTTTTCTGTTGGCATTCTTTGTACTGTTTTGTTTGTATGTCAGTGTGATGAAAATCATTTTTATAAGGCTGTTTCATAATCTTGTTGGCTTTGTTGAAGATTGTTTCATTGAATGAATTGTCAGATAATCTATAGATAATTGATTGTGGGATCTGATGATTATTCTTGGCAGGTGTCTGGAAGATGTGTGCATCTAAAGTGGTTTGTTCTTGAGTCTTCTTTGTGGAGTTTGTGTTTGAAACCTCGGAAATCTACATTTTTTAAGTTTTGTTCTTAGGTTAGTGCCAAATCCTATATTTCTGAAATTTTTTCTATTTTCCTGGGTTTGTTTGTTTTTCATCTATTACAGATTCTTATGATTATAAGACAGTTGTCCCTGTAGAGGCCTATATCAAGTTTTGCAAAACGAATGCTATGTCTCCTGAAAATCTTCACTCAGTTTTCCAAATTTTTCCAAATAAGCAGTGAAAAGAATTTTTATAATCATGTTTCCAAGAATGGTATTAAACGGAGATAGTCTCACTGATAGGGATCAAAGATTATTTCAGATAAAAGACCCTCTCATGGAAACAGGCATGAGACCGTCATTTCACGGAAACGTGTACAAGAAAGTTTGAAGTATATCTGAGAAATTTTGGAGGATATATTATGATAAAAAACATGGATATGAGTGAGAATAATAGAAACATTTCAAAGCTTCAGAAAAAAAACCATAAGGAAATAATGACTAAAATAGTAAAACAGAAGTGAAATAAAAAGTGAAGGTAACTTTACTTTTCACATTTTTTAATATACATTGCAGTCACCAGCAAAATCATGATTACTTTTAAGACGATTACTTTAAAGAGAATCAGTACACCAAAATAAAATATCCACTTCAAACTTTCAAGGCCTTCTGACTACTATTTCAACTTTGAAGTCAAAACACATTATTTCTTTTTAATTAACACAACTGATTTAAATACCTATTTTTATTTAATACAAGTGGGATGTAGCCATTTCTGCAACATTTCATACAATAAAGATATCAAACAATATATTTTATTTGTATATTTTATTATGACAATAATTTATTTTCTTTAAAGCTTTTCAAATGTATCATTATGGATTCTTTTCAAATATGTTTTTCAGACTTTCATCATAGGTAGGCCAAAATGTGGGTTAGAGAAATTTTTTTCTCCTGAATGTTATAGCACTTCCATGATGTATTCTGAATTTTTTTAGCTTTAATTTAAAAAAGTAAAATCAAAAAACACTAAAAATGAATAATTCAATAAATACTTAAATCAAGAATAATATCTTCAAGATAACATGTATCTCCACTGGTTGAAAGATAGATGTTTTTTTTCTAATATTTTCATTTAATTCTTTGGCAAATCACACAAAATTGGACATAATGTGATGACTAGAAAAGATAAATTGCTGACATTTTAATTTTATTATATTTCATCTTCAACGAGAAATAGGAGAAAAAAAATGATAAAATTACAAATTTAAACAATATATATATATATATATATATATATATATATATATATGAGGGTGGGCTGAAAAGTTCATAGGCTGACTATGAAGGAATAATGCTAGATCTGTGAAATCTTGCATGCATTAATTTAAATTCTTCTTATTAATAAATGAATTGTCTCTTTCCAGTTATATTGATATATAATGATTCAAAGAGGACTGTTCATCCTTTGGTTAAAAATCATCGATCGGAAATATGACATCATTATCACTGTGATACTGGTTGGGGAATGTTACACACAACAGCCATTGAAAATCAAAAACTTCTGTGCTTGAGAAATATCTTAATGGAATAAGATTCTTTTCATCAGTTTTCCTGGGAGTTTGGTTTTGATAGTCTTTCATAACTGCCTCAGCAAGTTGGTATTGTACTCTCCATTGATGGTATGTTACTTTTGAAGATAATAAGCACAATGACTTTTGCATCCCCTAAGCAATCTTACCTCATTTTTTTCAATAAAGTATACCATGTGAAACACATTCACACAGGCATGGTATAGTTTCCCTTCTGTCTTTTCTATAAATATTTACATGTCAATTGTTGTAATGAGTTTTCCTCCTTGCTAACTCAACCACATGAAATTAATCATACTACTAGACTGGTAACTAGGTCCTGTCATTTTACTGTTGAAATAGCTATTAGTAACTATAAATTTTAATAGCTTTTCTCACCTGTGGAACACTCTTCCAGTTTCTTGCTTATCTGCCACCTACAATCTTCAAAAATTAAAATGTAATGATAATGACCAACTTCTGTCTTCCTGAAATATGTTCTTTTATTGTTCTTTCTCCTCACTAAAGTCTTCTAATTCTCTTGCATTTTCAATATCACCTTGCTTGGTGTGAAATGAGTAAAAAAAAATACTAATGAGTTTCCTTTAAAAAGAGAAATAAGGAATGCTTTATCATTTCTTGAATGCATGTTAAACCACATTAATAAGAATCTTAAAATAAGTCTGTAATGAAAATGAACTCTTTAATTTCTACTCAATGCACAATAGAATAAAATTAAGTATAATCATACACTTCTATTTAAGAACACTTAGAATTTGTAGCACTTAATTCATGATGAAGAAATATACATTAAAATACTTTTATATTCCTTATAAAGAAAAATGCATTAAAGCACTCTTATATTCTTCTAATTATTTTATGTATAACACAAAGAGAAAAACTTGACAAATCAACAATATGAAGAATAAAATAAAAAAAACAATAAACTAGATACAATTTACTGACTACCAACTCAGTAATGAATACAATTGAAAATTTATCTCAAATTAATACAAAATTTTCACAACTACATAAAAAACAATAAGAGATTTAATCAAAACAAAATGAAATGACATTAAACCTGAAGCAGGAATTTATAAAAAACATGACTGAAAAAAAAAAAAAAACATCCCAAGAAAGTCACAGGAGGGACAACTATAAACTTTAAATAAAGATCTAAGAAGATTATATGGACATAAAAAGGTTCTTTTATGAAACAATACATTCAATGAATAATTCATTTGCCATCATAAGTCTGACCATAATTTTGACTTAAAGAAAATCATTGTGATTAAAAGAGAAAGTAATGAATTAAGGCAAAAATGTAATGAAAATCTATGTGTGTGTGTGTCTATGCTTGTTTGCTTGTTTGTATGTATGTGCCCATTTCTTCAAGCCCAATTTTTATGTATGAGTATTTTAATGAATCATAACTTCTGACAAAAGGCATTGGCAACTTCATAAAACAAAACAACCTGAGAAGCTTTCATAGGATTTATGTTGCCTGAGTTTGTGATAAAGAAAATGGTATGATACATATTTATATGCAAGTTTTACAAATATCATGAAAAGCAATAAATATTTGTCATCTGTCACTTTACAACAAAAAGATTAATTTTTTAGAAGGAAAAAAAAAATCAGATAAAGAATGAATATTTTTCAATTTACTTTGAATATTTATGATGCAGTAGACGAAAGTCTCTAACCCATTCAAGTATTTTTTGTTTCAAATATTTAATGTAAGGTGAACTTGTTCATGGCCATTTATATAATACAAGTTTTGAATGGAGTTGATAACTGAGGAGAATGAAGATAGGGAATTCTGTGGAATGGAAAACACTACGCAATCTATTAAGTAACACTGAGTCTCTTCTGAGGAGTCACTGTGGTGTAATGGATAGCGACTCAGATTGAAGAATTGGAGAGCAGAGTTCAAATTCCATTCAGATCCATTACATTCACTTATGTGCTAATACCCTTGGTTAAGGTATGAATTGTCTTCTCCCTCAAGCAATGAGTAAATAGCAGGTCAGAACGGGTTCTATAGCCTTGGATGAAGAAAGTAATGGCAACCTACTGCCTCGTCAGTCACATATCAAAAGATATATAATTGCCTAAACATGTATGACACATGGCATATAATTTACTGATTGATTTCATTTTGTCATTACATAAACAAATGCAATTGGTTATAATTAAAATGTAAGTTAATATAATTAAACATTTTTTATAAGTGGGCCTCTAAATTCTCTGTATATAATATCAGCATATAACAAACTATAATATCCTTATGTATCTAACATATCAGCATGTAATACCTAAGACAACAGAAAGCACTGCCTATAATATTAGCATATCAAATCAAAGGAAATTTATAACAATTAAGACTGCATTTAACAATACCTATAATATCAGTATATAACACTTAATGCATATAATGCTGCTTAAAAATGCAGCATATAACACTGAAGAAGACATATAACATGGCTTATAATATCTGCATATAACACTTAAGACTGCATATATAGTGATATTAACTCTTGAAAGCAGTATATTCATTACACACTGAATGCAATAAATCTTCTATCACTTGAAAATAAAATTGGTGGTCAGTTTTTCTTCAATGTTTTCTTTTGTTTCTTTTATATATTTAACAATTTTACTGTTGCATTATCATAGCATTGTTGCCTGGCTGTGCTGGCCCATTTTGGCGAAAATTATCATTTATTACAAATAATGACTAAAATTTGAAGCAGCTGCATACAGAGAAAATTATAAAACACATACAATGAACTGAACAAGAATGGAAATTGGAAGTGGGATATATTAAGAGAAACATAACACCAGCCAAGAAGATCATTTCTCAGAGAACAAAACAAAGAAAGAAGGAATTGATGACACGTGAAATTATGCCACAGAATATAGGACACTGCACAAAGAAATTAGAAATGAATGGCAACAGGCAAAAGGAGAATGAATGAAAAGGGCAGTGAAATAAAAATCATGAGCATTACAAATAATGCGTAAAAAATAAGATAAAATAACAAGACAAAAGACATGATTACTGACAGGATGCATAGAATCAAAAGAAGATATGTTGTTAATAGAAAAAGAAAAAAAAAGAAAATTATATTGCACCATGCAAGGCAGTAAAGCCACTAAGACACAATAGGTTAATGAGTGCCAAATAACAAAAAAAGTGAATCGTTAGGGAGGGAGGAAGAATAGAAGAGTAATCAAGAGACCATAGGTAATAATAGACATTGGATTTAAATTTTTGAAGATCAAAGTTGGTTGGAAAGCATGAAGTTAGAAGATAGTTTCACAAAAGTGTGAGAAAAGAAACTGTTAGTATAGAACTTAGCTCTACAGCTAGCCTATTGAACAGTGAATTGATCAGACCATGCTACCAATCTAGTACTGCTCTTAAATTCATAAAGTCTATGTAATACATGCAGATATCTCATTTGTTGATAACAGATAAAGAAAGGAAACTACAGTCACTCCTACAGAAGGTAGAAGAGGAAAACAAGAAGAAATGAGAATGCATGATTGGCAGAAATGGAATGACCCAATATGTGAACTACAAATTCAAGACATTAAAATCAAGCAAGTACAAAAATTTAAATGTTTACGAGAAAAAGAAAAAATGTAACATCAAAATCTGAAGGTGCATTCAAATAGGGAAAGCTGAATTCCAAAAACTAAATATTAAGAAATGTAAAAATTTCATCACAAAGAAAAAAGTATTGAAGTGTTATGTAATAATGGCCATCCAATATGGCAGTGAATACTGAACAGACTCAGACATAACTCAGAGATGAAGAAGAGTCTTGAAACAACAAAAGTGCAATTCTACAGAAGAATGTTGAGAATACCATGAGCTGGACATGTGAGCAACGACAATATGTTAAAGAAAATGGAAACCAAAACGGACATGTATACTTAACATCAGAAAGAAATAGTAGAAATTTCTAGAGAACATAATAAGGAAAGAAGTCTTGGAAAATTTAACTCACAAAATATATTAAAGGCAAGGAGGACAGAGGAAATTAGAAAATAACCTACAAGCTTGTACAAATGGATGGTTGAACAATATAATAAAAAGGTTGTAATTTATGCTACAGTATGTTAATGTAGGTTTGGAAATAGAACTAAATGATAGTTTATAATTCTAATACTAGTGATGAATATTTCACTGCTTTTAAAATGTACATACACATCAACAGAAGGCAATGTATGTTTTGTATTGATCCTAACTATATCAATGGCAGCAGAATGGCAGAATGTTATTAATAGTAATATACACAGGAGTCTATTAATAATTTTTAAGCAAAATATATACCTTTAAAAATTGCTATTGAATATGTAAAATGAACATGTTTTCATAAAACTGTGACAAATGATTCTAGCTGAATTTTTGCTCTGCAGATCCTATTTTATTTAATATATTAGGTTGGTGCAAAAATAATGATGTAATAATGTCGTTTTTTGCCATTAAAAATACATCAAAAAACGACATTATTACGTCATTATTTTTGCACCAACCTAATACATTTAATTGCCTTAAAATCAGAATTATTTAAAATCAATCAACAACAGTTATTATGCATTACTATGAATTATAAACCCTAATCAAAACAATTTTAGAGAATGAGCAAAACTATCACCTTTACTTCTATAAAACAGAAATCATTTTTTAGAGAGAAGGTATTAACCTAAAAAAACGCAAAAGATAAAACCATATTTAGTCCTTAATTTCAACATAAATATTTATAGGACCTGATCATCAATGATTTTATAAGTATAAGATTAAATATTAGAGAAGATACAAGACTTATCTCTTGTCAGTTTCTCTCAGTTGTCTATTTTTAAATTTAACATTTATGGCTTCCAATAGTCAATATGAAAATCAAAAATAAATTTTGTCAACAATATATTTGAAATAAGTAAACATTTCCCATTTTTAAAACAAGTAGTTTTTTGATAGTTAAGAAAAAAGCAATTAAATACATTATTTTCTAAGCTGGCAATTTCTTTATTAGATATCAAAAAGATCTTTTCTTTTTACGGTCATTAAACAAACATATTTCTTCTGGTATTTTTAAGTCTTAGACATATTTTTGTCTTTCTCTTTTGTCTCCTCTTCCTTATGCTAATTTACTGATATGTGAACACGATATTTTACTACACTCACTATGTATCTGGGATGATGTTGAAATAAATATGAACAGAGTTTTGAATAAATATCAGGTTGGTGCAAAAATGATATCATTTTTGACATAGTTTTTAACTTCAAAAAACGATATTATTTTTGCACCAACCTTACATGAGTGCCTCTGCCACTTCAACTGGACACATGTTAGCTTTTTTTATTCACTAATCAAAACTCTGAAAGAAAAAGGAATACACACACTATTTCTGAAGTTCAGACATTGCTGATAAGAATTTTGAATTATTTATAAGTAGATGGTTATATTTCTCATGAAAATTATTGATAATTAAATAAATATGAGAATGCAATACAGAGCACTCAATAATATTTGCAATAAAAATCAATTTATTGAAACAACTTTGAAAAGAGAAAAAAAAAAAGATTGGTAAATTTATTGTCATGGCAAAACTTATTGTAAATTCATCCTGCTTGTGATTTTCTTTTATCTTTTTTTTTTTTTTTTAGAGAAGTATTTGCCTTTATAAAATGTCATATATAGTAATCTATCAAGTAGAAATGGCATCCAGTTCTGGAGTAGACTTGCATTTTTTTTTTTTTTTTGTTGTAATAAGGACACCTATTAGATAAATAAAGAAGCTTAAAACATTTTGAGAAATAACAAATAAAATGAAAGAAATATAAGAAACAAAATTTAATTATAAAAATTGTTTCTATCAGCCTCAGCAGTCTTTTTTTCAAGAGGAAAACAATTAAGAAAATCCATCCTTAGAGACTCTTTAAACTCAATTTCAAATGCTTTTCTTTTCCATTCCATTAAATCCTCTAATATTAAAAAAGAAAAAATAATCTGACCAGTCACAAACATGAGGAAAAATAATTTTAGTAAACTTGGGAATTACTACCAAAAAGAAAATGACTATTATTTACAATCTAACAGTTTTCAGGTTTTCTTAAGAAAATCTTGTTCTATTTTTGTATTTCACCTGAAATAAGAAAGAAGAATACTGATTATCAATATAATAAGTAAAATTGTTATAAGGTTCAATAGATTTGTTAAGAATTCTTTTGTGTAGATTTGTAAGAATTCTGTACAAATTAATCCTTACTTCTGCATCACATTCATTAGAAACAGTTTTCTAAGTTCTGCCTCTTCTGAATCTATAGATCTGATAGAGGAACTATATCAGTCCATAAAGCCAGACATGTCTTGTGAAAGACTCTACAAAAAAAAAAATATTTCAAGCCCCCCACAAGGAGAAAATGAGAACTCCAACCTATTTAATCTCTTCTGACTGTGTTCTGCATGTATACAAGCACAAATGTGAAGAGATGGACACCAATCATTTAAGCATCCCATACCACATCCAAAATGAATCTACTGATAGAAAAACATTTTCATTTTCCCTTCAAAAGCCAGTGTGATGATAATGAGTTAGGGACTAATGCTAATAACATAGGTATTCATAGTTGAAATAAGAATGATCTGGATGAAAAAAAGTAAACTATTGGCTGATGTACCTGCATGTACATTTTTTTATTGGATTATCTTCTTTACACTGGAGCTCAATTGCCTTGATCAGAGAGAATCCTATCTTCAAAGGAATCATATCTGCTGGGAAGTGTTAATGGAACTTAGTACATTGTTTTGAAGTCGGTTAGTTTAACTGAAGAGAGGATTGAAAAAAAACAATTAAGATATTTTAAATTTTATACTTTTGATTGTTTTTTTTTTGTTACTAATTTAAATGTCTCTTCTCACTTATTCTGACTTAAACAAAGTTAAAACTTCTATATAATACGTATTTAGATTGATACTTGTTCTTCCAGCCATAGTTATATTGTTATACCTAATTGCTCAACAGGTATATAATTGTATTTTTTTCTTTTAATCAGTTCACTCCAAGGAAGGTGATAATGCCACTATGATGCAAAGGACTACCAGAGGTCAAAGAGATGGAAAAATACTTTATAAGTAACTGGAAAACCAATCCTAAACAGGAAACAAGGGATAAACCTTTACTCCTGTTCAAAAGACCAGGAATGATTATACTATAGTACTACAGTAATCCTATAGAAAATGAATGTAGGATGTCAGCTAATCTTTTAGCACTTTTTGTTATATCCCGCTTTTTTGCCAATTGAGCAAGATTCTCAGTGCTTAAATCACCCACTCAGACATGATATTTCTAACCCAAATAGAAGTTCTATCATTTGAATTCCTTAGCAACAATCATATTTAGCAACCCTATGCCTTGAGTGCCACTTGAAGCTTGTATTGGGTGAGAGAGAGTAATAAAAGAAAATCTTTATTAAGTGTTCCAAATAGTAGGAGCTTAACCTTTCTGAAACAGAATTTATGATACAGAATCGAAAGCAATGATGGCACATACTCTGAATCGATCACACAATTTCAGGAAGTATAAGTAATAAATATTAAAAACTTCAAATACCTCAGTCTGGTACTTCTTGCTGACAATCTCTCCTGTATCATATTTTTCCAGCCCTATTTCCTCATTATGCACCCTAGAAATTTCAAATATCTCTACCTGATGGTAAGTATAAGAGTCCTTTTTGTTTCCATTTTATGACTGTTGCTCACAAGTTCAGTTCGTAGTAATCTCAGCATTCTTCTGTCAAAACACATTTTTGTTGCTTCAGGTCTTTTCTTCATAGAGAAAATTTTTCAGCATTCTTCATGCAGGAGGACTGTAACAATTCAGTAATCTTTTCTTTGTTTCTAAAAGCATTGCTTAACTTTTCGAAGGCATCTGTTGCTAACCCAGTCCACCTATGGATTTCAGTGACACATTTTCCATCCTCTGTTAAAACATGTCCCAGATATTTACATTGTTGTACATGTTTGTAATTTGCAATTTGAATGTTGGGCAGTTCCTTCTGCTGAGTACCATACACTATATCTTCTTGCAATTCATGTCTAGTGCTGGCTATTCAATTTCCTTCACTATCTTCTACAGGAATATCTTCTATTTTACTTTCTGTGTCATGTTTGCTATAAACATTGTGTCATCTGCACTTCTTATGCTATTAAGTTTGTGACCACCAATAATAATCTAAAGTATAGAAAGACAGGAAAAGTTTCAACAAAGGGTATGTGATGTAAACATATATGGGATATATTATTATGGGATGAGTAAAGAGAATATAAGATAACAATGATTTGGAGCCATGATTTTTTTTCACTCTTGGGAATAACAATTGGTTCTGATGTTTATTTTTGTGAAAGGCAACCACAGTAAGGTGAGTGATACTTTATTTGCTCCACTGAAACAACAGTTTATAAGTAAATTATATATATGTACATAGATGTATATGTTGGAAGAGTCTGTCTGAGAATCAATATAACATTATAGCCATGAAAAAAATCAATTTATACAATTTAAAGTGGCATTTCTAAAATGAAAACTGCATTTTACACAATGTGCAAAACATTTTCATATACTGTGGATAATTTAATTTCCTCTGAGTGTATCTCTCATGTTTGTAGCATCTCATTCTTCTATGCACTGCATCACTTCAGGAAGTAGGCGATCATGGCTCTCCACAACTTTCTGTACATTGTACCTCTTAGTAACGTTTGTCTTTTTGCTATCTCTTCTGATCCCTTTTCTTTAATCCATTTACATTACGTTGTTAGGTACGTTATTTGCAGCTATATTTTTTCCTTCAATATGCCCTGTGTGTGTCAAATTTTCCAAGCCTTCTTATTTCATTATATATCTAAGAAATTTCAACTTTCACTTTCTAATTCTATGTATAAGTATTCTTTGTTTTAATTTTTCCTAGTGTAAAACGAAAATATTTTCAATATATTCTGATGATTTGTACAGAGATATTATTTTTGCAATTAGACATTTAATAAACTTAAACAAAAAATAGTGAAGGATTATTTCAAATCAATCAACCACAGTTACTGTACATTAATGTATAGCTATGAGTTATAAATCAGAATAATTTTATGGAATCGGTAAAACTATTATAATTATTTCTGTTAATTCCATAAAAACAGATACTACACTTTGATCACTGAAAAAGGAATAGAAACTGAGGAGAAATTGTTTTACTGTATACTTATAGGAAATAAACTATATTTCCAATACAATTACATACCCACATAAATACCATATTAAAACATTCCCAAACTTTATTTTCTACCCAAAAACAGACAATATTTACAAACATGCCAAGGAAGATTCCCCAATCCAACACACAGAATGTTTAAATCAAAATGTCTATTAGTTAGAAATTAACATCACCATGTGAAATATTTGACTATTCAGAGAAAACTAAAACTATTTTTCTCAAGTCTACTTTTGAGAAAAATTTCTTATAAAACCTCACAGATTTCAACTCTCATCATCGGAAATGTGACTGCCACCAAGCCATTAAACAAAAAAGAAGACATGGCTACATAACTTTTTCCTTTCCCCCAGTGTGTGCCAAAAAACTATTATAATTATTTATGTAAAACAACAATCAATTTAAGGAAGTTAGAAAGAAGGTAAAAAAATACCCTCAAAAAATGCAATAATATTTACTTCAAAATCTCAAGATAAACATTTTAAAATATGAAATAAACCCTATTTCCATCACTATCACATGCACACATCCATACCATATTAAAATATGATCAAACTTTATTTTCTACCCAATATCAAAGTGTCTGTTTAGAAATTAAACATCACCATGTGAAATTGACAAATCAGAGAAAACTAAATCTGTTTTTCTTGACCCTACATTTAGGGAAAAATTTCTCATAAAAAAAAAAACCCCACAGATTTTACCTTTCAGGGAGCAGAAATGCAATTTCCTCTGAGCCAAGCACAAGAGAAGATGTGCTACCTACGTTTCCTTTCACCCAGGATATACTGAAAGAAACATCTGTCAGGGGCTTCAAATGAGCCAGTTGCAACATCTTGGACGGTCAGTGAATCTTCACTGATGATAAAAGCTTCTTTTTTTTTTCAACTACAGCATTTTTCTAAAAGTAATGTCTAAATTACAGATTTTTTTCTGTGAACCATCTAACCAAAGACTATAACTCAACTAAAGACTATTTTAACTCATTTGAACTTATGTATGTGTTTTTTAAAAAATAAATGATTTATTTAGCAGGCATACTCATGTTTTCTTTAAATTTTATTCCTGATTGAATTCAGAATTTCAGATAATTAACATAAAAAATGGGATGACTGCATTTCCTACAAGAGCACCTGATCATCAATGATTTTTCAGGTATAAAATTAAATATCAGAGTAGATAAAGAAATTTTTCTGCTGTTAATTTCATTTGACTATTTGGAAATTTAAAATTCATGGTTTCTCATGTTAAAGATAAGAATAATCTGAAGAAATCAGAAAAGATATTATGTTAAATATATAGTTGGAATAAGATGGTAAATATTTCTCTTTATTAAAATATAGTAGTTATTATAAATATGTAATGTTGTGAAGATTAACAAAAAAAAAAACAGTTAAATATGTTATTTTCTATACATGTCCTCATGTTTATCAACATTTTCCTTACAGTTGACTAGAGAGAATAAATTGAAATTAAAGGCTTTACATCTTTCTGCTATGTCCCAGCAAATTTAGTTTATTTATATAATTTGATAATTGAACTACAAAACTACCACTCCATTTCACTTCCAGAACCATTGATCTAGAAATTTTAAATCTATGCAATCAAGCATTTGAATCTATTTCTATTTAAATTCGTTTCATTTCAAGATTAGCAATTTCACTTTTGTAAGGAAAACTGACAGCTGTCATGACATTATATTAAAGTGTTCACATGAAAAAAAAACAAACAAATGATCATAATATGTCTTTTTAATTTCTGGCTTTGGAATATCAATAAAAAATAATTTTTGTTTTTGCTTTTCAAAGTTGAGGTTACAATTGTATTTTCAAACAGGATTGCATCAAATATATTCATGATTTCATCATGCACTTTCAGATGAGATGTTTTCTCATTTTGTTTTTTAATCATTTCACCCAAAGCAAGACAATAAAACCCTAAGATGCAAAGGGGAGGAGGGGGTTACTGAATATGAAAGAATAGAAGAAACATAATTAAGGGGAGAGAATTATAAAAAAACAGGCATTAAGAAAGACAGAAGATAATGGTCAACATTGAAATTTTTGAAGAACAAAGTTGACTGGAAAGCAAGAACCCAGAAGAGAATTCCAAAAGTGAGAAGTGCAAGTGAAGAAAAGGTTAACATAAAACTTATGGTTACAATGAACTATTTTATCTGTAAGATGATGAGACCTTGCTGCCAAACTAGTACTGTGTTTGAATTCCTGAAATCAAGGTACTGAAGAGGAGACCTCACTAGATCAATAATTAATGCAAACTGGAATACACATGTAAAAGTTAGAGAAAAATATTGCTTGTTAATTTTTCTGATCGATATCTTGTTTCTAATGTTTTTATGGCATAGCATCATTTTCTATGATGTTAATAAAGATTTTCATTTTGTTTATAGTACTTAAGAATGTGTATAAAATGTATGTGACAAATTTTGCACAAAAGTAGATACTCATAAAGATTCACCCACAAAAAAACGATACCTAATGTTTAAAATGAATTTTTACAAATAAAAAATCTTTCTTGAAGCTTTTATTTTAAATATAAGCGAATAGATTAAATTTAATATTTCCAATGAGAAAAATACTTTTACTGTATTTCAAAAACAAATTTACAACTAATTTAAATTGACTGGAAGGAGTTTTATTTCCTAAAATACCTGATTAGTGCCTTTTTTTAAAGTCTTTCATTGCAATGTAATACACATTATGAAAACATCTTTCAAAAATAAAATATAATTTTCTGAAACTTTATTTGAAGAATATTAGCTGATTTGAAACATATTATTTACTTAAATTTTAAAATATCACAGAAATGCTTTTTTTAAGCAGACAGTATCTGCTTATTCAAGGTATTCATGTGTATGACAAATTGATATTTATCTAATGTTGTTCTATTACAGCTTTAGGTGTTAAAAAAGTAACTGAATTAACCTAAGAGCATTTTATATATAATTTTAAGTACTCAGAATTCTTTAAAATTTAAGAAAATATTCTCTGTAATGTTTTATTGAATTTAAAAAACTTTTGGCTATAAATTTACTATAATTATCACTCATATTTTCTGATAATGCTGTGTATGTATACATAGAAAATTGGCATGTTTATACATGTAAAAAAATTCAGAATTCTTTTAAAAATATTGGTGTGTGATGATTTGTACTAAGATTTGCAATTCATGATTAGTAAATATAGTTTTCACTTAATAATATCTAAAAGGGACAAATTAAGACAGAAATTTAAAAGATTAATGTATATTCAAAACTTAAGTTATTCTAATTGAAATGAAAAAAAAGAAAATAAATCTTCTATAATTCATTATTCATTGAATTCTTTTTAAGACAATACTGTCCTTATTATATCTTATTTATAAACACAATTAAAAACTTTTCTAATTAAATAATGTCTTATTTTGATTAATTTTTTTTATTTTAAGATTCAGAGTAGATTTTCAGTAAATGAAAAACAGTTTGAAAAATAAAATGTGATTTACATTCTCCAAGGATTTCTGCTTTTAACTAATATAAATATGAAGAGGACAAAATTTAATTTCTGGAAATTTTAGTAATTAAATAAGGTTGAGGTAACAGATGCAAAAAAAATATTTCTACCAAGATTTTGTAAACAAAATGTTTCTAAAATAATTTCATTCATTTATGAATAAGTTCTGAAAGTTTCATTAAAATCTGATAATTATTTGATTTTTGCAAGAATTTTCAAATCAATGTTTTTTTTTAATTGCAAAAAAGAGGCAAAATTTCCTATAGTAAATTTTGCTGTCCCCACTGATGCAAGAAAAACAAGGTTTTTAACCAAAAACATTGAACGTACTAGAAAAGATTAAACAAATTTTCTCTGAATAACAAAAACTTTGTTTTTATTAAGTTTTGGTCCCTTTTCATCATTCTTTCTTTTTTTTTTTTGGTTAATTATTATCAGTACCTATCATGAAGGCATCAATATTTACAAACAGTGAACATGAATTCAAGGTTATTTAAAAAATTACAAACCACATTATTTACGAGCTAGATGTAGTAGACAACATATCACATGATTTCACAAACAATTTTGAACCAATCGGAAATAAAATAAATATTTACTCCAAGCTTTTAGATATTCCAAAAAGACTCTAAAAACTGGTGACTTCATTTACTCAAGGTCAATCACTGCACCTGATACCAAAATTTGTAGCTTCAGTGATCAAGATACCACAACCAGAAATTTATCCAGCCTTACTTCAAAGGTAGATAGAATTATGCTTATCACATACACACATTATCAGTGAGCAATTATCACCTGATATTCCACTCACCCACTCAGACAGATTTCTTTGGATTTGAATAATTTGTGTTGGTAAACATATAATTTGTGGAGTTTATTTTTGTGTATGTTTTGTATACAAGAGTTTAAGAAAACTTATTATCTCAGGAAGCCCAATAGCTGTGAGATGGGCACTTTTTAAATATTAGGTTGGTGCAAAAATAATTTCGTTTTCTAACATATGTTACTATGTGAGAAAACGAAATTATTTTTGCACCAACCTAATAGTATCTCAAAGTTTTGTGTATTATAGTATTTACGGCCTGTGCCTTTCCAATCCATCATTATATGTTGTACACTTTTGATAGGGACACTTGCAGGAAATATAATGATACATTTAATGGGGTGCATAATAGATCTCATAAGGTATATATGTTTTTCTTGTGGGAAATTTCATGATACCTTTTATGGAGTGCATCAGAGGTCTCATGGAGTATATATGTGTGTTTTCACAAGAGAAACAGCAATCATTTAAAATTCCTATTAGTGGGCACAATCTCAATCTAATATATGCAGATAATCAACATGGAATGAGCAAGGCAGCAAATCCTAGAAAAGGTAGTACAGGATAACTGGAAGAAAGGACTAATTATCAATTGTAAGAAGATAGAATGTATAGTTGTTAGTAAGAGAAAGAGCTAAGGATGTGAATTAAAAATGGAGATACCAAAATCAAGAAAGTATGTAATTTCAAATATCTGGGCAGTGTTTTAAAAAAGGAAAGAAGATAGTCCTCCTATATGGTAAACTTTACAAGGCAGACAAAAACAATACAAAATTAAAAAAAAAAGAAAGATTTTCCACACAGATATACTTTATTTTCAAATACATAAATCAAAGTCACATGGATAATGAAAATTTTCTGGATATTTTTCTCCATTTTTTTATAGTTGAAGTAACTAAAAACGTTTCTCTGTAAAACAAAAAATGCTATAAGTGAAAGAAACAATTTGAAAATAAAAATTAAGCAAAAAATGCTGCCTCCTGAAAGACACTTACAATGAAACCTACTTCATATTTAGGACAATTCATTGCGTATTGTAGAACTCCCTTTATATGGAGGCCAATAAAATTGATTGGTAATAGTTCTAGGTGTGATTGGCAATAATGAAATGTTGCTATATTGATTTTTGAGATATTGAATGTGATTCGTCAGTTTTTCCCCACTGATCTGTTCAAGCTTAGTCATAGTAGAGATCAGCTGCCAATCTCTCACACAACAGTAAAAAGAAAAAAAAAATATACAGCTGTAACTCTCCAGTAGTTCCTTGTTAGAAAAATTGGTGCTCAAAAAAAAAAAAAAAATTAATATGGAAACCTTTGGTCCATCGTGAATATTTGAATTAAGTTAAATAAATGCCTATTCAACTTGAAAGTTGAATCTTGAATCCTTATTTCTTGGGGGAATGTAAAACAGAATTTTTAAAAGTTTTAAGGTAGATATTCAGTAATTTATTTAACAAGAGTGAACTTTTCAGTGTAAATTATAAGAAAATCTGTTAAGTTTTAAAAATAAAAAAAACCCTGCAAAAACTCAAAGACAAGGTAGCAAAGGAAAGTAAGAATAGAATGTATGGTTGTCAGCAAGAGAAACAGCTAAGGATGTGAGCTATAAACTGGAGATACCGCAATTATGAAATTTCAAATATCTGGGAAGTGTGTTAAAAAAGAAAGGAAATTAGTCTTCCTATATGACAGTGAATGTAGGACAGTTTGCTTACAGAGGAAGAGCAGATTTGATGCAAGAAAGAGTTTGTTCTACTGAAAAATGCCAAGAAAACCATGGATGGAACATGTGAACAATGAGGTAGTTTTAAGGAAAATGTAAATTATACATAAAATCAGAGGCAGTTTAAATTTTTAGGACATTATGAAGAGAGAAAGCTTAGAGAATTTGACATTCACAGGACATGATGAAAGCAAGAGAAACCGTGAGTAAGCTACCTAATGTGCTAGTTTAAATGGATAGCAGAACAATGATTAGGATAAAAAGGGGCAAATTTGTTAAGTACCAAAAAAGGATAAGAAGTTGAAAGTGTGTGAAATTCCTCCCAATAATCTCTTTCCAACTGACAAAGTCTCTCCATACAAGCATCAGTGTTCAAAAATGAACCATCTATACTCTCTCATTTTTATGCCCAGCTGATCTTGCAGAAAAATTTGCATATGTTCACCCACTCTCATGAATTCTCCAAGCTCCGAGGCAGTGTTTTTCTTAAATTAAGATGTCAGGACAGCCATATTTATTTTTCTTTTCCTTTCCTTCACTAGTTTTGCATGCCAGGTATATACATGCTCGCTTTGCCACATAAGATAAGTCGTCTTCTCTTCTACAGTAAGAAGTTGTGATCATTCATGTCTTGAAGGGAGAAGGCACATAGAACAAAGAAACAAAGAAAGAAAAACAAAGGCTTTTTACTAGATTTTAACTTAACCAAGATTGTTGTCAAGCGCACATATAAATATTGATTTAATGACAAAACTTTAAAAATAAATCTCTTACATTTAATGTCCAAAACAGAGTTAAGAAAATATGCTGCTTGACAGGTATATTACATTAAAATCATGAAAGTTATTGAGAATTCTTAGAGAAAGACAACACTAATTTATAATACATGATTAAATTGAAGATTTTGTAATGTACATTTAGCATAAATTATAGCAGATATTGCAACAAAATTCAAATGAAAGATAGATGAGTAATTTGTCTGAATTTCTAGAATGAGGAGTTTTCATTATTTACTTTCAGATTCATATCATCATATTTATTGTTCATATCAGAATATTTTGGCCATTGCACTCTCTTATTTCTTTCAGGTATCTGCTGATCCAGGTAACCTTCAGGGAAATTTGAACTGAACCCTTTATTTAATTTACATGGGTAGATTGTTTTCTTTCTGCTGTCCATGTGTAGAGAGAGCCAGCCTGGTTTTTCTTTTTGTAAAGTACTATTCAGTTATTGCTAATCATTTTACCAATAAGTCTGATTTTGCACAACTTAGACCATGAAATAAATTTACAATGACTACCTCTATCTATAAAAGGCAGTATGTGTATGTGTGTGTAACGAATGCACGTCCGCAATTTTTGACGAATTTGCACCAAAATTTACCAGCACATGCTCCAAGTTAGCAGAAAGGACAAGACTGACGTTGCATTTCCCAACTCCCATCGATAGTGGAAATAATCGATTTTTTCATGCTTCTACGGCAGTTTTCATGTAGTTTGCGGACATTTTCTACTGGTCAGAGTGAGAGCCTATAGCTGGCTGCCACAAATAGGCAGAAAGATTCTATTGGCCAGTGTGAGAGCCAACAGCTAACTGACACGAATGTTAACTAGCATGCTAACATGCAAAAAAAATCGATAGCTGCATTTGTCACAAGTGGGAAAAATTTAAATCTTTTTTTTTTTTTAAGGATTTCACCCCAAGCAAGGCGGGAGCCACTAGAACGCAAGAATGCAAGGGGTTACAGAAAATTTAGAGCAAGATCAGATAGGAGTGATAGAATAAAAGATGAGGGTAGTGGATAGATCAAGGCAACTGGAGATGTCGATTGACATTATACTTGAATAGCTGGAGATTATAGCTAACAGGGAAACAGGAATAAAGAAGGGAGTTCCACAGGCGAGAGGTGCAAGACATGAAGCTATTGGAGTAGAAGAGACGGCTACATTTAGGAGTTTCGACAGTGAAGGGGTGAGAGTGGGATGCCAGCCTCGTATGGCGCTTGAACTCATGACGTCTGGGAACCAGCGAATGCAGCTCCTCAGAACAATTTCCATGGAAGTATTTGTAGAACAGACAGAGGAAGGCGACGGCATGTCTGTGAGAAAGTGACTGTAGATGAGATGACAGAGCATGGCCAACTACATTGCATATCCGCCTCTGGAGCCTATCAAGAACCCCGAGGCAAACAGAAGGGGCACCAGACCATATATGGCAGCAATACTCTATGCAAGGGTGAATTGTTGATTTGTAGATCTGAAGGATCGACTCCGGGGAGAAAAACTTCCTGGCGCGGCTAAGGGAGCCAACTTTCCTTGCAGTGGACGAGGCAATTGACTCAATGTATTTATTCCATCTCAGGTCAGCAGTCAACGTGAGACCGAGAAGCCGCAGAGAGTTGCTCTCGAGAAGTTGAGCGTCAGACATTCTAATGGAGGGAAGGGAAGGATCTCTGTGGTGATTAATAGAGAGCAGTTTTGTCTTAGAAGCGTTGAAGTTGACCAGCCAATTCTTGCCTCAGTTCACAATCAATTGAAGGTCCTTTTCGAGACGCACGGCCAGGTGAGTTTTGTCAGTGAGACTAGATTTGTTTTTGAGGCAGGAATAAATTGTGGTGTATCCGCATAGATGCCAACTTGGGAAGTTATGGTGTCAGGAAGGTCATTTATGTAGATAAGGAATAGAGTGGGGCCTAGGATGGAGCCTTGAGGAACACCTGTGTTCGTAGGATAGGAACTGGATGAGAATCCGCTGCATGGCACTTTACTCCAATTGGCTCATTCGCTTGCTTAAACTCAATATTGATTCTGATTCTGCAGAACTGGGTTGGGTGTGAAAAATATTTGTTGTTAACATTCTTTTTTCATTCGGTTTTTCCAGTTATGAGTCCTTTTTTAAAGCTGATCGTTTTGTGTTCATTTTGTTTAGTTCTTTTTTCATAACAGATTTAATGTTTAGTATAGAGCGTAGAAAAAATTTGCAGTGTGAGATAGGCAAGAAGTAAGGCATGTAGCAACATCAGCACGGCAAAGCACACTCCTTTAAAGGCAAGGAGTACAAAAATATTTTAAGTCAAGTGATGTACGAGTCATACGATTTTTGAATCAAGCACAGGCAACGCCGGGCCATGCTGCTAGTACCACCATATTCTCCAGTAAAGGAAAAAAAAAAAAGAATACTAAAAATAACCTATTTCTTTTTCAAATACATGATAAGCCAAAGTTTTGGACCACTGTCTGGTTACAATAATTACTAAGTTACATGCTTTCTCTGGTTTAACCAACTCCTACTAAAGTCTAGAAATTATGGAGAGCTATGATCACTCATGTCCTGGAGAGACATGATACATAGAAGAAGTAGCTAGGAGACTGAAATTATTAACTAATTTGATCCATTAGTGTATGACATCTAATTTTTTTGAGAGAATGTTAGCTAAAATTTCAAACCCATCATCTTTAATATTACAAGCAAGGTAGATAAAAAAGCTAATATTTTAAGTAAACTTCCTGCAGGCAAGGATTAATTACATTATTACTATGGAATGTATAATAAACCCCTTCAACAAGAGAAAATCCCTCCAGCCTGAAAGGAAGTTCCTTTTTTTTCTTTTTTTTTTTAAATCATATCACCCCAAGCAAGGCAGAAATTCCACTAGTGTTCAGGGGGTTACAGTGAGTAAAAGTGAGAGAAAAGATTGATTATAGGGAGAATTGAGGAGGAAAAAAGACGAAAAGGATTCAAGAAAACAGATGCTGGTGAGTGATAGTGCATTTAAATTGTTGAAGATTGTAGTTATCAGGGAAGTAAGTAAAAGGGAGGGAGTTCCACAGGTGGGAAGTATGAGAAAAGAAAATGTTGAAATGGTGGTTGCATTTAGCTATTTCAGTAGTATTCGGATGCAACATGGATGTCAATCTAGTAGCATACTTAAATTCATGTATTTGTGGCACCAGTGAAAAGTTTTGAAAAAGGCATGAAACCATCAATTTTTAGGGGGTTCTTCAAAATCCCCAAACTTATGGCCAATATTGTATGTGAATATTTTATTAAGATAGACAATACTATTTATCCTATGCTATATATCAGGTCATCCTGTAAGTTCTGTTTGAATTTTGAAGAAAAAAAACAAGTGACCAAATGTTACATTTAATTACAGATTCAATCAACAATGTATTTTCCCTGATTATCTATGACTTCCTTCCATCTATTAACAAGCTTACCAATTCCATTACTGTAAAATTCTTTTGGCTTTGATTCGAAGAACTCACAAATGTCAGTTTTAACCTCTTTCTGTGTTACAAAAGCTCTTTCTTCCAAATGATTCTGTAAGCTACAAAACAAATGGTAGTCTGAAGGAGCAAGATCGGGAGAATAAGGTGGATGAGAAATTTTCTCCCAACCAAGTTCTTCAATCTTTTGTGGTGTGATTCTTGTTGTGTGGCGTCATGCATTGACCTGATGAAACGTCACCTCTTTTCGATTCACTAGAGCAGGTCTTTTTTTACTCAAAGCTTGGTTCAAATGCTCTAATTTCTGACAGTATATTTGAACATTAATTGTTGCATTAGGTGGTAAGAATTCAAAGAGGATTATTCCTTGGCAACCCCACCAGATTAAAAGAAGAATCTTTTGCCCATGAAGTTCCCTTTTAGGCTGTGGCTGGGGTCCTTCCCCTTTACCAAGCCACTGTCTACGATGCTTAACATTTCAATAAAAGATCCATTTTTCATCGCCAGTCACAAGTCTATCCAAAAAAGGTGAAACAAGTTGGCGAGAATGGAGAGAAGAGTAGATGTCAACTCAGGATTTGAGGCTGTTTTCAGACAATTCATGAGGCACCCATTTTCCAAGTTTAGGAACTTTTCCAAGTTGTTGAAAATGACAATGATCAGTTGTATGATTTGAACTGAGAACCACTGCCAATTCCTCAACTGATAAAGCAGGATTTTCTTCAAAGGCTGCTTCAAGAAACTTTTCATCAAACTCAACTGGACATCCGGTTCAATCTTCATCTTCAATGGGTGAAATCTCCACCTCTGAATTTTGCAAACCATCTTCTGCAAGTTCTTTCATTCAATAATTCCCCTCCATAAACTGAGTGAATGTTTCTAGCCGCTTCAGCTGCTGAGTTTCCTTTCTTGAACTCATAAAACATTATGTACCTCAAATGATTATTGGGTACTTCCATGTTAGCAGGGTTTTAATCAAACTAAATTTAATTTTATTGTTCTCTGAAATAAAATTTGATCAGTTTAAATGCATCTAAACATAAAAATAATGTTCAGCTCCATTAGACATTATAAAATACTCTTTAAATTTTGTTCATTTTAACAAAAAGTTAAAATTCGGACAGAACTTAAGGGATGACCTGATATATTATACACAATGCTACTTTCCCTATCATAAAGTTTCTTACGATGCCTCATGCTGTTTTGTATAGGTTAGAATAAGCAGTCAACTTCTACTCAGTTCTAAATAATTAATAAGGGGTGAGAGGAAAAATAAATGTCTATGTTAATTTACATTTTCATTACTATAAATATAATATTAAATAAGTAATCATTGAGATAAAATTTTTCTTTGAAGCTTTCTTGAAATACAGTAGGTTAATAAACTAATTAAGAACTATTTTAAGTTCTTGCTAATGAAATACCTCACCGAATGTCTCTCCAAGCAATCGTTTCTCAATCACTGATATTAAATGACAAAAGAATAATTGCTTTTTCATTAAATGAGGCTGAAAACTGTTTCTTAAAGTGAACCTTTAAATGTCACAAATCAATATTTGCTCAGTTCATGTAGGGGGTTCATACATTCTCTAAGTTCTGGCATCATATGAATTTCCCAAGATGTAATAAATGGTAGGCCAGTAGCAAATTCTATTGCAAACAGCTAAAATCTACAACCAATAACTCCGCCAAATTAGACTTCAGATTATATTGCTGTTTTACTGAAAGAGAGTTGAGAGATTTTCATCACAAGAGATACACTATTTCTTCTATCAAAAACGTGTACACTGTCAGATTTTATTATGGGTGTCAATATTTTCATTATGAAATTGGAACTAGCTAAGCAAAAGGAACAGCCAAATTGGAGACACTAAAATCAAGCAAGTGCAAAAGTTCAAATATCTAGAAAGTGTTTTAAAGAAAGGCACATTGTAATAGTGAAAGAAGCCTTCCAAAAGCTAAACAAAGTATTAAGAAACAGGAAAATTTAATCAGAACAAACAAAAAAGTACTGAACTGTTATGTAATATCAAGGTATGTGAATGCGAGAAAATCACGCAAAGAAATGTGATTATATAGAAGAATGCTGAGAATACCATGAACTGAACAGGTGAGTAATAAGGAAGCAAAATGGAAACAAAAATGACACTTCGAAAAAGACATGAGATTTCTAGGCCACATAATGAAGAAAGAGGGCTTGGTGTATTTGACACTTACAGGACATACTAAAAATAAGGGAGAGAAGAAAGAAGTGAATAACCTACCTAAAGAGGTTGAGTAAATTGTCTGCAGGACAAAGATAAGGAGAGATAGCAAAAATACAAACCTTACTAAGAGCTACAAATGTCAGGAAGTTATGAGTATGAATGTCATACACATTCTGAAGGGACACAGCAAACAGACGTTTAGCCAAGCAATATTGGTAAACTTTACTGATATATAAGCAGATGCTATGTGAAATTCAGCTTATTATATCTATCCTTATAAAAAATACTGATAAGAGGGATAATGAGAGATCAGGTTTTAGTATGTGAACAGACTAAATGGCGCTTACATTTCTATTTAAAAATAAATCCAAACTATGTTGGCCACTAAAACATATCAGATGAACACAATATAATATAGGATTGAATAAATTATAATAACATGGTTGTCTACTATAACCTTCATCAAGTTTTCATTCGTTGATGTTCTTAACTTTACTGATGTTTTAATACTAACGTTACTTGAAGCAGTTTTTATTGCTTTCCAAAATCTTTACTTGAATATTATTTTTCATTGTCATATATATATATATATATATATATATATATATATATATAGATAGATATATATATATAGATATATATATCGTTTAATGATTAACTGTAAGTTTCCTGTCAGAATAATATATTGGGAAGCCAAGAAGCTATTCTATTAATTTGGTGTCTTTGAAACCATTTTTGGCCAGGTAAATAATGATCAACTTTGCAGAATGTAAAAGAGTATTGTCTTGCAAAAATTTCCTCTTCAGCTTGTCACTATTTCTAATAAAATCAGTTCTTCTAAGCTAAAATTCACATGATGTATTTAACATGTATTTGTGACTGAATTTGTGAAATGAGGAGTTATCATTGTTTAACTTACCAGAATAGAAATAGGGATTGCTGCCCATATATATATATATATATATATATATATATATCAAGGGGTTGACAAAGTTTTCTATAGTTAATAGACTCTCCCACCTATAAGTAGGAGTAGTAAGAGTAACGAGGGAGTCGGCTCAGTGGGTCGGTCAGTCAGTCATGCCGGATGACCGTTAGTCGGATACTTAAGTATCAGCAACCACAACTAGATTTCTCTGCATCATTACTTATTATATCAAGTTCCTAACGTTTTGTACATCGAACCTATTTTAGGACCAACTTAGTACAAATACAATCCTTCCTTCACTGTGAAACCACTCCACAACACTCACAATGATACATATGCTATTATTCTGAAATTATGAGCAAATCTCTCAAAATGTTCATTAATGCTATCAATCTAATCATAAAATTTAAAATAAACATTGGATAATGTCAATAACATCTTATTCTTGGAGGTTTATATTCAAATTACATTTCAAAATGTTGATGGGACCATGAAGAGATTCCTTGCCAAAATTATTATTTTATTCTGTTTATCTGAGGTAAATTCAGTCAAATCTGCACTGAATTCAAGATTAATTTCATTATTCTTGAAGATAGGCTTCAAATTCAATTAAATATAATTTGACTCATCAAAATTTAAATTTCACCTTGGAAAATTCAATACAAGCAAAATACCTTTTTTTTTTTAGATTATCATGAATTTATTAACAGCAGATCACTGTCAACATTTCAACCATTTAACAATTGATGGATATATGTGTTGGAGACATAGAAAGCAAAAGGCATATAAACATTTATGCTTTGCTGACAGGAAAATCTATATTTAACTCAGCACATAAACAGCAGGAACTGATTAGTTTGTTTTTTCAAGCTTCTCAAGCATTTGTGAGTTATTTAAAGCTGAAAAATATTTACGATTATGAGAATAATATGGCTTCCCGATTTCTTATTACAAACTGTTATGCATTATACCACACACATATCCAAGTTTACAACATGTTATAGATAAGCGTATGGTTGCAAGAAAGAAATACGACAACAGCAGAAATAGATTTACGTGGTTTATTTCAACAGGAACGTGAGGGTTAGGGACAGTTCCCTTGTGGTAAAGTTCATAAGCCGGCTTCGGATCTAGGTCGATCTCTCATAGTAGTTCACACATGTTGACGCTGGCACTCCCTGCTGATAGCTGGTCTCGCTCTTCTGACCGTGACAGGTCTCTACACTGGCCACCTGTTAACTGCCCGTTGAACTTCCGTGTGACCCCTTTTATAGCGTTTTTTATGGCTTAACAGGCTCGAAAAACGAAGTGAGTATAATTAGGAGGTAAGCATTTTTATTGGACGAAAAATAGAGCACTTTAAATATTATTTTATTTTTCGACCGGAACTCGAGTGTCGGGAACATTTGTAAACGAAGATAATGTTCATTTTGTGACGGAGCTTTGTCCCGTTCACATCCGGTTCTTGCTCTTGAGTATTTGCCTGTAAATCAGCCGAGATATGACTTATTTTATTTTATAACAAACACCAGGTGTTTCCAAGCAGTTACCCATCTAGGTACTGACCGGGCTTCTTGTTGATTAACAGGTGATCAGATGAGAACCAGTGTATCAATGTATTATGGCCATAAGCAGGAAGATTGTAAGAGTAAAAGACAAAGATACTATGTATTATGTTGGAACAGAAGTTCATAGCATTTTTAGTAGGTAGTGTCTGAATTGATTAATTTTTAAGGTTTATCAACCCATTGTGGATTGTAAGAATTTATTATGTGAGTAAATATTGCATCAACAAATTTTGGGAATGACAATGGATTTTTCCCTGGGTAGAGAAAACGGATTCATGCCTGTATGTGAAATGAAAAAGGTACATGTTTCATATGTTATCCTTTTATTTAGGAAATATAACAAGAAAACTAAAAAAAAAAAGTTATGACACTCAACAGGAGAAATGAATAAACAAAATACATTTCAAATAAATACACAAACAAGAGAAACACTTTTCAAACAGAAACAATAACAATTTGAAACAAAATCAAAGACATGATAAAAGAACACATGGTGTCTTCTAAAAGAATTTCAGACAGTAGCAGGAAGCAGATAATTAACATGTGGCCTTTTTGAACAACAGTAGCTAAAGAAATTGTAGTTTCCTTATTTCTAAGGGTTCATGTGGTATCAGACGTGCAGAAATTTCAGTTAAAACAAATGTAGTGATTTTAAGCATAGTTTAGTTATGGCACAAATAGTTGAAGAATACCAAAAGAATACATGGACGTATAATATATGTGATAGATGTCGATTTTTATATTTTTATGGGACATTAAAATTATTATAAAATATGAAGCAGAAAGGTCTCTCTAAAATACGAAGCAGAAAGGTCTCTCTAAAATACGAAGCAGAAATATGTCTCTGTAAAATACGAAGCAGAAATGTCTCCGTGAAATACGAAGCATAAACATCTCCGTAAAATACGAAGCAGAAATGTCTCCATGAAATACGAAGTAGAAATGTCTCCATGAAATACGATTTCACAGAGACTTTTAGCAGAAATGTCTCTCTAAAATATGAAGCAGAAATGTCTCTATAAAATACGAAGCTGAAAGGTCTCTATAAAATACGAAGCAGATAATTCTCTAAGTGTTTCCTTCAATGATTGTTACCATATCTAATGAATATAGTGAACTTGACTGCAATTTGAACTCAGCTCTCTGATTACTTATTCCAAGTCATTATCCATTATTACACTACTCACACATCTATGCCAAGTACGAAAACTTCTCTTTATTCTTCAAGGATTTGGTTATAAATCTGTTATTACTAATCTGTTATTGATTTGTCTGTTTAATGTCATATCAACTACTTATGGGTCACTTAATGTTGAAATTCATTTTTCTTGAGAGCTATTCAAGTCTAGGATTAACTGTTATTTTCCTCACATATACCTATAAACTGTATCTCTTATTCTGTAACACTCAGACTTGATTGCCTCCCAGACATTTGCACAGGGTTAACCTTATTGTAAAAAAAAAAGGAGCTTCCTATTAATTTCATCTAGAAAATATCTAACTTAAAATGTTTACTGAGCACAAGGACAGGTGATTAGATTGTTAATGTCATAACAATGAGAAATGGGTTCAAATCTCACTAGTCACTGATTTGTCAAAGTGTTAACTTTTTGATAATATCAGTCTAGAGAGATGAACCAATGTAATGGCACTGATGAGAAATGATCGTAAAGCATGATATGCCTTGTAAATAAAATTATGTAGATGAAGCTCTTCCAAAGCCATCAAAGGTTGTGTTAATATGGTCCCAATTCATCATGACTGAGGATTCAAATATACCAGCATTGTTCAACTATTGATCATGGTTGATTATGCGTGCTCTCCCTCCCAAAAGTGTAACAAAGGTCTGCTCAGCATAGTTGCAATAAAAACTACAGGTTGACCCTGTGGGTGTTGATCAAATGCTTGAGCAGGCATTTACAACAGGGATCAGCTTGTCAGTCAGGTAGATGGATATATTCAGCAAACATATAGCCAACTCTTACTATTTGCAATTCGGACCAGCATGATCATCTTGGTTGTTACACTAAATGTCTATGCTGGTTATACAGTAGCTCATTTTCATAACTGTTTCAATAATGTGCAGATGTGCTTATATAGCCATTAACCAAAATTGGCTCTTTGTAACCATTCAGTTCAGAATTCAACTTGACTGTTAATAGTCCTTTCCTCTCAGTTATCACGCTACCTTCATTGAGGTTGACAATAAGGTGCATTTCCTCTCCATGGATAAAACATAATTTGCAGTCTTAATATGGTAAGATTCTTCTAGGTAATAAACCTGATTATCAATTTCCAACAGGATTTAATCACGTACGACTATTATCTCTAATTGCAAAGACAGTGTCCTGGGAATTACTGTGTGACATCGTGACATTATTATACCTATCAAAGTACATGTAAAATGTTGATAATCCCCATAGGCATAAAACAAATTCCCTTGATAGGTATTTGTGTCATGAAAAACATCTTATTTTCCTTCCATTTAATAAGTAACATCTTCCTTTATAATAGAGTGTATGTGTGTGCATATGTATATATATTTCTTTGCCAGAAAGGATGCTTCCTTCTTTGTTACAAACTTCAACTCTTTAAACATGAGGGCATCTGAAGCACACTCCAGCCTTCAAATTGAAGTCATATATTAATACTCTTTGCTAAAGATGTTAAAAGAATGGTTGTTATTTTTGTATTGCCCCAGATAAAATCCTAACTTCTGCTGTCACACACTATCATCACAAGCGTTAGATCATAACCAAGAATGAAGTATAGCTGTCAAATCCTCACTGTCCAGGCTTGACATAGTTTGCAAGTGATTACACAATCTTGTAGATGATGAATTATTTTTCACCCTGAAACACTTATTCCACAAATTAAACATTAATAGACTCTTACTAAATCTATTGCTACTACTATAGCAAAAATATTTAAAAGAATTACATTCCTTAATCCTAATCAGAACTTCCCAGCTAGTTCATGCTGACTAACATCTCTATCTATTCATTTGGTAAGGAGTAAAATTCAACTCAGCTTCTTCCCTTGATGATGCTTCTCTAAACTTTACAATCTTAACCTCTTCAAGTCCAGGGTCAACAGATATCCTACATACTTTCATAATATGTACTTCTCTTTTTCCTGTAACTTAAACTGCTCTCAGGCCTTTTCTGGATGAACAATAGTATTGTGATTTTCATATTGCAGATATACTTGATGTTTATTAGAAACATAGAACATAAAATGAACTGTAGTGAAAGGGTCTAATTTATATAATATATTTTTATTCATTTGCTTTAGATTGACTCCTTTTATATTTGGTGTAACAAAATGCTTGTTTATATGGCTGATATTGGTAGTACTTTGGAGAAAGTTTGTTTAAGTTTTGCTATTCGACAGATTTGGAAGTCAGCACTTGACAGCCATCATAGTCATCTTAGAAATAGGTCAGTGTCAATCTAATTTGTTTTTCTTGGTCCTAAAGAGGGCAGAAATACAATTAGCAGATGACCTCATAACTATCTCACACATGGCTGGTTGTTTCTCTTGTGAGTTAATACCTCATTTGACAGGGATGCAGACTTACTTACACAAAGCTCAGTTTTGACGAGCATCACAAGTCTCTTTAGGTTAATTTTTTTGATTGGTCAAAATTATTTAATTTTCCATTGTTCTTTTCCTTTTTATTTTTATATAGTAGAGGCTGTGTGCGGAAACTCTTGATTTTTGGTAGTTTTCAGTCCCAAATTAGTAGATTCTGGTTTTGCAAACTTCCAATGTTTTTTAAACAGATTCAGTCTTTTCTACTTTCTTTTTTTTCTGAGGGTTGCCTTCTTGTTAGTTGAGAGAGAGACTTATGGAAAGAGAAGGAGACAGAGAGAGAGAAAAGAGTTAAGGGTTTTAAAGAAAAGCAGTTACCTTATTTTAAATTCAATTCTTTTTATTTTTGTTTATATATTATATTTTATCAGGACTCATTACCGTTTAAAAATCTAGTATCAATAAACCATGTGAGCAATGGGAAAGTTTTTAAGAAAATAGGAACAATAGGTAAACTCATACTTATAAACAGTAAGAGATGGCTGAAATTTCTGGGAGGCATAATGACAAGAGATGCCCTTGAGAATTTAGTACTCAGGATTTAATTTAACACTTGAAATCAAGAGAAGCTTGGGAAAGCAACAAGTAACATACTTAATGAGATTGCGCAAATGCATGGCAGAACAGGGACAATGAGGGATGATAAAGGATCAGAGTTTACTTTGCATAACAAAAGAGAGTCAACTGTAGAGAGCTATGATCACATCTTGAAGCAACATGGCACATCAAAGAAGAACAATTCTATAATCAACAGATTTGTAAAGCCAAATAGGAAGACTTATGAACATATTGAATGGCATTGGCAAATTGTACTCAAAATGTTAGACATTAGAAAATAAGACTTTTGAATTAAACACATTTTGGACTGTGCATATAAATAGGAGTATATTTATCTCTCTGTAAACCTTTAATATGCTGCATTGGTTAGAATATTTATCATGAAAATTATTGAGAACTAGCTTATATATATATATATATTATATATATGGTGGACGCTCCCATCATATTCCATGTATGAGGGTCAAGCAGGAACCAACAGCCCAGATACCAAAACATGATTTGATTATAGTAGTAAAGGCTTTTGTGCAGAACCAATCACACTTTTTGAAGGACCAAATACAGAGACCTGGTGCATTATGTGAAACAAGGTCTCCAAACAACCCTCTACAGGTTTTGAATTCAGAGTTTTCCTTCTCCTAGACCAGTTGCCACCCAAAGCTACAGAACCTAATCCGTCCTACTATTTACCCATAGCTGGAGGGAGAAGAGGATTAATACCTTTTCCCACGGGTATTAGCACGTAAGTGAATCTAATGGATTTGACTGGAATTCGAATTTGGCTCTTTGAATTGTATATAATCTAATCATTCTGATCACCTGACTATGATGTCAGTGACAAATGCTGAGTAGTGATATGAACTGAGTCTCTCTCTCTCTTATTTGTGGGGTGTAGCTGGTGAACAGTTCTGTTTTAGTTGATTTGGACATTGAGCACTGTCTGTAATTGCAAAGGTAGGTGCCTGTTGCACGTGCTTGTTTTTTTCTATGTTTCCTTCTTTCTTTGTTTTCAGATTTTCTTTTTATTTATTTTGCAACTTGAATTACCTTTCTTTCGCAGGTTTTGTGTAGGTAAAGTCACATTTGCAAGGTTTCTCAATATCTTTGGTTTGGTGTGTGTGTGTGTGTGTATATATATATATCATACATATAGTGCTGATGTTAATAAAATAATCTTCAATGTAATACAACAGAGCTATTTGTGGATGTCAAATGACTTACCTTTAGGCAGGTCAGCTAATCTACCTCATTTATAGGAGAGTACCTAGTGGGCCTGCCCAACACATTTGCATGAGTGGACTCTATTCACACATATATCTCTCCATTAAATCACCCAGTGCTGTTTTCCAACTTGAAGTAACTACATCAGACTACCTGTATTCTACACTATTAAGTATATATAAATAAATATACATTTTATCCCTCACCAATAGCACAACTTGGAGTTTCATGCACACACACACACACACACACACATATATATATATATATATATATTATAATAAAATAAAAAAGGACGTCACAAAAAGTGTGCATGACAAAATATACAAATGGAACAAGTATAATAAATATAAGTAAAACTACACTCAGATATTACTGCAACCAAATTTCATATGGGCACCTAGATAGTTATGTATTTGTCTCGCAATGTTCAGGTGAAAATTCCATATTTTAATATACATATACAGAAGAGAAAAAGCAGAGAATACTAAAAAAAAAACTATTAAACCTCAGATATTCACAACTGATAACAATATATATGATTACAGATATAAAAATGCAATAAATGGCTAAAAAATGAAATGCTAATTCTTCTAATTGAGAAATGAGGCATAGTGGAGTAATGGATAGCAGCTTGGATTGAGGAATCGGAGAGCTGAGTTGAAATTCCTATCAAATCCATTACATTTATTTACATCCTAATATCCTTAGGAAAGGTATGAATCCTCTTCCTCTGCTCCTAGCTATGGGTAAGTAGCAGGGCAGACTGGGTTCTATGGCCTTGGATGGCAACTGGTCTAATGGAGAAAGAAATGGCAACCTACTGTGGGAAAAAATCTGCCTCGTCAGTCATGTATTGAAAGCATGTATCATGTATAGCATATAACTGAATTCTTCATAGCGCATATATAGAGATGTAAATAAAAGAACATAGTTAATTTTATTATTTACATGTTTCTGACACTTATTTTTCATTTTCCAACTTGTTGTGAATCACAAAAAGTTAACCAATGATCAATAATTTACACTGCAAAGTCACAGAGTTTTGTCTCCAACTTTGCAATTGGTGTGCAAATTGCATTTTTTCATCAAATTCTAATATGGAAGTTCAACCACAAGAATTACTGATGACTGCGATTCATTGATTATTAAATGATATTTAATATCTTAGATAATAATCTAAAATACTGAATATCATTCACCATTATTTTATAATTAATTAGAAGAGAATGGTCATCTATCATTTGTGAATATCCTAGTTTTTCAATGAGAAATGTAAAAATAATGAAATCTTTCTCCCAAAATTTTAATATCAACACTGACACTTAACAAGAGAATACAATTAGAGGTTCTTTGTAAATGCTATCTTTTATCAGAATGGAGGTAATTATGGTTCTCTGTAGATACCTTTTCTTGCTTATCAATGATTATCTCATATTTTTCTGTTTAGTTTTGAATTCAGAGTAAACATTCTCATAGGCTGGCTACCAACTAAGGTTAGAGCACCTAGTCTACCCTGAGTAAAAAAAAAAGAGTTGGATTCATGCCTTTCCTCAGAGCATTTATACAGAAGTCAATGCAGCAGACTAGGTTGGAATTTGAATACTGCTTGCTAATTTTACTCTGCATCCCAATAAGTAATGCTGCATGCACATCCATGATATAAGTTGGAGGTAATAAATGTGCAAAGAGTAAAGAGAAGCAATTTCCGTTACAAAATTGGTTAAGAGTTTTATGTTTATAATTTTTGTAATCTAGGGAAGGTTACTGAATAGAATAATCACATGAAGGTTGGTAATAAACAAAAATACTTAGGACAAGAACAACACATATAAGATTTGTCAGCGGCACGTAGAAGTAGTAGTCAACTGCTAGAAGTGAGTCAATTGAATTCCACAATGAATCTCCAACTAGAGACCAACATACAGTATTTACTACTTTATTTATGTTAATGGAGACATACTCATTATCGTCCATAGGTATGTTACAACAATTATTGTATTTTGATCAAAGTAGCCGAAGTATTAATACAAATTTCACAGAACAGTGACCTTTCCTCTCAAAAAATTTTAAAATTATTAGTTGTAGTTTTTAAATTTAAGAAAGTACTATCATAAACAATAGGCATACATCAATCTCAAGAGATTACAGAAACTAGTATTTATTGAACAATCACAGAGCCAACTTGTGGTCTGCACTGCAACTATGTTAAACAAACCTAAAAATGCATAATCTTGTGTAATCAATGTCAATGCACTGACACCCTCAATCATGATGATTTATGACTTTGTACAAAAGCACAAATACCAAATGGTTTATGCACAGTAATATTTATGCAGTTTCATTTAAAAAGCTTGGGTCAATATATGGTAAGGTTTTCTCGGATCATCTCACCAGAATTATATTATCATGGTAACTCCCTCAACAAATCGATTTGAACCCAGGCATTAGAGTCAGAATTCTAACATTATAACCACTTAGCATTATGTCTATGTAAATGACTTTTTCCTTGTTTCAAAAATCAAATCCAACTTGAAAGGAACAAGATTTCAAGTCAGTGAGGAAATCCAATCAAATCCATCAAACCCGAAGCTTGCGCAGCAGGTTTTGGCCAAGCACAATAATTCTTAGGTGTAAGAGACTGCCATATTCCCCAAAACTCACCACTTGCAACATTTCCTCTTTTCAATAATCAAATCCCAATTGAAAGCGACAGGATTTCAAGACACTGTTCACTTCAAAAAAAAAAAAAAAAAAAGAGTCCAAAGTATGCTTCTATCAATGGAAATAATGCTGGATATAGTGTGTGACTTCAGAATGGAACGACTTCAAAAGAGATTAATTGTTGAATTGATATGTGTTGTAGTTTTCCTTTTAAAGCACCAGTCTTGATAATTTTTTGATCAGACCTCCTATTTCTGAATAAGTAGTATCTATGAGTGGATGTTGGAAACTTCTCAACTAGACCAAAATGAATTGATGTTTGGTCAGATTTTGTAAAGTGATAAGCAAATTATAAAAGACTGGGAAATAAACAAAAAAAATAATTTCATGTTTATTAATGTCATATCTCTGTTGATAAGGAGATGAGGTTCAAAATTAGGAAACAAGCTCCAATGCTCCAGGAAATACTATGAGAAACTCAGCATAGTAAATGATACTCTACAATGTCATTGTCTAAATTTGACATTTGTTTTTTATTTAGTATATCTCTTGAGTTGAATTTATTCACTGCTATTGCTTTTCTTATTTTTTGTATCTGTGTGAACAAATTTTGTGATATCTACAAAGCATTTTCTAACTCAGTAAATGAATACATTAGATTTATTATTCCAGACTTACTTTGTTTCCACCAATGTTACAACAACAACGTACAGTCATGGTGGAGGTCTTTAAAATATAGATTACTAGCAGGCTTTGCCCGCTCACTATCATATTGCAAAGTAAAATATATTCACTACTTGAAATATTTGAAACAAAAAATTTAAACGAACATTTTCATTCATTAACTGGCTTGTTATAGTTAAGGAAAGTTTTACAAATAAATGACAACTTGTTGAAGGCCAAGTAAAATGCAAGTTTCAAACACTTTTCTGCACTATATAAAATGATATTCCTAAATAGAACTATTTTTGATATGAAAAAAAAAATCAAAATAATCCTTGAATAAAAAAACAGTAATGAAGAACAGTTAATGAAATACAAATTAGTTAAACCTGAAGAGTGATATTGCCTAGAAGTAGATAATATAATACAGATATTGCGCTTTTAGCATGTAAATTACTCTCTTAAGTAGTTTGTAACACGTATTCATTATCTCTCAGTTGCGTCTCTGTCTTTGAGTGCACTCAGGGGTGCCTCTGTTGAAGAACAGAATCACAACTGAGGAAAATTATGCTGAGAAGTGCCCAGCCCTGCAGAACAGCTGCCAAAGGCCGTGCCCTCTCATTTCACTAGAGAGAGTGATCCTCAGGTGATGTGCATTCTGTTATTTAATAAAGGATTGTGTAGCAACAGGCTATGAGGTCAGATGAATGATGGTTTATTGATTCTTGAAAAAAGAAGCTTAACAGCAACAATTATTTTTTCTGGGCAACAGTCACTCTATATGTGTTAAGATCTCTATTCAATGTGATTATGAATTCATTTTTGAATAAATTCACGATTTTGTTCACTAAATAAACTTTCCATTGTCTTTCTGTCAATTCAATTTGCTTCCAGAAGTAGAAGTTTGCCTATTTTTTTAATTAACACTGTTCTTTACTAGGCTTAGTCTTGTTTTATCTTGTATATGGCGCTCTTTCATGTTCCTTGAGTTGCATTTTTAGAGGTGAGCTTGTTTCATCTTTATATTCTTCATCATAACCAAATGCAACATAGATCAAATAATTTTTTTTACTGCTAAATTTCACTGTAAAAGGCTTGAGAGCTTCTCAAGTTAAAGAATGTACTGAATTGAAGAGAAGTTAGTAAGAATATCTGTCTATATTCCTGAGATAAGGTATTCCATCTATTTTCACTATTTACATTGTTCAGACTGTTTTTCTCATCTTTATTGTAATATCCAAGGACACATGGCCCAGTGGATTAAAGCATTATTTGAGTAATTCAAGAAGTGACTTGACCAAAAGAGTTGTGAGTTCAATACCGGGCAACAGTAGGAAGAACAAAAACTTGGAGAGTAGAGTATTACTAAAAGAAATTAACTTATACTAAGCTATCCAAAAAAGACATGGCATATGGAATTAGAACAATCTACCCACTTGGAATAAATATAGGGTTTGAAATTCCACTCGGAGAAGGTCG
This sequence comes from Acanthosepion lycidas, assembly GCA_963932145.1. Classification (NCBI taxonomy): domain Eukaryota; kingdom Metazoa; phylum Mollusca; class Cephalopoda; order Sepiida; family Sepiidae; genus Acanthosepion; species Acanthosepion lycidas. Next base: position 100,031,837 of record OZ010576.1, on the reverse strand, counting down.
GAGCCTACAATGGTCAAAATATAGTGAATATGGCAATAAAGATGAGGGTAAAAGTAAAAGTATGAGGGTAAGGAGGATAGATAATGACTGAACCTTGACTTGAAGAACTCAAGATTAAAGTTTTCAAAGAAGCACCCATGTGTTTGTCTGTTGCACAAATTAAGAGTTTTAGGGAAAAAGCTATCTGAATGGAATCTACTTCTCACATTTGGAACACAGAGGATATAAGAGTGGTTGGAATCTGTGGTGGTAGCATGGAACACCATAGCTGTAAAAGTCATATCTGATGTAATTAAAGAACTCAGCTCTTGCAAACATTTGCTATGATAATAATGACAGAACATGTAAAGTATATTATGCGTATATACTCTATAGTGCATTGTAGTGGAACAGTTTATTCATCTCAATGAACATGAATGCAATGCTGTTGAGAGTATTTATCTCTTGGTAGGGACAACCGTGGTGGTAAAGATTCAGAGAAGGGACTGGACTAAGCATGATCTGATGCCTGGTGGGTAGGTGATCATGGCTACATTCTTCATACAAGAACAAGTTGACAACCCATTGCAAGCTGACATCATGAACCTGCCTTGGTTTGCCACAGTGGAATGTGTCAGCTGAAGTGTGTGTGTGCCATGGACTGGTGACACATGGATGATCTCAAACACTTTGCAGCTCAGGCTTTCATACTCAATGTCCCTTGCTGAGGACAGAAATTGTTCTGGTCAGTTTGAAGACAGAAGCTCCAGAAAAAACCAGTTGAAGAGGAGCAGCCCATAAAAAAGAATGTCCTTCAAAAACACCAGAAAACAAATAGGAAATTCCAAAGAAAAGCCAGAGCACTCCATCCCATGAACCTTTCTACCCTACCATGTCATGGCTGAGGATGTTTCTTCAGATCCAACACAAGAACCCATTTCACACAGAAGGAAATGTTGATGAGTATCCCAATACTTGGCAATGAGATCTTTCAACAGCAAATGATAAAGTAGTGACAGTCTTTTAATGTTGCATCTGTGGGGAAACAGGTTGTAATGTACCTAATAAGCTTTCCATAACAATGTTGTATAAACAATTTTGTATTCTATCAAGGCTGGAAAATGAGGTTTGAAAGAGACAAGCACAAATATACTTTCTTTCTAGCCTAATGAAGGCTACACTAAAGAGATGCTTAGAATTTTAAAAAAACTAGTTTTATTTATCCTTGTTTTCACTGGATTTAGAATAATTCATTTTAATCCTAGAACACTAACCATGGGCATATAGTACCCAGCGCAAATTTTCCTATTTTTAATTACAAATTTCAGTACCTGATTTTCTTACCTAAATAACCTTTCTTTCAGTTCCTATTAATGTTAACTCAAAGTACAAAGTATGAAGTACCTGCATGTAAAAATATTTCAAATAAAGATTTATATTTAATATTTTTTTGATATTTTCAAAATCGGGTATGATATAGCCATAGTTAGTAGTGGTGTAACATTAATTGATGGTTAGTGTTCTAGGGTTAAAATACTGACTAACCATAAAAAAAGCTCATCATGTTTAAATCCACAAAGGGAGAAACAGCCAGTGGCACACCAGACCTACTCAATTTTTTTTAATTAAATTACAAACCATTACTATAGCTTTAAGTATTGCTTGTCAAATCATCAGTGTTTCTATTCTTGTTTACTCCAAAATACTTCAAAATGGAGGAAAACCTCAAGTTGATAAGAACTTTGATAGTTTTATTTTCTTTAATGATTTTACTCTGAACAAAAGTTTCTCTCAAAAGGTAAAATTTGCTGAATATAAATGAATCATTAAACTCGTCACATTATAATCAAATATTAATTAATAAAAGGTTTCTATACCTACTGAAAAAGTACTCATTGAATAATCAACAGTCAAGCATATTGTTACATAGTGGTGAACCAAGTGACACTAACCTGTCGCCTCTTACTAATTGAAATAAAGCTATTCAATAAATTAAGTCAAAATCTCTTTAGTGTGAGAAGAGCATGGCAGACAGCAATAGAGATTTTTTTTTCTCATCGCTTTCATTATTGTAATCAATTAGTCTTCTGAAAATTTCATTTATTTTCTGCTTTATTGCAATTGTTTTTGTCTTTTCTCTTTCTTTATTTCTTTTTCAATATCTGTCATTCATTCTTTATTTCTTTTCTGTTAATCTCTTGCTTTTTCTTTTTGAAATTTATCATTAATCCATATTAGTTCTTTCCTAGTCGTTCCTTTGTTAATATTTCATCTTTCTCAAATGCTTTTATATTACACGTTGTCATTTTTCTCTTTCTTTTGTCATAAATCAAGCAGAAGGCAATGGAAAGGAAACTGTATAGAAGAGACAACAAAAGAAAGCGAAACAGACAGGAAAGACTCAATAAAAATAGATTTTTAAAAAATTTTTACAAGCAAAATGTAAAAAAAAAAATTAAAAAAAATTTGAACAACCTGAAAAGTCAAATTGTCCAGAAAGAAATAAGAATTACAGAAAAGAAAAGAAACAACCTAGGAAAATGGCTGTGAACCTGTAAGTGGAGAGCACAAAGTAGGAAGAAAAACAAAAGAAAAAATGAAAGTGAAAACTGGTGGCTGTGATGTAAAGTAGGACAATTAATGACAGTTTGGTTGATGAGAGACATTTAAGCATCTTCTGAGATCAAGTTCTTTTCTTACTTTTTGTACATGCTTGTCAGAATATGTGTAAATATGTCATAGCATGTTCAGTTACATTTTTGTGAGCATCTTCAACAGTTTTTCTATATATGGGCTTCTAAGAATCTTTATAAAAATATAAACCTGGTATGGGTATTTCTGTGAAAAATAAAAATAAACTACTGCACAGGCAAGTGTGCATACATGCATGAATCTAAAATAATGAGGTGGTTGGTAGCTTACATTAAAAAGTATGTTTATGAATGTGTGTAAGCAATCATTTATACTCAAGTCACTGTGTACAAACTGTTGTCTTTAAAACATGCCATATATATATATATATATATATATTTGACTCTCTCAGTATATTCGACATATGAGGGTCAAGCAGCTCAGATCCTAGGAACCAACAGCCAGACACTGGCATATATGATTTGATTATAGTGTTGAAGGCTTTGTGCAGAACCAATCACACTTTTTGAAGAGTCTAATACAGAAACCTGGTGCACTACGAGCCACAATGTCCCCAAACCACCCTCCACAGGTTTTTAATTCAGTGTTTTCCTTCTTCTAGATCAGTTGCAGTCCAGGGCTGTAGAACCCAGTCTGTCCTGCTATTTTACCCATAGCTTGAGGGAGAAGAAGAGGATTCATAACTTTTTCAAATGTATTAGCACATAAGTGAATATAACAGATTCAAGTGGATTTCAAACTTGGCTCTCCGATTCCTCAATCCAAGCCACTGTCCACTACTCCATCATGCTTCCTATATATTTTAACTTTACATATATTTGAATAGTTGTACCATTTACTTTTTAAATGGCATTTTTATTTTTGTTGACAGGCCTGAATATTAAAGAAACTTATTAAAGATAAATGCACCCTCCAGCAAAATTTGAACCTGCATCCACTTTTGCAGGAGAAACTGTCGTTAGACTCAACATGCTTTTAACTGACTCACCCATGAAGAGCGTTGGCAATTAAGCAAGGTTTTATATACTGATGTTTTCTTTTAGATTCCCAAATATTGATAACTGCTCTGTTTACGTATCTGAATTATAAACAAGGAAATTCCTGAAAAGGTAATGGATTTTTTATTTATTAATCCAACTTATTTTTATCACTTTAAACATTATTTTTAATGGATAATTATATTTGAGTAGATGCTCCATTTATTATTTAAGCAAAATTCTTATTTCCATCTACCGGCCTGTATATTCAAGAAATTTAAGTAAATAAATGTGCATCCTCTACTTTTATATATATATATATATATATATGTATTACAGTTCATAAGTTTGAAGTCACCTCCAGAATTAGTATGGTATGAACTTGATAGAAGAGGGGAAAGAAAAATGAGATCTTGGAGTCATTGAAAAAAAGAATGGATTTACTTATCAAATATATGCTTGGAGAAACTTTTGCAATGAATACAAAAAATGCTAATGGCTAAAGTGCGTTATTTTGAAAAGAGCAAAATTTAATCATAAAATGCTTTTTTCTTTTTCTCATAAAATTTCTATTAAAAAAATCCTGTCTCAGTTTTTTAACCATGTATAACAATTTTCTCTTATTTACATTACAAAACAAGTACTTTTTGGCCCAATTTAAAAAATTACTAGAAGTGGCCTCAAACTTTTGAACCTTAGTGTATATATGTGCATGGGTGGGGGCACATGGTGAGTGGCTAGAACCATGAGACACAGATATGAATCTCACCGTGGTCAATTTGTCAGTATTAGGTGAGATTATCAGTCTAAGGAGATGAAAACCATAGCACAGGTGACCCAACTCTTGTAATTTAAATTGGGTAAACAGAAATGTTTTGAAAGTACCAACATTGTTTGAACTGCTGAGCATGACAGATTTTCACTGTTAGAAACTGTAACTGAGGTTCATTCAACATAGTTGCATTATAAAACACAGCTGGGCTCTCTGGGTATTGAACCTGAAATTGTGCCTTATCAATTGCCTGTGATAGGGATTGGCTAGTCTCTCTAGCAGACAGGTGTAATTAAAAAACTAGAGTAGCTGGCCATTATATATATATATATGTATGTATGTATGTATGTATATATATATATATATATATATATATATATGTATGTATGTGTGTGTGTGTGTGTATCTAACACTGATTGATATTTGTGAAATTAGTTGTCAAAGTGAATAGAATTTTATGTCAATAAAATGCTCAATAAAATATCAGGAAGGAGCAAAGTGCAGCCTATTTGGCTTACTGAAGAGCATTCATAATTTTATCAGGAAAATGGTGTCTTTTTTAAACTTTGGTTCTGTTTCATTCTCCCTTGTTTGCTCACACTCTCATACATAAACCTCTACATAACAATGATTAAGTAAAATGTTTCTTGAATTTCATCAGCTTTCAGAATTTTAAACCATTGCCAATTTTCACTAAGGATACTCATACATGTAATCATCTTTTGCTTTGGAAACAGGAAATGTTCATCATATTTTATTCTCTAAAGAAAAAATATATATTTTTTCTAAAAACATTTTTTTGTGAAATCAATAAATTTGAAACAAAATCATATGCAGCGACATGTGTCGATCACACTGCAATCAATAATAATGCCATAACAAATCTTCAAATTTTTAATTATTAAAAAAAATCTTTTCTCCAAACGAAAAAAATTCCCATGTCTAAAGTAGTTGCTGTAATGAACATGACTGACGTATATTCAAGCAAAAACTACAGTGAATATTTTCAGTAGTACAGCTTGCCTTATGTGTAGTTATATCTTATGTGCCCCACTGCTCATAAAGAAAGTGCTTTTGCTTTTCTAGAGCAGTAATTATTGTCATTAAAAAATATTGGAAAAAATTCACAAGAAAATCCTTTGTTTGCCAGTGTCCACACTGTATTGTAATATACAATATTTTTGTATGGACACTGAAAACAAAACCTCAGTAAACTTTAAACCAGTCTTTGATAAATATTGTGAAACTTCCATATTTTTTATATATGGTTCCTCCATGACATTGAGGTTAACACTATGGATGCTCATACATCAAAATGCTGAACATGACATTCTGTTTCATACTTGAACATATAATAAAATATAGGAAGTATAGGAATCACTATTTCCAGGTGTTCTAAGATAGATCTAAGAGATAGCTATTTGTGACTGCTTGAAATAATTGTAAACTTGTCCTCAAAGAGGCTACGTCTTTGTTTCCTGATAGAATGAGGCATCGTATAGCCTCTAACAAGTTCGGTCCATGTGAGTACTAGTGGCTCTGGAATAGTGTGTTAAATAAGAGTAAGTCTTCTATCCCTCCACTCTTCACTAAATTTGAGATATTAACATCTGCTGATAAAATTGAATGTCTTGCTCATAAATTCCCTACAAATTCTACTCTTGATTAATCTGAAGTACTTTTGCCTGACTTTCCACTGAGTCTCTATTTAAGTGATATGCTTATAACTCTGTCTTTGGTTTCTGCTATTATCTCTAAACTGGATCCTCACAAAGCATGTTTACTTGATGGTATCCCTGCAATAGTACATAAAAATGTGCTCCTGCACTCTCCTATTCTCTCTAAACACTACAATAAATGCCTTGCTGCTTATTGCTTTCCTGTTTGTTGTAAATCCTCTTCTGTAGTTTCAGTCGTCAAGAACACATTTGAACCATTTAATCCTATTGGCCTGTTAGCCCTCACCCTATTTTTGGCAAAGTACTAAAGGCTCTAATTCTCTGAATTAGTTAAGCATCTTAGGGTCTTCAGTCAGATAAATAATATGGCTTTCACTTGTCTAGGTCAACTAATGGTATGTTAATGATTATTGCTGAAAGAGTCTACCAAGTTTTAGATAAGAATGATGAAGCCTGGGCTGTTTCTTTGGATATCTCAAAGGCATTTGACAGGTTTTAGCATTCTGGTCTTCTTCAAAAGTTGAAAGGTTATTGTATTTCTGGATGAATTTTTGAACTGATTCAGTCTTTCTTATCAAATAATGAAATGAAAGTTGTCTTGAATGGCCACCCTTCTAGATCATTTTGCTTAAATCCAGTTATTCCCCTGGGCTCTATCCCTTGACCCACATTGTTTCTTACTTTCATAAATGACCTTCCTGATGGCATCAGTTCTCAACTTGGTATATATGTTGATGACACCTGTCTTCATAATAAGTCTGATCAGTTCAATAAACTCAAATTAGCAACTAATCTAAAACATGATGTACAATCTGTTGTTAAATGAAGCAAGGAGAGGCTTGTTAATTTTTATGTCTCAACAATGAAACTGCTCTTTTTTATTCATTTGGGAGAAGCCTTTTTTTTTACTTTCCATGAAGAAAATGACTCATTGTGCCTTCTTGGACAGACGTTTTCAGCTGACATGAAGTGGAAAGAGTATACTAAATCAAGTGCTAAGTCTCCAGCTCAGAAATTTGGTTCACTATGTTCTGCTGGACATTTTTTCTCATCAGAATCTATCTTACATATTTGTAAGTCTACCATTCATCCTTGCTCTGAATATTGCTGCCACATCTGGCCAACTGATCCTGCTATATATCTGGAAATTCATGATAAAAACCAAAGAAGAATTTGCAGTGTTATTGATCCTGACCTGGCATATCACCTTCAGTCCCTTTCTCACCATTCTAACTTAGATTCCTTGTGCTTTTTCTATAAATACTTTCATGGTAATTGTTCTGATTTGAAATGATTAAGAGTAACTCTAAGTTCTATGCTGACAGTTACTTCTATCTTACTTCTCACTTGTGGAACTCTCTTACAGCTTCTTGCATCATAGACATCTTTGATCTTCAAAGATTTAAATGTAATGTCAATCATTATCTTCTTAATTCATATTCTTTGATTGTTCTCTCTCTATAATAGTGTTTTATTTTTCTCATATTCTCTAACACTTAGTAACTCCTTGCATTTTAGTAGCTTTAGTGCCTTGCTTGCAGTGAAATGATTAAAAAAAAAATGCCTCTGACCTAATAATTATGCATCTATATATCACCGAGTGTTAGAAACTTATATTTGACTATTATTAAATACAATTCTACCTGTGGCCACAGTGAAAAAATGTGGTAATCATTTGAAATTCATTTGCGGCTTGTAATTTTCTTCTCATTAAAGAATTTAAAGACTATCAGTTACTAAATTAATTAGTGGTGCACCTCTATGTGGAAAGTATGTGTGTTGAATGACTGTCATATGTAAAGCTCCCACCCAACTGCCAAAAATCTGATTTGTTAAGTGGTTATGCATGTAATATTGTCATAACAAAATAAGGAAAATATATTGGGGAGCATTCAAACATGTATGTGTTTTTGTTGGTTTTTGCATACACAGCCACAGGTATGTTTTTCAACAAATCATTTCCCAGCTATTTTATTACTTTCTAATGACAGAAGATAATTCAATTTTCGTCAATTATAGAATTTTAGAAATGTTCGAGATTCTTAAGGTTATTGTTGTAATCGTAAATTTCCCTTTTTCACCATGGATTTTGGATTATTGTTATTCTGAATTATAATCAAAAACGAATGGTTGCACAATGAGTTCAATTATGACAAAATGGTTAAGTGACCAGTTCAATCAAAAGGGAATCATTAGGTGACTAATTAACTAATCCCTACAAGTTTTGACCCAAATTTTAATTGCCAATCACCTTAGCTATTTTTCTTTCAAATGGACATTCTGAACAAGCAGTTCTTCATTAGATTCAATCAACATAAGAAGCAAGCTCTCTGTTGCACATTGAATAAAATAACTATTCCAACTTTGTAACAAGGTCTCTACTTTTCTAAGTTTGGGGGATGTATTTACAGAAAAATTTCTTATCAACATTTTGATTGATAAAACCAAAGCAACAACAATAAATTGATCCCAATATGTTTCAAGTTTGCCTTTAGCTATAAAAAGTTGTCTTTATCATATTTCACACTAACTTTTTGGATTTGGGAGTTTATTTATTTCCATGGAGATGTTTTCTCTCATTCTTTCACTGACATATTCTTAATTAAGCTTATGAGGCTTTCTTTGCAAGTCTATGATATCCACTGTCACATTTACTGACAGATGTTGTTATCAAGATAGATAATATAATGTTGATGTTGCAATCAGTGTACCAAAGCATTTATTTTATATAAGTGTTGTGATTATGAACATTTAACAACAGCAAAAACATCTTTTAAATGAAACATAAAAAATGTTATTTTCTGAAGGAAAAGTAGTAGTAGAACATCAATTCAAATAACATTTATATATTCTTTTCAGAAATATACAATAAGAATAAAATTTTAATTTTCTTTGCAGTGGAGTTTGTTTTATAAAGTAATTAAATGTTTTTAATGTAGTGTTGAATGTGTGAGCAAACTTACTTTATGATGGTCAGCTTAATATGTTTGTGAGTTCATAGAAAACGGTTGAATTGGAGGCTGCTGATTATTCCCTTCTATTGTATGCATGGATAGGGTCTTAGTTGATTGCTGCTGGCTGTTGTCACTTCTACTGTGTGTGCATGGGGGAAATACATATGTATGTATGAAAGTGTAGACCAAACTGCTTTCCGAAATTGCCAAGAGAAGCAGTATACTTCTGTTTTTATATCCATAAAGCATTCTAAAATATAATTTCATGTAGAGGTGTGAACCTTTTGAATACCAGGTTTTCATTTGTTAATACAATAACAATTAAATGTTCAATTTTTCTTGCAGTGAAGTTTGTTTTATAGTGTAATTAAGTGTTCTTAGTGGATTGTGAAATGAGTGGACACACTTAATTTATGATGGTCAGCCTAATGTGTTTGTGAGTTTATAGACAAAGCTTTCATTGGCAGCTGCTGGCTGTCATCACTTCAGTGTGTGTGTCTGTAGACATGCATAGATCAAACTGGCCTCCAATATTGTTTGAACCCTGAGAAGAGGTATGCTTCTATTTTTATATCAAAGATCTAATTTCGCACAGAGGTATGAAATTTTGAATACAAGGTTTTCATGAGCTAGAAAATAATTTCACACTGGGTTACAAAAACATTTTTTTCCAAATTTGTGGTAGCATTTTTGTTTATCAAACAAAGCTTCTGATCAGATTTTATTCATTGAAAAATATATAGAGAATTCTTTTTTTACAAGAGATGGTGTTGGATTTAATGTTACATTTTGTAGATGACACATGGTCTTTTTTCTACATTTTTAAAATCATTTCATCCCAATCAAGGTGATAAGGTCATTAAGATTCAAGGGGTTACTGAGAGTGGAGGAAACTGAAAAAACGTCACTTAAAAAAGCCATAAAAAAGAGCAGTATTCAAGGAGAAAAAAAAATGATGATTAACACTACATTTAAATTTTTGAGAATCACAGTTGACAGGAAGAGTGTTGCACAGGTATGAAGTCCTAGGAACTATTTGCATAGAACTCATGATGAGACAGCCATTTTTACAGAAAAACGATACATAGCTGCCAATGTAGTACCAAGCTTAAACTAATATTGACAATATCATAAGACAGAGCATGTACAAAATGACTGTTTGAAGACAAGAAACTACAAAGAAATACTGAAAAACCAACAGAAAGGAAGATTTTTGTGGAAGAATAATTCAAGAAAGGTAGGTGAATTTAACAGAGCAAATGATGGATAAGATAATAAGTGGGTAACCTACTTGTCTTCACAAATGGATTAAGGAACAATAACAGATACCATAAAGGAACATGTCTTGCTGAAAACAATATAAACGGTAGATAACTGATCACCCAAGAATGGTTGTGACAATATATTCTTCTTCTTGTTTCCTGACTAATGTGAAAGGACCTGTAATAATGAAAAATTCCTATGAAATCTTTGTTTGCCAAGACATTTTACTTAGCATGGACTACCCACAGTCATGTTGACAGAATTTGGCAAGCAAGACTTCTTTTTCCATATCTTTTTACTTAGTCATATTCTAGAATTGATATTTACACCCTGTGATATGTTCCTGTGCATCTCAAATAAATACAGTTGCTGCTTGATGCATTCATATTGCTTCGTGTCTAACACAAAGGAGACATCACTTCAGTCTGTCTATATCTGCAGTGCACAATCTTTACTTTTCCCTCATAGTATGGTTTATTTACCCAATAGAAAGCCCAAGAGTCACACAATCTAGAGTGCTTCTGAAATTTTTTGCTGTATAAACCTAAGAGGAGGAAGTAACTGTAAACAATGAGGATATGTAGGTCAGTCTAGCTTTGACTTGGAGAGGTTAAAACTGCAGTGATCAGTTAAGCATCCACTCAGGAGTTTGTTGCACAATGTAGGAGATTTCTCAGAAAGAAGCTGAGTGGAACTTCCTTCTTATCAGTAGAATACACAAGAAATGAGTAGGATTTGACCACATGTATATGGCATTGCATCTCCTAGTTGCAAAGGTCTCAACTGGTGAAACAAAGGAATGTAAATTGTTTAAAGATTTGCCATAGAGTTGTAATAGCTCACCCCCAAATGCCCTGTAAAAAGTTAAATTCCTAAACACTTCTTTCTTTATTATCTGTCCCAAAAACTTTTCATGTTTAGCTCCTATTCCCTGTAAAACTTCTTTTTTGGGGTTTGTTTTTAGTTCCATGTGGATTTTGTTGAGTTCTTTGCAATTTTGATTAATGATGTCCAAATTAAATTTTATGTTGACCTCCACCACTGTTTGGCATTACTTAGATGTTGTTGTCCACATATCTAGCCTTCTTGATATTATTAATACCGACTATCAACATAGCCACAATATCCTGACCAGGTTTGGGAAATAAAGCTTTCCTATAGCTCTAGATACATATATAGAACCATATATATTCAGTTAAAAAAAAGTAAAATTCATCCTTGATAATGGCGAAAATTATAGCCAAAAGCACTTGGAAAACATTCAGACAAATTTTATATAATTTATGTCCTGAAAAGAAAAATAATATACAAACACATGAGAAATTATATAAAAAAAAATCAACCATCACACCTTATCAGTTGTGTTCAGCCACAAAAGATGGACTGCTGCCTAAACACACTCACAATATACATATATATATATATATATATATATATGTGTGTGTGTGTATGTGTGTGGTGCAGTTCAGTTTATATTACAATGAATCATTTATACAAAAATTAAATTAGTAAAGTTAATGATATAAAATAGTGAAATCCCTTCGCTAACAACATTTTGTATCCTTTAGCAATAACACATTAAAAAAAAAAAAACATATCCCGATTCACATTATATTTTTTCGTCTCAAATGCAACCTGAATTTTACTGAAAACAAAATTATTTCCATGCTTGGAGATGACTGACTGTACAGTCAAAAGTACTTGTGTATTTAAGAAAGACCTTTTACAGGTTATAATTTAAAAAAAAAAAACAAAATCAAAGATCATGTCATTCATCCAGGGATTTGTGGGTTAATGCATTTCTAAATTTTGTTAGCAAAAGGATTTCACCATTTTATATCATTAATTTTACTAATTTCCTTCATGTATGAATGATTCATTTTAATATGTATATATGTATGACCATTTTATATATTATATATGATATGGTGAGCTACTCATTTTATGAACAGTCACATCTGCTTAGGCATCTAGCAAGTGCCTGCTCAGGTACATTTGTGTTTGTTCAACATCCACAGAGCTCATCTGTGGTTTCAAAGAGAACACATAATCTGGCATGATCAGCAAATTGAACAACACTCATAGTCTCATTCTTTCGGTCACAATGACTTTCTGACTTCATGCTGTCGAATGACAGCCTAAGAGGTATAGAAAAAAAAACACTAAAATGAGAAAGAAATACCTGTCAAAAATTAATTAGTAAACATTTTTTTCAGATGACAGCAAAGAAAGAGTTATGACATTTTGTTATTCAGCCAACAAACTTTAAAAGGTCCAAATAGAAAGATAAAAATAAATATATCAAATATTGTTTTTACTTATTGTTCTTGGCACTTATCTATTTGCTTTCAAACACTGTTTCCTTTAATTATGAATTTAAAAGTGGCAACTGTGGTAGTTACAGCAGCTCAAACATTGTGAATTAAAATGTCAACAAAGACAATGAAAGTAAAAAATAAACTTAGCCAGAACCGTTGAGAGCAACACACAATCAGACTAAGGATTAGTGTGTATGTTATTTATACACAAACAAATTATATATATATATATATATATATATATGTGTGTGTGTGTGTGTGTGTTTATACTGATAGTACATAAACAGTATAGACAGCAAAAAAGCCATTTCATGGTTGCTGGCAGTTTCATGCTTTAAGCAATCATCAGACCAAAAGTAAATGTTTTGGTGATCCCTTAAGTCATGAAAATGCCAGTCACCATACAGTCTTGATTTCTGTGTTCACACTTTTATAACCAGTACTCCTGATAGCGCACTTTTCTCCTATAAATAACAATATTCATAAAAAATAGAAATATATATATATATATATATATATATATATATATATATATATATGTATGTTTGTATGTATGTATGTAAAATGAAGTGATGCTGAAATGCTTTTAACCTAGCAAACTTTCCAAAATAAACTGGACAAAATGATAACTCAAATTTTTTGTAGGGAAAGTTCTTCCTGGTCAGGCTGACAACTTATTAACATGCCATCAACACTATCATATATATATATATATATATATATATATATATATATATATATGAATGATAAAATGTAGTTTACAGCTATACAATATTTACAGGTAAAGGTAGTCAATAACTGAGATAGGCTATTACTTTTTGGTGTTGAACTGTTTCATTTTTTAACACAATATTCAAGCACCTATATATATATATATGTGTGTGTGTGTGTTGAAATGTATATATATATATATATCTATCTATATGTGTGTGTGTGTGTCTGTGTGTTGAAGTATATATATATATATATATATATATATATATATATGTGTGTGTGTGTGTGTGTGTGTGTGTGTGTGTTGAAGGAGATACATATATATGTGTGTTGAAGTATATATAGTGATTTTCTAAGCCTAGGTTAGATGTGGCACAAGGCTGAAAGTATGGGGCACCCAGTGAGGATCGAACTCACTACTCAGTCATAATTGATCTAGCAAGACAAGCTTTCTAACCATTACACCACACCGAGGTGCCCATTTGAAGTACATATTAGGTTGGTGCAAAAATAATGACGTAATAATTTTGTTTTTTGACGTTAAAAAATACGTCAAAAAACGACATTATTATGTCATTATTTTTGCACCACCCTAATATTTGTGTGTGTGTTGAAGTATATATGTGTGTGTGTGTGTGTGTTGAAGTATATATATATAGTGTGTGAGGTGTGTGTTAAAGTATATATGTGTGTGTGTGTGTGTTGAAGTATATATATATGTGTGTGTGTGTATGTTGATGTATATATGTGTGTGTGCTGAAGTGTGTATATATATATATGTATATATATATATATGTGTGTGTGTGTGTGTGTGTGTGTATAAATTGGTCAGCTATTTTAGGAGTACATTCTATGAGTACACCCATCTGATCAGGCAGCTAGTCAATCTCTGTTGCAGATGCCTGCTCAAGAACATTCGTGCTTGTTCAACACCCATAGAGCTCATCACCTTTGGTTTCTACTACAACTATGCTTTGGTGACAGTTTCTGGGTGAGAGCACATAATCTGGCATGATCAGCAGTTCGAACAATGTTTGTAGTCTCATCCTCTCAGCGACATTGACTTTCTGACTTCATGCTATTCCAGCCATTAACTGCTTCTGAAAAATGTTGTCTACCCAATTTCACTCTTGAAAGTTAGAGCAACTTGTGGTATGGTTTTCAGGCACATTCCAATAGTGTTACATCATTAGATTACCTCCCTAGACCAATAACATCAAGAAGTTACTTTCCTGAAAAATTGATCATGGTGAGATTCAAAATTAGGTCTCTTGGTCAGAAAATTAACATTCTATCCACTCAGACATGTGCTCAAGCTCACATGCATACGTGTGTATGTGTATGCCTATGTATATTGTACTAAGCAATGGGTGCATTCAACACATATGTCAAGATATGAGTGACCGAATGAAAATTTCTACCTGAATATCTCAAATCAGGAATTAAAACTGATTTATTTTAACTGTTATTTTGGACTTTTAATTCATACTTTTGATACCAATTCTGCCTAACTTACAGAACCATAGCATATAGATTTCACTGCCTAACACAGGGACCAAACATCCAACTACCAGGCAAACTACAATTAACTTTTAACATTCTGGAGGTGCTTGCAAAGCAAAAATTTAATCCTGCTACTGCAAGTGACTTAGATGAATGAATAATAGCATGTTTTAATTTTAGAGGAGTCTTGAAAAACAATGTAGTGGACAGAAAAGTAGTGAATAATACAGTGTGTCAAAGGTTAATGAATGCTTACTTACACAATCGCATATAACAATCAGGTAATGTAATTTTCAGCCTTAAACCTAACGTACTTTTCTATTTGAAAGCTTCCATATGGTACTCACTTTCATGCTAGGCATACTGAAGAGGCTTTTAAAACCTAGCATGAAGGATTAATATAAGTGGATGCTGAAATGTTTTCAGTCTGATCCATTTCCTAAAATAATTTTTTCAGTGATCAAACATCATAATATTAATTTCAGAATTGGATCAGTTCAATTAATTTTCAGCACCCCCAATACAAGATATCATGGACAGTAGAATGAGAATAAATAAAAAGAGTTCAGTCCAAAATTCTGAGAATACAACAATATATGAAGTCAACAACAGTAAAAACTAGCAACCAAAATTCAAATAAATAACTCTATAAGAAAATAAAACTACCAATTTTGGGATTTTGTAGACACTACTACTATTATTATTATTATTATTATTATTATTATTCCATCCTTACACTGATTAATATACCACCAGATTAATATTCTTGAATTATTAACATTGTATCTGCAAAAATTTTGTAATTGTTTTTCTTCCTGAAATATAAAATTAATTTTATCCATTTAGAACAGTTACAGTTTTCTATGGTGGTTTCTCTTTTATAAATTTGCATAATGCTAAATTTTGTCTTAAATTTGCTTTTTTAATTATTTCACCCTGAGGAAGGCGCCCACTAGGGTGCAGGGGGTTACAGGGAGTGAAAGAGAATGAATAGATTTTAGTGAGGTAAAGAACAATAAAGGAACAGATTTCAGGAAGACAGAAGATGGCAACTGATGTTACATTTAAATTTCTCAAGATTATAGGTGGCAGGGAAACAAGAAATCAGAATGGATTTCCACAGGTGATAAATGCGAGAAAAGAAACTACCAGAATATAAACAGTTGGCTCTAGCTATTTCAATGATAAAATGGTGAGACTTACTGCCAATCTAGTAGCATGCTTAGATTCATGCAGTTGAGTACAGCTCATAACAAAAATTACCATTGAAATATTTGTACAAAAGACGACCGAAGCCCAGTGAGAAAGTGAGTTAAGTTGTGAAAACCAGAAAATAATTGTAGGACTTTTTGGAGATAATAATGATTTACTGATACAAGTGCTACAAATTAACCCATAGCTGGTAGAAGAAGACATGGTTTCATATCTTTCTCAAGGATATTTTCATATAAGTGAATATACTGAACACAATTGTAATTTGAACTCAGCTCTCTTACTTCCCATAATGAGCATTACACCTTCTGCACATCCAAGCTTACAGCACCTGGTATTCTTAAGCAGTCAACCATCTCGGTACTGACCAGGCTTGACATTACTTAACATGGGTGATTGTAAAAGAACAGGTGTGCCAATGTAATATGGTAATAAGTCTTTCTATTAATAGAACAAGGTAGCACTAACCATAAAGTTAACATATAAGGGATTTACCATCAATCTTTTATTATTAAAAAAAATGGCCCTCAAAAATTATGTAGAAACATTTAATTTCTATGTCACTTTTTAAAAGTATATTTTATTAAATATTTCATCTGTCATATTTCATTGGGGTTTAAAAAATTCCCGTATATACCAAATGTTTCTGTCAAGTCATTTTTTAATTCATCATATTTTATAAAAAAAATTATATTTGTGCAGTCAAAATTAGAAAAGCTGCATGAATAAACATTTTTGTCATCTGATATCTCATATTAAAACAAATTAGTCAAACAAATTCAAAAGAAATCATGGAATTATCTAAAGAAGTCAAAATAATCTATTTAATTAGATTTTCTTAAAACTGAACTAAATTATTTGAACAAGTGAAAAAAGAATATTTTGGGGGAATTAATTATTAATATATAAAAATTAAAAAAATTATTCAGATGTTTCTCTCATGGTTAGCTCTATCATATCCAGCATAGAACTTGTTTAATATATATATATATATATATATATATATATATATAATCCTTTGTCAGTTGGTCAGTGACTAAAGAAGCTACCTTACCCTATATTTTTGCGAGTTAAGATGGTAGTTAGCAAACTTGAAAGATGAAAAACAAGACCTATCAAAGGCAGATCTCTTGATGAGTCAACTGCCAGCTAAGTAGTGTTGGTGTCTCAATAAAATCACCATAATACCCACAATGTTAGAATCATAGGATGCTGAGGAGAGCCATAATTGCCTCCACCCTGAAAGTATATGGCATAATGAAAAAGAAGTAAAAGATTAACACAAGATTTTGATTTGTTTTTATGGCTTGTCGACCCAATTGGGTGATTTAAAGCCAAAATTTTTCTTTTCTAAATTAACTGCATTAATAATTTTTTCAGAATGATAATTATTTTTTCAGATACAAGTCCTACAATTTAAGCCATAGCTATGGGAGGATATGGATTCCAAGGGTATTTGCATCTAAGTGATGAAAACCTGACTGAAATTTGAAACTGGCACTCAGATTTCTCCTTCTGAATCACTACCTATTACACCAGCTGCACAACCACTCATAAAAATGAGAGGTTTATGTCCGGTCTCAACCTTACAACAGAACGTTTTAAAACCACAAAGATTTTACTAAAATACAGTTGGAAAAAAAAACCTGTAACTAAAAATATAACAAATATTAATAGAAAATCATAAAATCATCTTTTTTTTTTCAGTATGTGGATGATTATGGCTCTCCACCACTGCCTATTCATTGTAGTTCTAGTTTTTTCTTCTTACTATCCTTCCCACTCCTTGTTCTGCCATTCATTTATACAAGTTTGTTAGATCGGTTATTAAATATTTTCTTGAGTACCTCTTGCCTTCTATGAATCCTTTGAGGGTTAAATTCTTAAAGTCCACATTCCTGATGTGACTCAGAAATTTCAACTATTTCTTTCTGAATCTAATTATAAGTAACTTTTTCATTTGTATTTTCCTTAAAACTTTATCATTGCCGACATTAGTATTCTAAGCATCATTCTATGGAACAACAGTTCCTTTAAATCTCTTTTTCATCTATGAGGAAATGATCCAGCATTCAGTGCTATATAGGAGAATTGATATCAAATAGCAGTATTCTTTTCTTTGTTTCTAATGAAATTTTCTTCATATTTGATGCATTGTTTCGATAAGTTTAAAAAAATTTAGATACAAGCAATGACACCCTCCAATAAATAACTTAAAACAATGAAAATTGGAAATAAATATTTGCTTTAATGTCAGCCCATGTAAAAAAAAAAGATGTCTTAAATTCCTTACACTGATGTTATAAGCTATCTTAAGATACTAATAATCTGTAATACAATCTAACAGACTAATCTATTGGTACATCCTTGCCTCTGTCACCATCAATGAGCAAACTTTATTGATGCTAGATGTGGCACTGGTTCAGAACAAGTTAAAAACTACTTCATCATTTAGATCTCTTTGACAACCAGATTAAGCCAATCTTGGAGGTGATGCCACTTTCCCAAAACATACACAATTCACAGTAAATTTCTCAATAATGAATACATTTCATCTCGTGTAACAGAAATTTTCACGATCACAATAGTAACATGAGAAAAGATGGTGGTGATGGAAGTAAACAATAACAAAAAAGAACAAAAAAAAAAACAATTTTGTCTCATTGTCAGTGGTTTAATGTTTGATTATAAGGATTTGGCAAGTCGTCAACAGAGAATCAGATTTTCAATCAAAGGAAGCTTCTGTTTTTACTGACTCACACAGACATAGCAGTATACAGTTTGCATCAAGAAACAAGTGTAAGGTCAAATTTTCCTATTAACAAAGAACCAGTAAAAAAAAAAAAATCTTTGTTGTAAATTCTGTGTCATTGACTACAAGAATATAAATTCTGTGTTACTGACTATATGAATGTACATTTTTGTCTTACTGACTACATGAATGTAAATTTTGTCTAAGTTGCTACATGAATGTAAATTTTGTCTAAGTTGCTACATGAATGTAAATTTTGTCTAAGTTGCTACATGAATGTAAATTTCGTGTTAATGACTACATTATTGTAAATTCTGTTTTACTGACTAGAAGAAAGTAAATTCAGTGTTACTATATGAAAGTAAATTCTGTTATTGACTACATGAATCAACTGTTACAACTATAATTTTGAATCAATTTCATTTTAATCATTGGTCCTAGAAGAAAACAGACACAAACAAAAAATAAAATGCTTCATAATATATCTTCTATGTATGATGTGCCATTGAGAAGTAGGCAATCAGAGCTCTCTACAACTCCTTGTTCTTTTTAGCTTTTAGTAATATTTGTCATTTTGCTCTCTCTCTCTCTCTTAATCCCTGTTCTGGCAATATTTTACATGATACTCATTAGGTAGGTTTTTCATTACTTTTCTCTCTCTCTCTTGCCTTTAATATATCCTGTGAGTGTCATATTTTCCAGGCCTTCTTTCCTCGTTATGCGTCCTAAAACTTTCAACTGTCTCTTTCTAATTCTATGTATAAGTTTCTTTTTTTTGTTTCCATTTTTCTTAAAACTTTCTTGTTGCTCACAGATTCAGTCCATGGGATTCTTATCACCCTTCTGTAGAATCACATTCCTGTCACATTTGCAGTGACAGAGAATCTTTATCAAGAAATAAAGATACAGAATAAAGATTGTGATGTACTTGGCTTGTTCACTTGGAAGCTTTTACCTTTTTTTTCAGAAAACTGGGTTATTTTCAAAGAGGTACAAAATTTAATAATATTAGGTTGGTGCAAAAATAATGTCGTTTTCTCACATATGTTACTATGTGAGAAAACGACATTATTTTTTGCACCAACCTGATAGCTACTAAAAACAAACATGTGGGAACTAGAAAAGAAAATAGTAACAAAAAATGGAATAATAAAAAAATGTTTATATTACTGTCAAGTGCTAATATCAAAATGCAAAAAGAAACAATGGACAAGAATGCAGCTTAACTGGTTTATCAATCCTCTCTCTCATCAGAGCTTAATCAAGGATGAGAAATGTTCACACCAACTAAAATGAAAAGCACCAAAGACCAGAAATTATAAATTAAATATATGAAAGGCTAATAATACTTATGCCTAACAGCCCTTCCACTGTAACCAGAGAGAAGACTGGCAGAACTCAATATAAATTGATTCTAAATATGTTAAGATGAAAATCAGAGTGAACCTTCCTTACTACCAATAGTCTCTCTTGGTTGTCGGACTAGACATATTGATAGTGGTTTAATAAATAATCAGCTATTATCAAGAGAGTTATCTTAAGAGTTAAATTTAATCTATTTTCTGCATTGTTGGGCATCTTCATGTTAGGTTATTTTTCATACCACCTTTTCAAATTCTATCTAGGAAGCTAAAATGTTTATAGTTGTACAATGTATGTGTTTACCATATAAAAATATATTATTGCTATATGTTAAAAAATATATTATTTAGTTTAAACCAAAATATTCACAGAACAAAAAAAATTCCTTGTCTTGAACCATTTATTATTTTAGTTTATACGAACAAATTTACAGTAAGAGACAAAAAGTTATCTCGCCTTGGCCTCCAAACAAAAATAACATTAAAAATTAATCAAAGATTCACAAGAATAATAAAACTGTCACATGACCTGATGAGGCTTTTCCCTTTCTACTCCATGAAGTTACAGAAACAGGATGCACACATTTCAGGCTTGTGACAAACCAAACAGATAAGTACAAAATTCATATTGTTTTTGGTACCTAGTCTTTTACAAGATACATGCTAGGCTTGTATTAAGAATTTTGAATATTATATATATATATATATATATATATATATATGCAAGTGTTTTTACATGAAGACTTTTGTATTTCGTTTTAATTTTTCATATATTTATGTTGTTGAGGTCAATGTTTCAGATCTCTGCCCAAAATTATTATTTTCTTCATGATTTGTTTTTTAAATTACAATTCTGTCTGAGTAAAAATGAACTCCACAAAATATAAAAATTAAAACTTCAACAAAGCCGAGCATATTAGACAAAATGAAAATAAAGACAATACTTAATTTCAGAAACTCGGAATATATAATATACCCAGAAGGCCAAACAGAAAATTCCCAATTCATTTGATTTTACAATTTATAGATGAGAAGTGGGGGAAATTTTCAACTCTGTATTTGAAATGTTTTTGGACAGGATTTTCTTGAGGGAAACTTAACTAACAAAAAAAGCTCATTTTATCCAAATATTTTGAACTGTGACCTTATTTTTCAATAAATGATGAAACTGAACCTCAAGAGTAAATAATTAAATTATGCATATATATACTTGTATTAACATAAAACATATGCAAGAACAAGAAATTCTTTAATAACAATACTCTTGGCATGCCTATATTTTTCTTGCAGATCTTTGAAATTTGTTATTAATTTTTCAGTTTCATTTCTATCTGATTCAGCTCTTTCATAATTTATTAAGCTCAAGCATCAGTTGCCAGTATTTTAATTAAATATCAGCTTTTTTCACATGTATATTTTCATATTACTTCATCATGCAATAATAATTAAAAGTAAAGAAATTAATCTAAATTAAACCTCAATGTAGAGAAATTACTATATTTTGTAGATAGCTACCTAGATAGTATCAATGAAGCAAGTTTGAAAAATTAAATCTGGAAAGTGTTTTCACAGAAGATGGAGAATATGATACAGAAATCAAAAGGCATATTGGAATAGTAAAAGATGCCTTCCTGAAGCTAATCAAAATATTAGAAAACAGACAAATTTCATGAGAAACAAAGAAAAGAGTGATCAATTGCAGTGTAATATCAGTCCTCCAATATAGCAGTTAATGCAGGACAATTTCCTCACAGATGAAGGAGAAAACTGAAGCAAGAGAGTTGCCATGGATGGAATATGTGAGTCATGGGAAAATTTTTAGGGAAAACAGGAGCAAAAACAAATCTTGTACCTAGGACCAGAAAGAATCCATTGAAAATTCTAGGACACATAATAAGGAAAGAGAGCTTCGGGCAGTGATGTGTAAAGGTTTATTGATGTTTTTGATGCCAAGGGCCAACTCCTTGATTGTATACAGGGGGCCTACAGAGCTTAGTACTGAGAAAGGAAGACATTTTCAATATGTAAAAACACAAGAAACATGAGATAATCACTTTATTCCAATCAAATATATGGTAAATTTTTATTTCACTCTTTGATTGGATATCCACCCAATAAGGATTCCCAGGCCATCACACCCTCTACCCACCTCCTACTGCACGGTACTGGCTTGGTGACACACCATGGATATACTGAAAGCAAGATTAGGGAAGAAAATGAGTCACTGACCCAATGAGCTTGTGCAAATGGATAACAGAACTGGGTGGGGTAGCAATAGTAAAAAGACAAACATTGTTAAATGTTATAAAGGATAGAAAGTTGTGGAGAGCCATGAATACCCAAGTACTAAAGGAACATACCACATAGAAAAAGGAAAAGTACATTGTAGTTATGGTCCACAAATATTTCTAATAATGTATTTGATGACTGAGAAATCAAGTATCAACCTGTCAAGAATTTCTAGTATGAGGATTTATTATTTTAATTATTTACATGCAAACAATTGTAATATCTTTGTTGTTGTTATCATATTTTGGCCATTATGCATAAGTGACAAGGACCATGTCGATCCAGGTATGTTAGAGAAAATCCCTTTATTTATTCGGGTAGATTTTTATTGTTACACTGCCTATGTCTAGGTATAGTTCATACTATTAAGTTATTGCCCACATCCGTTTTTCCACAGAGTCCAAGTACACACACTATCCAGCTCAGAGATTGAACCTAGTAACTATGTTAGCAAATTCATGAACCAAAACTTGAATCTGCTAAGCTATTTTTCCATTTGGGAATATTGTTCAGACGGATTTCACTGTCTAAGTACATACTGCCTGGACCAGGGATTGAACTCACAATTACTGTCACCAAATTGACAAACCAATGCTTTCAACTACTAGGTTATTGTCCTGTTCATGAATATTTCTCACACCATTTCCCAGGGAGTGAACTGACATTTAATTTACCCTATTATAATAGCCTGTTGGATTAAAGAGTTGATTCATGAATTTGTTGACAAAGTAATTTTGTTTTAAACATCTGAACAGTACTAAAATAATAAGAACTGGACAAGATAGCAATAGGCATGGGCAATGGAACAAGAATGATCGACATGTAAGTAGTGTAAATACCCTATCACTAGTGCTGTAATTTACAAATGCATTAAAAAGATGGAAGACAAAATTAATATTCATATTCATTCATTTCATCAACACGGGGCGATTTTTCTCATTCCTCCATAAAGTAGTACTTTTAGAAGAAATACGAAAAATAATTCAACAAAAATTGCTTTAGAGACACTGATCTTCTTCAATTACAACATTCCAATTTATCAGATTAATTTAATCTGTTTTTGATTGTTTTTTTTTTCTATGACTTCTCACCCTTT
The DNA here is from genome assembly GCA_963932145.1 of Acanthosepion lycidas. Lineage (NCBI taxonomy): Eukaryota > Metazoa > Mollusca > Cephalopoda > Sepiida > Sepiidae > Acanthosepion > Acanthosepion lycidas. Next base: position 100,008,316 of record OZ010576.1, on the reverse strand, counting down.
TGCAGGTTATTTAAACCCAGAAAATAGTTTTAGATTCTAAGAATTTTGGGGAAGATAATAATGATTTATTGATAAAATTCTTACTAATTAACCCATACCTGGAGAGAGAAAAGGTGAATTCATACGTTTCCCAAATATATATATATATATATATATATATATATATATATATATATATGCATGTAAGTGAATATAATGAACTCAACTGTAATTGGAACTCAGATCTCTGATTAACAATTTCTAGTCAGGAGTCATTAGCTCACTTGCACATACCAACTTAAAGTACCTGGTATTCCCAAGTGGTCACCCATCTACATATTTACCAGGCTTGACATTGCTTAACATCAGTGATTGTACAGGAACTGGTGTTTCAATCTGATATAGCCATAAGCTTACTTAATCTGTGGACAAACTCAATCAGGTTTCTTACTTTATAACAGCTTGCTTTTCATATTTGTATCAATAAAGATGTTTGAGTTCTAAATTTTTCATTAAAACATATAATTACCTTTTTTGTAGTTGATTTCTCAAAAGGAGCAGAAAAAATATCTTAAAAGCCTAACAAGACAATTTCTACAAGACATCATCTTGAGAAAATCAGTTCTGGCCAAAATAACACCAATGCTGAAACTGTTTTCTTTACGATAAACATTGAAAGTTGATTGACATCATATGTAATTAAATTAATATATATAATATTATATTCAAAAGATTTTTATGTAATCATGATATTGCTTACAGCAGGGAAAAGAGAAAATTGATCAATTGTTAGTCTCTTCATGTGTTTGTAAATAGTTAATGTTCTAACAACAACAAAAAAAACAAAACAAAGAGAAAGCATTCAGGCCCCAAATCCCTAATTGCCCTTACTGTGAAAAATGTGTCTTCTATGAAGTAGGAAAGAAAGACCTGTTGTAGTCAAAGACAGGAAAGAAACAAATACTTATTTGGATATATTAGATTGGTGCAAAAATAATGTCGTTTTCTCACATATGTTACTATGTGAGAAAACGACATTATTTTTGCACCAACCTAATAAATATATTTTCTTTTAATCATTTCACCCCAAGCAAGGCAATAATGCCACTAGAACACGGGGTTACGGGAAGTGAATGTCAATGAGAAGATTGAAAATGGATAGAACTGAAGAAAGGATAAAAAAAGGAACAGGCTTCAAGAAGACACGAGAGGACAACTGACATTGCATTCAAATATTTGATGATTGTAGTTATCAGGGTAACAAAAATTTGTAAAACAGACAGTGAAGCCACATCACGTAAGTAAGAAAGTGACTGGAGACAGGATGCCTGGTCAAGATTGATTCTGTTGCAAACCCTTCTCCAGGTTTTGTCAAGAATCTTGAGATGCACAAAAGGATCACCAAACCAGATATAGCAACAGAATTAATTACATGGATGAATGGTAGATTTATAAATGTACAAGATGGCTTCTGATGTCAAAAATATTTAGGCATATTATATATTTAGACACAGTGAACCAACCTTCATTACAGCAGTTGTCTCCATATAGTCACTGCATGTCATGTCAGTAGAAAACATCAGGCCAAGAAGGTTGTAGAGAGTTGCACTCCTGGAGTGCAGAAAAGATTCTGTCATGATTAAATGAAGAAGTTTTGTTTTGAAAGCATTGAAATTTATAAGCCATTTCTTGCCCCAGTTAACCACTGATTGGGAGTCCTTTTCATGAATAGTTGCCAGGATTACTTTATTGGATCTGTTAGATTTGCTACACTAAATATATTATTTCTCCCTCACTATCGATAACATAATCCCTTCTACATGCCTAAGTGTTGATCAACAGACATAAAATTTTCAGGTTTCAATATCAGTCTTAACAATTATAAACTCTTTTCTCTCTAAAAATGATCAGCAAACTAAGGAGGATAAAGCAAAACTTCCATATTTAGTATCTGAAGAGACATTTTGAATTCAGGCAACATAGAGTGCCTGCTATGTTTCTGATGTTAAGTCATTTTAAAACCATAAAATTAATACCAAATTTACCCACTCTAATCTTAAGTTATCTACAACGATAAAAAAATATTAGAATGTGAACATTAATGATTATTTTACTGTAAGTATTGAAAATGTACCCTCAAATGGACCATTTCCAAAGTGCAGCAGAACTTTCTTTTAAACCAAAGCAAAGATAACATTTATTAAAACAAAATTAACAAAGGAAAATTTGAAACAAGATTTTCTTTCATTACATACACACACACACATATATATATATATATATATATATATATATATATATATATATATATATGTGTGCGTGTATATATATACATATATATATATATTGCTTACATTTTTTACAGATAAAAATAATGTTATTTCCTGTTGTAAACTAGGGAAGGTTACTAGTGAATGATGATACTTAGGACAGGAACAACATATATAAGATTTGCCAGTGGTGCATAGAAGAAGTAGTCAATTTCTAAAAGTGAGTCAAGTGAATTCTACAATGAATCTCCAACTGCTGGATATCTACCAATCATCCCACACGGTCAGATGTGGCAACAGGCTGAATTCAATGTGGTGTATTCGAGGCTGTAGGCTCAGCCAAAATTTCCCCAGGTAGCTGCTTCCCATGACAAGACTCTGCCCTTTGACAGCCTTGTCTAGGGATCCTATCTGCCTCTGGCAGAAAGTTTGACCAGTAAAGCTGTAGATGAATCTCCAGTTGCACACCAACATACAGTATTTACCATTTCCAAAGTGCAGCGGATTTTTTTCAACCAAGTAACATTGTTACATCAATTAGGGTTTTCTTTTCTGTAGCGAACTAGCAAAAAAAAAAAAAATACTCTTAAAATATAAATAAAATTTATTTTCCTAACCAGTTTTAGTATTAGGTTGGTGCAAAAATAATATCGTTTTTTGACGTATTTTTTAACGTCAAAAAACGATATTATTTTTGCACCAACCTAATAATTAGCTACTTCAATAACTAAATGTCTAAGGTTTCTTATGAGAACATATTATAATATATGAAATAAAGTTGGCGGAGATGAGTACATGCATAAAATAACGGAGCAATTGAATTGCAATGCAAAGATAACATTTATTAAAATAAAATTAAAAGAAATTTCAAAACAAAATTTTCTTTCATTAGATATAAATTGAATACACAACTAAATTTTCATTAATATGTTATAGTGGAAACTTATTTTGTTGGCGTGTTTTATGGGTGAAGCATTTGCAGCACTTTTAGTTTCAGCATGGAATATGCATGACACAGTTTGAAAGCGGCAAACCTGAAATAAAAGAGAGTTACTTTTCGGTTCATGTATTTTTATAATCAAGAGCTACTGCTGATTATGTTTAAGGGTACTACACAGTGAATCCCAACATAACACTACTTTTTAAGTATTATTAAAACATGAGATAGCTTAACAAGGAGGAAAATTTGTGAAGAAGAATGATATATTTTATATTATTTCATGTTTTGAATTACAGCTTAAAATTCTCCATCTGTTTAGAAGTCTCTATTTCAAAATATTGTGTCGAGTATATTTTCCATATCCAAAGTAAAAGATTAAAAATATATATATATATATATATATATATATGTGTGTGTGTGTATATAATTGTGTATTTGGACAGCCCTCCCTCTTTTATATAGGTGTCATATGATTGACAAGGCACTGCGATTAATCTTTTTATTATGATTTTCTTCCATTCGTACAAATGGTTTATTTTTGGACAGAGTGTCTAAGAATTAATTTTCCGTGTATTTGAGTGCTTTCAACTAATCTATTAACCATTATCAAGAAAGTTTTTTGTCTGAAAATGAAAGATTTAGATTTACATAGTCAAACAAACTAAAAAACATCACTGACAATAGCTAACAGATTAGCTGAAAACACTCATATCCAGTGATCATTTGGAAAGTTCTTAGATGTGATCTCCCAAAAAAGAAATCATTTGTATGAATAAATAAAAATACAATAAAAATGTTAATTGTAGTGCAGTCATCTTCAATATTATATTAACACATTTCAAAAAAAAAAAAAAAAAAAAAAAACATATTTCAATTCCCATTTAATTTTTTCGTCTCACATGCTACCAGAATTTTACCAAAAACAAAATAATTTCCATGCCTGAGTATGACTGAAAGTTGAAAGTATTTGCGTATTAAAGAAATTAAAAACAAGGATCATAACATTCATCGAGTGATTTGTAGGTTAATGCAACTTTAAAATTTTGTTTGCGAAAGGATTTCGCCATTTAATATTATTAACTTTACTAATCTGCTTTTTGTATGAATGATTCATTGTAATACAAGTTGAACTGCACCACATGTTTTATAATCTTTTTTTATTTATCTCTTGATTTATTTAATTATTTAATTAATTTTTATATAATTTAAATTTTTTATTTTATTTAACTTACTTAAAAGGAACCTTACCAACAACCTCTGTACATCTTATACTTTGAAGTGCTATATTATTTTTGCCACTACTTAGAATATCTTTACCTTATAAACTCCCATATGGTGTACACAACTACAGCCGCACTATACTAGGCATTGCTACAGTGATTCTGGGAGAAAGTTGGTTTATATGGTGTGGAGATGCTAGCCCCTTGCTGAAATAGATTTCATTTCAGAGATGTCCTCCTTCTCGAGAGGTGGACAACAAAGCTAGAGTGCCCAGTTTACCCTTCTATTAACCCATAGCTGGTGTGATAGAAGTTGGAATTATACTTTTCACAGGGTATTTGTGTGAAAGCAAATGCAATGGCCTTGGCTTATTTGATGTATGATCTGCTGTATTACACCTACCCTCTATACTTATAACGGTAATATTAAAAACTGAGAGCAGGATTGGTGCACAGCCTGAGAAATTCAACCAAAAGTATAATGTTCAAAAATATATTTTCAAAAGGAAGTGTTCTGTATGAATCCTTTTTAAGGCTTCAATATGGTGAAGTGAATGAGAAATATTGAATAAAAGGTGCTAGTTTCTGTTAGAAAATAAATACATATAGATGTTGTACATTATTGGTTTGTTGATTGCTTCATATTCTGAAGAGAAGTCAAAAAGTGTTTTAAATAACAATATCATGAGTTTTATAAAAAAAAAACTGATTTACAAAGTTACACCAATTTAAAACTTGGTAAATAAACTTTTCAGTTAGATTGATGAAAATCATGATATACACATATATACACACACACACACACCTATATGTGTGTTTGCGTGTGTGTGTGTGTGTGTATATGTATATATATATATATATATTGCTTACATTTTTTACAGATAAAAATAATGTTACTTCCAGTTGTAACCTAGGGAAGGTTACTGAATAGAATAATCAAATGAAGATTGGTAGTGAATGATGATACTTAGGACAAGAACAATACATATAAGATTCGCCAGCAGTGCATATAAGTAGTCAAATGCTAAAACTGAGTAAAGTGAATTCTACAATGAATCTTCAACTGCAGGATATATACCAACCACCCCACACAGTCAAATGTGGCAAAAGGCTGAATTTAATGTGGGGTATTCGAGCCCGTAGGCTCAGCCAAAAAATTACCCCGGGTAGCTGCTTCCCGAGATGAGACACTGCCCTTTGAAATATCGTTGTCTGGGGATACTCTTTGCCCGGAGGCAGAGAGTTTGACCAGCACAACTGGAGACAAATCTCCAGTTGCAGACCAACATGCAGTATTTACAGCTGTATTTATGTGAATAGGGACACACCCATTATCATCCACAAATATGCTACAACACTTCCTGAATGGACATAGAATAAAAAACAACAACTCAGTCTGCACAGGTCATCCAAAAATGCATACATATTTTGGTTATTGTAAGACACTACAATTCTAATTCTTCTTTTATGGACCATGTCTCCTCAAAATGTGAATCATCATGACTCTCCACATTTTTCACTCTAGGTTTGTCTCATTACTATCCTTTGCACTGTGAACTTTTGTTTCCTTCATTATGTCCAGTGAGTGTCAAAATCTCCAAACCTTCTTTCCTCATTAGATGTCACAGAAATTTCAACTATCTTTCAGATTCAAAGTAGGTATTTCCTATTTGCTTCCATTTTCCTTACCATCTCCTGATTGATCCTTCTGTTATTCTCAATCTCCTTCTCTAATTCAAATCTCTGCTTCATCTATGAGGAAACTGTTCAGCATTAACTATCATATAAGAGGACAGATATTACATAACAGTTCAACAGTCTTTTCTTTGTTTCTAATGAAACTTTTCCTGTTTCTTAATCCTTTGTTTAACTTTTATAAAGGTATATTTTTTCTTAAAATTCATAATTTTAGAATTTAGACTAGATACTGAAATGAAAGGTAGATTATATTAAATTAGTGCATGATTTATATTTAAGTGAAGCTTAATATGAAATGCTCAAAATGATTCACAAAGTATATGTGTTTTTAAAGAGGACATAGTTTCTCGTCATGTTCTTAAATGTCGTTATTGGATCAAGACTTTCACATGGATATCCTGCATGGAATTAAATATCTAAATCATCATCTGTATGCAACCACTTTCTCAGATCACTAGTTTTTGTGATTTCAAATGCTTTTGTGTTGTCAGTTTTGTGATGCCAAATGAATGCTCGTTATCACATTCATAAAGCTCATTGTAGTCAAGACTTTAGAATCGCAGTTACTTGTAGTAACTCCTTTGAATAATACTCACAATAGTAATAGTTGTTTGAATAGTAACCTCCAAATAGTAATCTATAGAATGATCAGTATGAGGATAGTATATAAAGTCACAATCACTTAGATGCCATACTAATTCCTATATATACCTTTCCTTTACAATCACATGGTCTACTTATTAGAAAAGGAATCAACAGTGTTTGCAAACTCCAGTGTTGGCAATGACACTTTGTCCCTATACAACACTAGTTAAAATGGTTTTGAGCAAATGATGCCTGTTGATCAAAGTAAGGATCATTTTTCTTTGAATCTCATAGACTGATGCCACAGAATCACAGACCAAGCATTATACTAAATAGCAGAAACTACATTACTTGAGGACTTTCATCAACAGTAACAATAACTCGATAGCACACAAAATAACTGGATAGCACATGTCACTCAAAGAGAAAATAATGACATAATCAAGATGTTGACATTCCACACTACCTCAAACAATAAGTTAGGAAGGAAATTCCCATCAACAATGAAAGAATGATAACAGCTACTAAACTTGACAAACACATTTTTCAAAAAAATTGTTTTAAGATTTTATAAATTTCAGCTGAAAGTAGCATTGGCTTCTTGATCAATGAATATCAAATATTTCCTTATAAATAAATGGCTAATATTACCATACATGGTTTGTAGTTAGCTACAGTTCTACCAGGGATACACTTAAAAACTTGACCTTCACTGCTATATTCTTTTCCATACTCTATAGTATATAGTAATGTATCTATTTTCAAACTATAGTAATGTCAACTACAGAGTAAATATTCCAATATTGAATACTGTAATATACTGCTCATACCAAATGAATTAACACAAAAACAAATCATGAAGACAAACCTCTTAGACCTTCTTGTAAAATACTGCATATTTTTTAGATCATAAACTCAATATTAAAAACAAACATTGGGTCATTAAATTAGTGATGTTATGAAATAAACAAGTTAGCTGAAATGCAGGAATGTTAAAAATAAAACTTTATTCTTAATTTTTAGACATATATTCTAATATGTCACTTTTTCTGAAATATTTCTGCAGTTATTTTTATAAACTTTTTAATGAAAATGAAGTACAAAAATTCAAGTCATTTTTAAATCATTAAATTCAATGGAAATTATTCTTTCTTAAAAGTGATTAAGTTTTCTATAAGGAAATATATATTCACAGGAAACAGGAATTTCAACTTCTATGTCATTAAAACCTAGAAGTTTTCTATGTATTTAGAATATATTTTTCTTCTTATTCCTCTTCTATGTATCGTGTCCCCTCAAGGCATGGGTTATCATGGCTTGCCCAAAGTTCCCATCCTTTGTAGCTCATAGTAAAGTTTGTTTTTTGCTATCTGTCCTAATCACTGTTCTGCCAACTATTTATGCAATCTCATTAGATAGATTATGTTCTGCTTTACTCTATCCCTCAAACCTTCATTATATTCTCTAAGTGTGAAATTTTATAAACCCTTTTTCCTCACTGTGCACCCTAGAAATTTCAACAGTTTATTGCATATTATTCTCCTTTTTGTTTAAATTTTCTCTAAAGCTTCGTCATTGCTCAAATAACCGATACTGAGACTTGTAGATAACATTTGAAACTGCGCAAAAAAAAAAATGTTTAAAACTCATTTTCAAAACAAAGGATTTTGCACAAATCCTGATCCAGTTTTCCATGCATTGAAGTGAATAGAAAATTCAAAACTGTGTTTCTGCTGAATAGCAAATACGTATTAATGCTGTACAAATTGATTTCTCTATATTTTTCAATGTCTATAAACTGAATTAAACATTACCATCTCATACAAAATCTCTTCCTTTATCTTAAATTCTATTAATCCATTTATTAACATATACTTTATTGAAAGCCAGCTAAATCTATGTACAACAACTTCTGAACATCAGAGCAGTCAGCATTGAAATTTATCATATTTGTAATTTCATTAAAGAAAAAATTATTGCTATTTGCTATCCTCAGCATATCTGTAGATTTATCAATCAGAGTAAACTAAAGGAGTTTTAGTGATTACTGGTTTTATCATTCAAAAGATACTAATTTTTTTTTTTTTTTTTTTTGCAAGACTTTTTCTTTAAAGTATTTAATAATTTTTTATTAAACTGTGATTCTTGTCTCTGCTCATCAAAAGAGAGATTTTATGACATCTACTCCTCCTTTCCTTCTTCTTATTTTTATAACATGGTTTAATCGGAATAGATAAAATGAGTGAAAATGACAAAATAATTAATTTGAATACATAAACATTAAAGATAAAGAAAATTGCTTTTTCTTTTTATTATCAATCTGGTCAGTACTTACATGATAATATGATGCAGAATTGCTGTTTTCTTATATCGGCATTCATAGTTTGTTTAAACTAAAATAAAATCCTGGATATCAAGAATGTGATTATAATCAACAAAAGGCTTCATTATGTGATTATGGTTTCAAACAGTTACCAATAAGCTAAGATGTTCAATAAATGTACATATTGACTCTGTTGGCCTTACACAAAGTTGCAATTTTGAATACACACTGTAGATCAAAGCTATTAACTTGCAAATCATTTTTCTAAATCAAAAACGTATAATTGTCATACAGATACTTATTCTTCTATGTGCGATGTCCTCTCAGAATGTTGTTGATCATGGCTCTCCACTATTTCCGCTCCTTTGTAGCTCTTAATAAATTTTGTCTATTTATTATCTCTCCTGTTGTGCCATCCATTGACTAAAGCTCATTATGGAAGTAAAATGTTGTTTTCCTCTATACCTTTTTGCCTTCATTATGGTTGGTGAGTATCAAATTTTCCAAGCCCTCTTTCCTTATTATATGCTCTGGAAATCTTAACTGATTTTATGTCTAAGTGTTCTTTTTGTTCTCATTTTATCTAAAACTTTGTTGATGCTCACATGTTCAGTCCATGAAGTTCTCAGCATCCTTCTATAGAATTATATTTCTGTTGCTTCAAGTCTCTTCATCTGTGAAGAAATTATCCAGCATTCATTGTCATACAGGAAAACCATCACAAATCCAGCATTAGTGAAGCCTGCAAGATGGTGGATATATGATTTCCCCAGATTACTGATTGTCATGTTAGAATTATTTCGACCAACACCTAACCACTTCATCCTGCCTTTAAAATAACCTACAAATATGTACATATTACTTAATGGAAAATAAAAATCAAATGAAAATATAGAGAAAGTATAATGAAACATAAATAAAAAAACAAAACAAAAGTTACTAGTAATTCTGATTGGTTGATTTTTGTTTAGTGGCATATTAACACTTCTATGGGTTATTTAATGATGAAATGAAAATATTTTGAACACAATTTTAAGGCTTCAACAAAATATATTTGAATGTATTGTTGGTAATATACTATAATTATGTATTGTTGGTCATTTTCTTATATAAAAATGTATTGCTTGTATTTTTATACTTTCATAGTTTTTGTCTTTATTTGGAGGGCTCACTATTTGCCCATATCTGGGACCCTAACAGGTGCTACTACTCCAGGTCAGAGTGGACCTGGGAACAACAGCAATTAAGAGGTGGTTCCACACATCTCAAAATCTTCAAATCAGAGTCCTTGCTGCCAAATATAGTTTGTCATCATATCGAAAGACCAGCTAGTAATTCTTCTGACTTATATAAGAAACTTCATCACTCCCATTTTCAAAATGGAACATTAAATGAAAATCAGTACCACAGAGACTATTTCTGCCTGCCATCAGTTTGGGTGATGCTAGACTCCAGTAGAGTAAACCATTATGCCTTCTTGGGCTCATGTTTTCCACTGACATGAAGTGGAGTAACTATATTAAATAAACTACTATGATTTCTACTAAGAAAGTTGGTTAACTGTGTTATATTCATCAGAATCTATCTTTATTATTATTTATAAATCTAACATTCATCAATGCATTAAATAATGCTGCCATATCTAGTACTCCTGTTGTGTATCTTGATATTCTTGACAAAATTCAAAGAAGGTGTTTAATATAATTGATCCTGTCCTGACATCTCTTCTTCAGTCACTTTCTTATCAAATATGGCATGACATGAATTCACTCTGTCTTTTTTACAAATATTTTCATGGAAACTATTCTGATTAATTTTTTCCGTAGTGCTTCCTCACCATGAATTTAAGCTTGCTACTAGATTGGCAACTAGGTTTCCCTATTTTACTGTTGAACTAGCTATGTACAACCACCACTTCTAATCTAGTAGTTTCTTTTCTCACACTTCTTACCTGTGAAACTCCCTTCCAATTTCTTGATTCTCTATCACCTACAACCTTCAAAAATGTAAATGCAACATCAGTTTCCATCTTGTATTCTTGAAACATATCTCTTCATTGTCCTTTCCTCTTTCTTTACCTCACTAAAGTCTTGCCATTCTCTTTCACTCGTTGTAACCTCCTGCATCCTAGTGAAATTATTGCCTTGCTTGGAGTGAAATGATTAAAAAAAAGTAAAAGACAACTAATATGAGCAGATCATGCTGCCAAACATTAATGATGGACCAATGTAGTGATCTAAGAAATTTGCAATTGCTCTCGTCAAAATTACTGCTGGATTACTGATTGCCAAACTGTGTAATGGAATTCAGTTTTACCACAAGAAAACTAGAATTTCATTTTTAGTTACAGTGGTCAGGAGATATCAATTTTTCAATGAATTTAAAATATTAATTCATTAATTTTTTTATTTGCCTTTCTTTGTGAAGTGAAGCATGTTTGCAGTTAATCTAATCTTTTAATCCTACTTGCTATAGATTTAATCAAAGTTCAAGTTGACTAGCAAAATGTCATATTCTCCCATCTTCTTCAGAAAGTTAAAAAAAAAAATAAAAGACAAAATTATATATTTGTTAAAAGAAAAACAGACATTCCAGAAATAGACTTCCTTTTGCAACCACTTTCTTAACAGACATAATTTATTGTTCCCACAGTGCCAAACTCTGAGTCTTTTGATCAAGGCCTGTAAAATTTATGCTAAAACTCATTCTTAACAATGTTTACACAAACAGAGCCATGTGTATGTGTGTATACCATTTAAGTGTGATGTGGGAAGCCATTCAATAAATAGAAATCCCAACTTGTCTACTTTGATCAAGTCAGACATTCAGTACTTTCTTTCTGATTCAATGACTTGCCTTCCTTTCCCTTTTAAGAGATGCACTTATCAGTTTTAGTTGTGCTGAGGAAAACAGAACCCTCGACTGCACTCCCTGCCACTACATTTATTCTTTGGCTACTTCTTGCATATCTTCAAAAAAGCACCAACATGATTTTCAATCATAACAACACAAAATATCTTAAGTACAATTTTAAAAAAGGTTATAGTCAATGTAAATACTTAAAAAAAAAACAATAATAAAAACAATTCAGTCAATATCATTTAAGCTTTTTAGATATCATAAGAGACTTTAGGCAGCAGAAATGTCATTCTGAAGAAGGATACTGAAAACACCATGGTCAGACCTTGTAAGCAATTAAGAAGTCTTAAGGAAAATGGAAACTAAAAGCATAGTTAAAGAATAAACCATAACCACTAACAGGCCACAGTGAATGAGGTGGTATTCCTTCAACTTCTGGAAACCTGATGCTACCTGCTTGATTATTCATAGTCATATATAGCCTGCGTGATTCTATAGGAATACTCAGCATCAGATAGCCTTGATTCAATAACAATAACCAATGAAGTAGAGACTGCATGTGCAGCTTATCATTTAAGCCATCTGACAGTATAACAAAGATAAACCACTGCATGTATATATATATATATATATATATATATATATATATATATATATATATATATATATATATTACAATAAGGTTCACCATGTACAAGACCCAGGGGCCACTTGAGGTAGAGGATTACATTAAGGAGTAGTTTATATGGATAGGGATGGAACATAACTGTTAACTCTAGACTTGAACAGGTTAAGATTGGAGTTATCAGAGAAACAATTTGGAAGTCTGTTCCACAGAGCAGTGGTTCCCGGGAAGAATCTGTTTTAGTGGAACTCACTTCTCGCTGATGGAATATGGTGGGAATGTTGATGATTTGTTAATATGTAAGTGGCAAGGTGGGTCCTAATCATAACAATTAGATGAAGCAGAACCAAACAATGTGCACTTTCCATGGAAGTAGCAACAGAACAGTGAGAGACTCACCACATTGTACCTGTGAGAGAAAGGTTAGAGAGTGGAAACTAATTTTTCTCCAACAAGGACTCAGAAACACTTTTGAACTTTATCAAGACTGGAAAGTGAGGATTGAGTAGCTACCACCCAAATATGGCAACAGTACTACATTTTCCACCTGATCTGGCTTTTATGACAGTAGAGAATAGCATGAGAAGTCAGGTAATTACCTGAGCAGTACAGAGAACTGATCATTTTATCTGCATCTTTAGGGATGGATCATATAGAAGAGTTCTACTTGAGGTTGGGTATGAGTTTGAAGCCCAGTATTGTGACTGGCAGTAGTTTGGTGTCATATATGTAAGTATCATGTTAAGATTATTTGTCCAGCAAGTGGAAGTAAAAATCTATTGAATTTCACTTATAATTCATTATACAATTTTCACACTAGAACCATATAAAAAGAGAGTGATACTGCTAATATAATACTTTTCTTGATGGAATTGTGGATTTATTAAAACATGAAAAATCCATTCTTCTAAAATTATATCATCTTCCCAGCCAGTGCCAATAATTTGACTTGAATATTCATTGTAGAACTTGTCAGTGAGAAGCCAGTAAATGACATGAAGCTGAGAGTATCAACAGATATCAGTTGTTTTTGTCTGAAAACCCTGACTAGATTAGCAGTATTATCTTTTCTCAGGTTTGTATGTCACTGTTTCATTCTCAACAAAACACTTAATTCTATCTTTGCAGTTGTTTTCCAACATTCAATCTGCTCTTAAAATACTGAATTAAAAATCTAACAGGAAAACTTGTTTCATTTACTTCAACTACCTGTATATACAACATTTTCTTGAATCAACAGTAAAAAATGACTTCAAGCAATTGAATATTCTCAGTTTTAAAGAAATTCCTTTATCTGATGTTATAGACTGATGTGACAGAGTCACAAATCAAAAACCAAATCAATTGAAGACTTTAAACAACAAAATGTAATATAGTACATTTGAATGGAAGAGAAAATAATGATATAAGTCACTTGTCAGTGTACCTTAAAGGGTTAGGAGGGTCTCATGGGTCCTTACCTATAATTGCAGAATGAATTCTTCCTAATACTATGCCTCTAAAGAGCGAGGGACGAATCGAGTCAAGCCGATAGTAGTTCACTCCAAACCAGACTGACGGTCATACTAACATCTTCAACATCTTGTATTATTATTTTGTTTAATATACCTTCATTATTTCTACTCTTGTGTTTGTGTTGTTCTTCCTTGGTCCTAACCTGGACCATAACAGAGGGAAACTCTCATCATTACAATAAAGAGCAAATAGAGTGAACATGGGAATCGTATTTTCTTGGAAAACAATTCTGTAAATTTCAGCCATCAGTAATGTTAAGTGTTTGGTCAATGAATGCAGAATATTTCCTGTATGAAACGGTTAATAAAGTCAAATTTCTTTAATCCAATCTAATCTTCAAAACTGGTCCTCTTGATGATCCCTTTGAAGCTGGGAAAAGAAAAAAGTCACATGGAGCAAGATCAGGTGAATAGTGAGGTAGTTCCAGTACAGTAGGGTTCTTCTCGGCCAGGAACTCATATATACTCAGGGTGTTATGAGCAGGTGCATCGTCATTGTGAAGCAGCCACAATTTGTCATGCCAAAACTTTTGTCTCTTCTTGTGCATTGAACAAAACAAAAGCTTCAGGATCTCTTTGTAGACTTGCTGATTGATTGTCTGGTTCTGCCACAGGAACTCCTTGTGGGTAATACCTCTCACCTTGAAGAATGTGATCAGTCCCATTATTTTTCAGACAGATTGTGTATATTTGAATGCATACACATATACCTTTTTGTCTATGTATTTGTTGTGTTGTTTTAACTTGTACTTCAATTTCCAGCTTTATTATTACTATATTCGGTATCAATCTTAATTTTTTAGTATCAAACAGTAAAAAGTAATTCTCTTTCCTTAAAAAGTTACTTTATATTAGGTTGGTGCAAAAATAATGACGTAATAATATCGTTTTTTGACGTATTTTTTAACGTCAAAAAACGACATTATTACGTCATTATTTTTGCACCAACCTAATACATTTATGGACTATCTGTTTCTATTTCGGAGATGAGGTATTTTAACTATTTACACAATTCACATGATTTGGATTGTTGTCCTCATATTCATATTTCAGTCATTATATACTCTGACCATCTTCAAGTGATTTACATTGGCTGAGACCTCACTAAATTATCTGGAAATATAAGCTTGCATTAAAGTTAACTTTATCATTACTACAATTCTAAAGAGATAAGAGTTGTTCATGACTCCTCTTAGGTATAATAATATCAGAACAAGATCTAAATTTCTTTATCTGCTATAAAATTACTAATATCTATGTAATTCATTGGAACTGAAATAAAGGGTAAAAGTTTACAGAATACTCTCAGTCTGCCTTCATAGACTAAATAAAGGGTTCAGTTCAAAATTCCAACATATTTCACATGAAGAAGGTCAGAGTGTATAATAGCTGAAGCATTTTGAATATGACCATAAAGATAAGGACAACAGTCTGAACAAAATAAATAGTATAAATACTTATGGACTATTCTTAAATATTTTTTGTTGCTGGTAATCTTTTTTATTCAACATAAACTTCCTGTTTCATTTTTTTCCTCAATGTTCTTTCCCAGAAATCTACTTGGCGGAAAAGAAAACAACTTTTGCCTTTATTCTCGTCGATTAGAATAGCTTTTGGCAATAACAACATGGGTTTAGTTCTGTAGTTCCTTCTGCTACATAGTTCACTGCCTGTGTGTCTTTTGTGTCATATTGTCAGAGTAAAATATAACATTTTAAGACAGTTTTCTTGTTGCTGTAGCACTAATTCTTGCTTTCAAAACAGAACAACTAAAATTTAGAATTTTTTTTTTTAAATATAAGACTTTCTGAATATGAAAATGGGATGTCAACAATGAACTATTTAACTAAAGCACCATGTGGCATTTGAAAGAATAGCAATACAACATAAATATCAGTAGGAGATCCGAGAAGCTTCGCATATAAAACATTTACAACTCTAAACTGCTCAGAATTTAACAGAAGTCAGAAAAAGTAGTTTTACAAAAAACTCAAAAACATCAATTTTGTATCAAAGTTTTAATAACCCATAGCCCAATGAAAAGAGTGCTGAAATATCAATTTTTTGTCATATCGAATATTGTTATATAATTTGTATAATGCTCACAGTTCTTGTTAATAATATTGTAAAGAATCACTGCCACAAAAGTTGAGTTTAGAAAAGGTCTAATTATATGAGAAACATGGATTAATAATACAGTCATAGAGACTGCCATAGTTCAGTGTGGCAATGCATATGACTCAAATTTCTACAGATTGTGACCCACTTTGCGATAATCATTCCTATGAGCAGATCTTATAGTCCATATTTAACAATTAGTGTAGAAAAGGTCGGTTGTCTTTCAACACAAGAGATATGTCAAAATTATATTTAAAAGAGACAGTAATTTATTAAAGTGAAAACATATTGAAAGTGCACTAATTTCAGAATTGTTTTCAGTAAATTTACATTCAAGATCATGCAATATATTTCAAGTCATCATAGAACTATTGCTGATAGAATGTGGGATAATTAAAACCAATCACAATAAAAATAAACTCAAAAGATAAAAAAAAACAAATGAAATTGCATATTTAAACATATAAGTACATCATCAATATCATCCCCTTGATTTTTGTAATTGTAGGGCAGATCCAAGTGCAGAAGTTACACTAACTCTTTTCCACAATGGTCTATCAATGGCAGCTATTAGCAACTCTGATACAGTTATACCTGTGCATTGTTTGACATTGTCCAACCAGTTTTTGCATTGGTGTCCTCTCCTACGACCATCCTGAACAGTGCCTTGCATGATGGTCTTGAACAGGCTGTTGTACACTGGACATCAATATATCAACTTGTTTTTGTTAATATTTCATTATGTAAAAACTAACTTCCATTTGCTGTATTATTACAATCCTTACATAAATATATGAGACTAGTTCCATTGATAAAACCATTATTACTCTGAAAAAGATTTTTCCTGGAACAAAACATTTTGTAGGAGTTTAATGACTAAAATCTAATACAATAATGGAAATGTTCTATCACACTTGTAAGAAGTCATGATATTTCTCTATCTTTAACAGACATATTGGGCTATGGTTTATTCTTAGAAAAGTTATCAAATTTAGAGAAATTTTAAAACCTAACAAATTTGCCTATTTTATAATTTTCATTTGTTTTTACATAACACTGAAATATTAACCATAAAAATGATTAACTAATTATGTAATACCATGTCCCATAAAAAATAATTTAAATTAACCTAAACTCTCATATCCTGTTCTGACACATTTTTTCCTGCGACCATGCAATTGTGAACATGAATTATTTGCTTGTCATCATAAATGCCCAGACCTTACCCAAATCTCTGGAAATATTAGTTTCCATTAGAGTTAACTTTATGAATACTACAATTCTAAGAAGATAGGAGTTGTTCATGGCTTTTCTTAGGTACAATAATAACAGAACAATCTCTAAGTTTCTATACCTGCAGTAAAATTCCTAATAACTTCATAATTCATTGTAACTGTAATAAAGTGAAAAGGCTAACAGAATATTGTCAAAATATAGATCCTCACCCCAAAATGTCTGAACCAGTTATTTTCAAATTTCATATTTTAATTTAAGGAAAATTCTCATGTTTTATTTGTAAAGACATTTTTTTTTTATTCATAGCTTAGTTGACATCAAGAAATATCCATTAACTTGTGACCAAAATCCCAGTTTTGGGACACTGGGAATTAATGAATTGGAAGCAGATGCTGTCACATCTGGTCTGGTGCTCCTGCTATATATTTACAAATTCTTCATAAAATCCAAAGAATCTCTGATGCTTTTACACTTGAACTGGCATCTCACCTTTAGCCACTTTCCTATTGACATTATGCAGCTTCCTTGTGTCTTTCCTATAAATACTTTCATAGTAATTGTTCAGATGAACTTTCCACTATGGTATCTGGAGCTTATGAAATTAAGCACAGTACTAGGTCACATCATTTTACTGTTGAAATGGCTAGATGTAACCGTAAGTTCTATGCTAACAGTTTCTTCTATCACCTGACTTATTGCTTTCAAATCAACTTTGATCTTCAAAAATTTAAATGCAATGTCAATCATTATCTCCCGTCTTTGTAATTAATGCACTTTTATTGTTCTCTCTCCTTAATAGTAGTTTTTATTCATGTTTTCAAACATTCAGTAACTTCTTGTATCCTTGTGACTATGATGCCTTACTTCAGGTGAAATGGTTAAAAAAAAAACAAAAAAAAAAACAAAAAAAGCTAAGCTTTAATTACGCTTTTTTAGAAAGTGAAAATACAAACTTTCAGCAAAATGATCACAGAAATTTATGGAAAAATAGGTGGCAAAAGTCCAAGCTTTACTCACAACCACGTGGCATCAATTTAAACTAACTTTTTGTTTTTCTTCCATGTGTTTAAACTATATTATATGCTATAATTTTGTAAGGTGAAAATTTTATTGAAATATTTCAAAAAATTTCCAACTTTACATTTGAAATTTTTTTTTTTTTCACAGTAAGGTTCACCCTGTACAATGCCCAGGGTCTACTTGATGTAGAGGGTTACATTAAGGAGTTGTTTATATGGATAGCAGAGGAAGATAAAGTTAATTCTAGAGTTGAACAGGTTAACATTGTAGTGATCAGAAAAAAACCTCTTAGGAATCTGTTCTACAGTGCAGTGGTTCACAGGTAGATTGGTTTGGTTTGGTTTGTTTTACGGCATATCAACCTCAATGGGTCATTTAATGTCAACAACATTTTTTTTTTTTGGTAATATTTTTGTTTTGTCAAAAATCTATTTCTGTTAATATTTTTTCCTCAAAAACGTATAGCTGGTAATATTTTTCCGAAAACATATTGCTGGTAATAGTTTTTTTTTTCTACAAAAATTTATTTCTAGTTTTAATTTTTAAAAAAAATATTTCTGGTATTAAAACCTATTTTTACACTTTTATAATACCTTTTACCTCAGTTTCTGGGTTAACTATTTACCCATAGCTGGGACCCTAACAGGTGCTACCACCCCAGGTCAAGGTGGACCTGGGAACACCAGCAATTAAGAGGAGTTTCCATGCTCCTCAAAGCCTCCTGATCAGAGGCCTTGCTGTTGGATGTAGTTTATCATCTTACCCTGGACACGGATGTAGCTTATCATCATACCTAGGACACGGTTCACAGGAAGAAACTGTTTGAGTGGAACTTGCTTCTTGCCAATGAAATACGAAGGGAATGTGGGTGGTTTACAAAAATATAAGTGGCATAGCAGGTCCTAGCCATGATGGTTAGACCTAATGGAACCAAGGAATGTAGTTTGAGCACTTTCTGTGGAAGTACCGATAGAGCAGTGAGAGGTTCACCACATCCGACCTGTGATAGAGAGATTGGAGGGTAGAAAATAATTCCTCATCATTAAGGAAATCATGAAAATATGAACTTTAAGCAAAACTTGTCACAGCATATGGAAAAAGGTGTCAGTTTCAACTCATGTGGATTTAGTAAAATCATTATTGAGGAGTCAGTCCATGTTTTCTGGATGCTCATAAACAAACTACATTTTGTAGTAATCAAGTTCTCATTAAAACCATGATTCTCCACTTGTCAATGTTGCTGTATTTAACTAAATATATATGTTCTCATTTCCCGGTTCACTGCGTTTAAATGTGCAGCTATAGATGCAAGTTTAATATATACTTAATGCTGGAATTTTGCTTTAATTTTCATAATTAATATCATATTATATATTTCAAATATTAAACTCTTACTGAGATTTTATAAACCTTTGTTTTCTAATCGGTATCATCACAAGTAAGTCAGTAAAGCTACTAAGACACAAGGGGTTACAGGGTGTGAAAGAATTAGAAACTGAGACATTAGTAATGAGTTGGAAGAGAAAAGTAGGAGGACAGTAGATAGTAATTGATATTGCATTTAAATTTTTGCAGATTAAAGTTGGCTGGAAAGCATGAAGTCAGAAATGAGTTCCACATCTGAGAGGTAAACTAACAATGCCAGAAAGCATGTTTGATATTCAAAAAATCTTAAAATATTTAACTTAAACCTAATGTATACACATTAAATAAAATCCAAAGATATTTACAGTGCTGGATTCATTTTCATGTCTTCTGTGATAACAACCTTTATATTTTCAAGTTAAAATCAAAAGAAAAATATTCTGTTAACATTGCTTTCAAGAAATTGTAATTTTTTGTGTCAAACATTGAGTTGAATTTTTCCCAACTGTCCAACATGGAAACAGTGACTGTGCATTTATGCTGTTCTTTGATTAGCTTTTTGGTGGGTGGAAAAGATACCTTTTTTTCTCACCTTCATTTTAGTTAACTACATCGCTGTTGTCTCTTTTTACCAAGCAAAGTAATTATTGATCAATTTCCTTTCAGATTTTGCTTGATTATAACCTCTATGTATTCCATTCATGAAATATACTTCGGCTGTCTTGATGCATCCATGTAATGCTTGTGGTACATTTTAAGATATTAAATTATATGTACAGCTCAACAAATGATAAAAACCCCATTTCAGACTTTTTCTTCCATCTCTTTCCACTAAATATATTAAATTGAAAAATTTCCCCAATAACTATAGCATGTTATTATTCTGTTATGTTATGTTATTAAGATTTTTTTTCTTGTTGTATCCTTGGAGAGATGAGATGAACTGAGTGTTCTAACTACATTGAGAAAAACACATCCCTTCTTAGCCTGAAGCCTACCTTGAAAATTCATTCAGTGTTCCACAAAACGTATATTTTTTGGCTTTGCCTGAAAATTTAATTTATCAGCCAGCAATGTCCTCTCTTGATGACAAAATGGGAGCCAATCATCAGCTTAAGTATAGCAAGTGAATTGACACAAATTACTTTTCTGTAATGAATATAGATGCTATTCTGAGAAAGAAATTTCTTGCTAAAATGGACTATCTTACAGAGATTTCATTATAGACATGCATAGAAAGTAACAAATTAAAATATAATCAGACTCCAGAAAAGTATTCTTATTGTATATATAATTTGGTTGTTGATTGAATAAACAAATTATGGATGAAGAGTTTGGGATTTTATTTTTAGTTACTAGTTTGTCAAGCTCAATGCAAATGTTTGAGAAGGATTTAAAAAAACTGATTTTAAATAAAGTCCTATCAAAATTTATTATTACTTAAATTTTGCAGTATATTTTTCTGAATATAAATCATATAAAGAAAAAATCATTTTTAGCCTGTGAAGGACTAAAACTTCTAGGATTTTTCATCAATATACAAAACTTCTCCAATGTTTTGAGATTAAAATTTTGTTTACATAAATTTATCTGCCTTATTTATTAGACTATAAAAAAATTACACTTGTAATTGTTACCCAAGTGCTTTGAGTATATGGGGTGAACTTTTAGTCAGAAGGCAATGAGTAAGAATTTGCATACAATTTGCAAAAAATTTGCATGGGTAAGAA
This sequence comes from Acanthosepion lycidas, assembly GCA_963932145.1. Classification (NCBI taxonomy): domain Eukaryota; kingdom Metazoa; phylum Mollusca; class Cephalopoda; order Sepiida; family Sepiidae; genus Acanthosepion; species Acanthosepion lycidas. Next base: position 99,986,834 of record OZ010576.1, on the reverse strand, counting down.
TTTATATACAAAACTATCAAATGATAAAAATGCAAAGCTGATAAATATAAAAGTAAAAATAAAACATCTGGGATGGTTTGAGCAAACAAAGATCTGAAGAATCCTTCACATCAGTTGGGAGAATCACACCACCAACAATGAGGTCCTCACTCAAACATCTCTCCTCAGCATTGAGGTTACCATATTACCTCTGCTGGGCAGGTCATGTGTCCAGAATGTGTCCTGCTTGACTCCAATGCATCATCCTGTTTGGAGAAATCACCAGTGGCAAGGCGCTCTATGTAGGCCCAAAACATCAACCTTCTTGGCATAAGACTATCCAGGAGGGACTGAGACTTTCAAATCCAACTGTTAACATGAAGAGGATCTGCCATGTGCTGTCCGAAAGGCCTGAATTGCCCAGCCGTGTCCATCAACCACACTCTTCTGTGACTCCAGCTCATAATTCTCCAGAAGTAGGCTGGGCCTTTACAGCCATCTCCTTCATCAGAGGTGGGAAAGGTAGAAATGATGATGATCCTGATGCTCAGTGGGTGCCGACAACCAAACATACAAAAATTAATTCACTTTATTTTTACCAGGTTTTTTAACTTACTCATAATCTTCAATTTCTACTTTATCTTATGTTCATATCACACACCTCATTAAGTAACCCTCTACCATGAATGGTTCTTGCACCTTGTACTGAGACAACCTTTGTATAAAAAAAAATTTGCAGACAACTGAAGATAGAGCTGTTGTTTTTTGCTAGAAGCACTGAAAATGGAATTATCAAAGTAGTATTCAAAATGCTTGTTAAGACATTTCATTCTGGAAGATCTTCCAGACATTGCAGCATTTAATTAATCCTATTAAAAAAGACATATTTATTAAAATAGAGGAGAAATCAGGAGATAAAAAAAATAAAATCATCACAAATGAAATTGAATTAGCATTTGTATTGACTTAGACATTTCTTTCTCCTTCTCCATTTTACATCTATTTTAATGACTATATCTGTTTTCATAGTATTAATTTTATTATTTTGATTAATTTAGAAAATAACTACAAAAAATTCATAAGAAACATATACAAGCAATAAAATTTTAAACATTATTATATTTATATATATTTATTATTATTATAATTTACTATTATTGACTTTCAAATAGTAATTGCTCTGATAACCACAAATCAAAGATTTGGCACATTTTATATTTTAAGTTCCTTGATAGCAGTGAATGCTGGAAAATCTCCTCAAAGATGAAGAAGAGACTTGAAGCAACAGAACTGTGCTTCTACAGAATGATGTGAAGGATACTATAAACAGAATATGTGACCAACAATAAAGTTTTAGAGAAAATGCAAACAAAAAGGAAATACATATTTGAAGAGACAGCTGAAATTTCTAGAACATATAATGAGGAAAGAGGGCTTGGAAAATCTGATAGTCACAGGACCAACTGAAGGCAAAATGCACAGAGGAAAAAAATGCATGACATACTTAGTGAGCTTGACTAAATGTATGCAGAACAGGGTTTGGGAAAAATAACAAAAAGACAAAATTTGTTAAGAGCTACAAAGGACAGGAAGTTGTGGAGAGCAATAATCGCCTACATCATGAAATGACATGGTACATAGAAGAATAAGTATCTGTATAAGAATTAAGAAGATTAAAACAAATCTTTTGACATGTTCATATAATACTTGGGAAATTTGTTACGTGTATTGTGTAGAGAACTTAGAAAGAAGTTGGGAAAAATCAACAAGAATAAACATTGTAAATTTTATTTACAATTCTAATTCACATAAAAACTAAACCTCTCTCCATTAATCATCTGATGCAAACCTCCAGGAAAGTGATTTGTTGCACTGTGTTGGGGTAATGTTTTCAGCTGACATGAAGCAGAAAGAATATATTGAATCTATTGCTAGGTCAGCTGCTAAGAAAGTTGGTTTACTGTGTTGTGCAAGATAATTTTTTCTATCTAAAATCTATCCTACATATCTATAAGTCTACCATTCACTCATGCTTAATATATTACTGCCACTTATGGTCTAGTGCCCCTGCTATTTATCTTGAGGTTCTTGATAAATTCCAAAGAAGAAACAGCAACATTATTGGTCCTGATCTGGCAGATCAGCTTCAGTCACTTTCCCACTGCTATAAGGTTGCCTCTCAGTGCCTTTTTTATCAATATTTTCATGGTAATTGTTCAGATGAGCTCTTCACCATGGTACATAGACTTTTTTAATTTAAGCATAGTATTAGACTGTCGACAAGGTCTCATCAATTAAAAGTTGAGTTGGCAAGATGCAACTGTTCTATGCTAAGAGTTTCTTTTCTCACACATCTAACTTGTGGAAGACCCTTCTGGATCCAAGATTTCCAGCCAACTTCAATCTTCAAAAATTTAAATGCAATTTCAATCAACTGTGCTGAATCCTCTTTTCTCTTCCCACTCATTATTAATGTTTCTTTTCCTTAATTATTCCACACCCCCTTGTGCCTTAGTGGCTTTACTGCCTTGCATGGAGTGATACCAATTAAAAAGAAAAAAAACTGATAGGAGGGTAACGTGGATTGTACTTAAATTAGTGAGCTTCATAGATAGGAATTGATAAATTTAATGATAAAATTTCATCTTCAACAAAGTAAAAAGACATTTTTTTTAAAGGTCTTAAGATTTCTAGATAGTGCATAAGTAGAAAATTATCAGGATCATTTTCGAATTCTTCATTTATGTGTGATGTCCCATCAAAATGTTGATGATCATGCATCCCCACACTTCCACTTCTTTCTAGCGCTTACTAAATTTTATCTTTTTGCGATCTCTCCAAAACCCTATTCTGCCATCCATTTACACAAATTAATTAAGTAGTTTATGCAATATTTTCCTCTGTTCCTTTTCCCTTAAATTTGTACTGTGAGTATCAAATTTTCCAAGCCCTCTTTCCACATGATATGACTTAGAAATTTCAGCTCTTTCTGAAATATGTGTTCTAAAACTTTGTTGTTGCTCACATGTGTCCATGGTATTCTCAGTATCCTTCTGTAGAAATACATTTCTGTTGCTTCAAGTCTCTTCTTTATCTGTTAGGAGATTTACCAGCATTCACTGCCAATCAGTTACAAATTGTGGAGATCGATGATCACCAACATTCTGAAGAAGAAAAAGAAATAAACGTAGGAAGTTTTACGTTCTTTTTGCTCAAAAAATTTGATTGGTTGATTTTGTTGAGCAGCATATCAAACTCTATTGGTTATTTTATGTCAAAATCTAAATATTTTATGTCAAAATCTAAATATTTTATGTCAAAATCTAAATATTTTATGTCAAAATCTAAATATTTTGTACTTAGTTTTATGCTTACAACTACAGATATTTTGTACATAATTTTATGCATTCTGAGTAAAATTATTTTTTATATATATAGTTTATAGATAATAAAATGTATTGTCTGTAATTTTTTTTTTAAATGTATTACTGTAATTTTACTATGAAAATGTATTTTTAATAATTTTACTACAAAAACATGTTTTTAGACAGTTTTGATGTTGCATTGCCATTTTGCTATAAAAATACATTGCTCGTAATTTTATAAGATGTATTATTGGGGGTTCAAACAGGTTCCTAACAGGTGCTACCAACCCTCATCAGGGTGGGCCTGGAGACAACAGGAGTCAAAAGATGGTTCCACACCCCCACAAAACCTCCAATCTCATGATCAGAGGCCTTGCTATCAGATTTAGTTTATTGTCATACCCAGGACAAGAAAAATCTGATAGTTGTTTCATCGATGATATTTTAAATAGAATATCTATCTGTTTTTTCTTTATGTTTACTTTGCAGTTTAGAAAATATGTTTGAAATTATCTTTTCAAAGGCAATTTAAAACATTAAATGAACAAATTGTGTGAATAATATTACTTGCTCAATATTTTTAAAAAGATTTGTAAATTACATGTCTTTTTCTCATGATAGCCATGATTAATTTCCAATTATATATATTAAAAAATAAATAGATATAATTTCCAAATAATTACCCACATACGAAAAAAGTTTAGAAATAAAGTCTGTCTGGCGAGTGATTACAAAACATATTTAAGACATCAGTAAAAGTGGTTATTTAGTTATTTATCTGAGGAACATGTTTTATTTTTTAGGCCTTTCCAATGTATATCACCTGAAAATGGTGGGAGCATACAACAGCGGAAATGTCATGAATATGACAATGAAAACGAGGACAAAAGACTGAAAAATGTAAATAATTACAAAACCTCATCTCAGGCATATAGAAAAACCTCTCTTAATAATTCACTGTTGTTTATAGGTTTTATCTGTACACTATATTTAAAACAAATAACAGCACTCGATAACTTTCAAAAAGGTTTTTTGCAATATTTCAGATAACTAGATATCATCAATAAAAATTTGAAAAGGTCACTAAATTTTGAAAATATTTTCTTTAGTTTATAAAAACACTGATCTTGACATTATGAAATGATAACAAATCAATACTCTGAAATAATGTCCATTAAAGTTGGGGTATCTGTCTCTTTTTGTACCAGCTACAGATTAAAGAACAGGATAGCCTGGGTGACCTTGCTTTCATAAGAAAAACCCTTTGCTACAACTGTCTTTATCATTCCAATGCCAAAGACATGACAGTCCAACACATTCAGAGCAACATAAAATCATTTTGGTGAACTTATTTCTTCATCAGAATGCCACAGAATTGATGCCAGATTCTAATTCTTTTCTGTCAAAAAGTCCTTTAACATGCTTGTTTCTAAATGTATTTTTTCAAAATGGTAAATTCTAGGATTCCAATGACATACAAGCCAATTAAAAAAAAAACTTGCTTTCTCAATAAATTCTGCACTGTTAGTTAACTCACAGAATAAACATGTAGGCTGACTTCCCAAATGGTAATGATAATATGAAATGTTTCCTTATAAATTGTTTGTCCATTTAAAAGACACTTATTAGAAAATATCTTTAAATAGTTGGTTGTTTGTTTGTTTATTTTGTTTAGTAGCATATTGACCTCTATGGATTATTTAATGCCAAAATCTAAATATGTTGAACACACACACACACACACACACACACATATATATATATATATATATATATATTTTGAATGCAACACATAAAATGTATTGTTGGTCATTCTAGTATAACAGATGCTACTTCCCTCGGTCAAGGTGGACATGGGAACAAGTGCAATTAAGAATCAGTTCCATAGTCCTCAAAACTTGCAATTGTCCAATCAAACGCTGTACTGTCAGAAGTATCATTATACTCAGGACTATGTTTAAAAAGAACAGAATTCATAAAAATGACTTGAAAGAGTTGCACATTTTGGTTTATACTTTCCTGTTACCTACAGGTTGTTACCAACAAAGTTTTGAGTAATTGATTCATTTTTTATGGCTTATCAACCCTTTGCAGGTTATTTAAAGCCTAAAAATATTTTTAGATTGTAAGAAATTTTTTGAGATAATAATAGCTTACTCATACAAATGTAACTAATTAACCCAGAGCTGGGGGGGAGAAGAGGTGGATTCATATCTTTCCCAAGGCTATTTGCATATAAATGAATATCACTCATTGACAAGGCAAACATACACATATGCATTACAGAGACACATTCAAAGTTACACACACACAGCTCTTTTTTTATGGTACAGCTTTTTAACTTATATTTCATTTGTATCACTCTCGTTGCTTTTTTGTTGCAACTTTCAGACAGTCCATGAGTGATTGTTAATTAACAGTACAGATCTAAAATAGAGAATAAGCCTCTAGCAAAATATAAATATGCATTCTTTATCCTCAAGCAGTCTCTCTACTAAGAGCAGCTGCTTTACAAATTAATCTATGAAAACAGACCAATCTTTTCTGCTTACAGGAGATCATAGAATGATGATCTGAAAGATTCAAAAGAAATGGGATGAAAAAATTGTTAGTCAATTCTCTAAACATTCTCTAAATTCTATAAACCGTTTTTGTCTGAGAAATTACAGTTGTTTCTGAGAAACAGAAACTCAACCTTTTCAATTTCAAACTGAGAAGTGTCAACTTCAAAATAGACAACTCCATTTTGAATTGAGAAGTGTCAACTTCAAAATAGACAACTCCATTTTGAATTGAGAAGTGTCAACTTCAAAATAGACAACTCCATTTTGAATTGAGAAGTGTCAACTTCAAAATAGACAACTCCATTTTGAATTGAGAAGTGTCAACTTCAAAATAGACAACTCCATTTTGAATTGAGAAGTGTCAACTTCAAAATAGACAACTCCATTTTGAATTGAGAAGTGTCAACTTCAAAATAGACAACTCCATTTTGAATTGAGAAGTGTCAACTTCAAAATAGACAACTCCATTTTGAATTGAGAAGTGTCAACTTCAAAATAGACAACTCCATTTTGAATTGAGAAGTGTCAACTTCAAAATAGACAACTCCATTTTGAATTGAGAAGTGTCAACTTCAAAATAGACAACTCCATTTTGAATTGAGAAGTGTCAACTTCAAAATAGACAACTCCATTTTGAATTGAGAAGTGTCAACTTCAAAATAGACAACTCCATTTTGAATTGAGAAATGTCAACTTCAAAATAGACAACTCCATTTTGAATTGAGAAGTGTCAACTTCAAAATAGACAACTCCATTTTGAATTGAGAAGTGTCAACTTCAACATACACAACTCCATTTTGAATTGAGAAGTGTCAACTTCAACATACACAACTCCATTTTGAATTGAGAAGTGTCAACTTCAACATACACAACTCCATTTTGAATTGAGATGTGTCAACTTCAAAATAGACAACTCCATTTTGAATTGAGAAGTGTCAACTTCAACATACACAACTCCATTTTGAATTGAGAAGTGTCAACTTCAAAATAGCAACACCATTTTGAATTGAGAACTGTCAACTTCAAAATAGACAACTCCATTTTGAATTGAGAAGTGTCAACTTCAACATATACAACTCCATTTTGAATTGAGAAGTCTCAACTTCAAAATAGACAATTCAAGTTGAAATTGAGTAGACTCAACTTCAAACTACAGAATTCAATTTCAAATTGAGAAAAATTCAAGAGTGAACTTAGAATTTCATTGTCTTGTTATAAATATGAGATCTTATATAAGAATAACGTCTTTGTCCATGACAGAATAATCTATTAATCCAGGCAAGCTTAAGTGTTTTAGCATTAAAATAATACCGGCATGCTATATGAAAAATACATCAAGAATTTTTCAAAAAAAGTCTGTCAAGACCATAATTATAATGACTTAGAAAGCAGATGAGGATTGGTGAGTGTTGGTGGATTTCCTGGGACTAAAACAACCTTTGAAAGATTCTGTATAGATCTTTTTAAAGAATCCATCCACAGACAACTGGACTTTTTATTATAAGCTATGATAAAGAATTTTTATTATGAATCAGAAGTCCCTGGGCGAATAAGGATAAAAAGAAAGATCACTACACCAATCCCAGATGCACCGATTGACGGCCTGCTCCCAGATAAGGTTGCCCTTTTTTTTTCCTAACGCTGGTGTTGGTGGTACTCATTTCTCATAATAATATATTAATTTGGTATCCATAAAAAATTTTCAATTTAAAGTAGAAAAAACAATTATAGAATCCTATTTATTGACTTCAGCCAACTAAAATATTTACATACCAATATGGCTTACACTTAGATACTAATGGTACACACAGTATTTTCATTACTGTAACAAGTAAAAATTTCATTTATCACATATTTGATTTATTTGTTTTCTATGGTTTATCAACACTTTGAAGGTTATTTAAAACCAAAAAATATTTTTAGATTCTAAGAATTTTGTATTTTTGTATAAACAATTTCTAGCTGTTATTATGCCACCAGTACATCGAAGGTTATAGAACATGGTATTCCCAAGCTGTCACCCAAGGTGCTGATCAGGTTTGATGTTGCTTAGCTTTGTATTCAGCTTAGTGCATTCATTTATCCTTTACCATTTTCTACCTCAAGGAATAAATTTAGTCTCTGCTTCTAATGATGACAAACTAGATCCAATATGAGATTTTCAACATGGTTAAAGTATAATAGTGTTTAAAAGCATTTTGATTTTTGCAAACTTTTACCCAACAACTAGAACCTTAGCCATTTCAAGTTAAGCATCATCTTTCCTACATATACATAGATAACTTGTTGCTTCCCTCTTGATTTCAGTATGTCTTGTGAGTGTCAAATGCAAGACACTTCATCTCTTTCTGATTCTAAGTGCATGCATCTTTATTGTTTCTATTTTCCTTAAAAGTTCTTTGTTTCTCACGTGTTCAGTCCATGGAATTCTCAGCATCCTTCTGTAGAACCACATTTCTGTTTGTCTAAAGTCTTTTCTTCATCTGTGATGAAATTGTTCTGCATTAACTGTCATATCAGAGGACTGATATTACATAACAGTTCAGCACAATTTCTTTGACTAGCTAATGAAATATTTTAACTGCTTCTTAAGGCATTATCCATACCAAATGGGCTCCCCAACCCACCAAAAAAAAAAAAAAAAAAAAAAAAATGACATGTGCCTTCAAATATTAGTCATGGTTAATTCTATGTTTCTGATACAGGCTGATTATTTTATACATCTAGAACATAAAATCATCCTGAAACATTTTTATAATAATTAACAAAAATAAAATAAAATAAATAGAAAAAGTTAATGAAAATACTTCTTCTAAATCATTCAGACCACTACATTTTTATGGTATAGTTCTTTTTAAAAAAAGAAAAAAAAAAGAAAAAAAAAAAGTAACTTTAGTCTGGTTTGATAAGTGAATGTTTGACTGAAGATAATAAGTTATAAAACAACTAATATGTACAAATAATTTCACTGGAAATCATTACCCAAAATATAAATTTTTACAGGTCTTTCAATATCATAATATTTTTATCCATTCTTAGTTTTCCAATGCAGTTTGTAGCTCCTCTCATTTCAAAAAGGTTTTTCAGTTGTCATGAGAATGCCTTGAATATCAAACAAGGTAATTTACTTCTAATGACATCTTCCATAATCCAGATTTGGTAAAAAAACAATATTGTGCTTGCAATCATGATCATTTCTCCAGTTTTACAAGTGATATATTTCCTCATTATATTCATCTAACATATCATTCTTTTCTTGATTATACACCTTTTTTTTTGTTTTACATTAATCATTATATATCATTAAATAATAATCAAAAAGATTATCAGATAAAAAATAAAGAAGAGCTAATAATAATGATTTCAAACAGCCACATATTATGGCTTATACTCTTTTCCAGTTACCCACAAGTGTTTGTTACACAGAAAGAGTAAAATTTATGAAAGTGATAAATATATATCAAAGCAATCAGATATATATATGTGTGTGTGTGTGTGTGTGTGTGTGTGTGTGTGTGTGTGTGTACAAAAGAAGTGTATTTTGTGTATTTTATATCTTTAAAAATGCTACTTGGATTTTAAAGAAATTCATTGACAAAGAGGAAAACTTTTTTCAGGGATGTGTTTGGTCACTTAGGACTTCATTGTACTAAAATTATGTTTACATTGATGTAACTACATATAGACACACAAAAAAGAGAGGGGATGTTGAAATTTGAGATTTTTAAATTATTTTTTATGTTTGGTAATGGGATTGGCAAATAGGATTTTACCTCTTTTCATGGGTTGGTTATAGGAGAAATAAAGTATAGAGTAATGAGTCAGACAGAACTAAGTTGACTACCGATCACATGTTATAGAACAACATTATACAACACTATGGCACCACTGGTATGATGTTTAAGCAGGTGTTCTAAAGGTGGACTTACCAAAATTAACCAATACTGTAAAATCAGAAAAAGTAAAAACTGGAGTGCTGAAGGGGTATAAAGTGAGCATACAATGAAATGATAATACCCCATCCTATTTTGAATCCTGTAAATTACCTATTCACCTACCTTTAATGGTTACCAAAAAAAATGATAGTGGATGGAATTTTGAATTATGTTCCTCCAGGTGGCAGTAAATGAGCCTCCCCAATTGTAGTTTTGCAGAAATCAGATGGTGACTTATAGGTGGTGATTTTAAAATAGGCATAAGTCATAGAATCAGATTCATTTTGTATTCCCAATATTGAAACCACTATACACAAATTATCAGGCATTAAATTTTTTGCGAAAATTGATTTAAAATTTTCTGATAATCAAATATGGCTTGATTCAAGGAAATTACCACAATAAATACTCTCGTAGGATTATTAAAATGGACATGAATACCTTTTGGAGTGAAAACAGCAAGTACCATTTTTCAGAGGTCACTGGTAAAATGTTTGAATTGATTAAATTATGAACATGTTTATTTATCAAGATGATATTTGCTTCTGTGCCACCACTAATGATGAAATAATGCAGAACAAGTGTTAAACAAGTTAAAAAATGCAGAGATGACAATAAACATAGACAAATGTGAATCTGATCACGATACAATATCATATTCAAGGTGACACATTTCAAAAGATGGTATCGCACCAGATCCAAAGTTAATTCAGAAAATTTCAGAGGTATCTATACCTACTAATAAAAAAGAATTAGAATCCTTTTTAGGATTGGTTAATTTTTATAACAGGTACCTACCAAAAAACAGGAACTTAATAGAACCATTTGCATAAAAGGAGTAGTGAGTTCAAATGGCTGCAAAGGCAAATCTTACCATTTGCAGATTTAAAAAAAACAGATAATCCCACAAAACCCATTGTAAAAATCTTTGATCACAAACAGGAAGTTACATTAACAACAAATGCGAGTGAGTGACCTGTGTCAGTAATTATATTCCATCCAATAATTTACCTTTCAAGAAGGAAGTAGAAATAAATTACTTTAATTCCCCATATATAATGTGCATTTTCTTCTAAAAAAAAAATAAGTAAAATCAGGGGTGTGTATTATTAAATCTTTAAAAAATTGCTGTAAAATAAAATAAAAAATAATCATGAAACTAAATTAGAATAATATGATTCCACGTTTAAAACTATTTTTTAAATAAGAGTAGGAAATGCTGGCCATAACAAAATTGGATAGGTGCAATCTATAGGATTAGTTTACCAAACAAGAGGTACATATTATGTGTGAGTAGAAGCATTTCAGCACAATTTTAGGTGTTCATAATATTGATGAAGTTGCATAATATTGAAAAAGAGCCACTAGCCATTGTCTGGTACACAAACAAATCACAACAATTTTTATTAGGTAATAATTTTCTGTTAACGTCATAACATAAACCTATAGAGTTTAGTATTCACCCTAGAAAGAAGCTACCAAAAGTTTCTTCTTCCAGAATTCTAAGATGGGTAATAAAATTAATGGCTTATGATTTTGACATTGAGTATGTAAAAGGAAATACAATATCACATGTTGATGTGCTGCCAAGTTTACAATTTAATAAGGATTAAAAAAAATGGAAATCTCAAATGAAGAAATATTACATGGAATTGAAATGAACATATTATCTCTACAAAGATTGGCATTGGAAACCCTACATGATCCAATATTAAGAATGATTGCAGAGAGAATAAGAAAAAATAGATGGAGTAATTGTTCCAAAACTGAAAGACCTTATAAGAAATAAGCTATAAATTAATGATATATGTGATGTGAGATGTGATAGAACCACCTGAAACAGTAAAAAAGATACTTTAAAAAGTGTACATCATGTTCATTGTGGGATAACAGGCTAAAAAGAGGAGATTCAATTTGAAGGAATTGTGACTGTGGTATTATTGCAACAAACATATGTACATAAATTCTCAAAATGCATAGAAATAAAGAATTTTTGAGAAATGAAAATACACTAATGACTTAAAGAAATGTAACCATAGTCTTGTGTTCATATGGATCATCGCATGGGGCTATTTCTAATTTTAGTAGACTCATTCTCTGGATGGCCTGAAGTCGTTCGAGTTAAAGATAGAAAAACGGCTACAATAAAGCAAATATTAAGATTAATATTTTATAGAAATGGGGTCCCTAAAATATTGCTGTCAGACAACACAACAGAAATTTCTGATGAAGATTTATGTAATTCGTTGAGGCAGGTTGGCTGTTTCCCTTACAAAGCACCACCATATCACTGACAATCTAATAGGACTGATGGCATTTCCCTTAAGTAGAGATTCTGTAGACAGATATTTACCAAAGTTACTACTTATTTATAGGATTATTCCACATGCAGGCAGATTGCAAAGCCCATCTGCGTTAATGGGGAGACAAATAAGATCTCCATTAACAATGTCTTACTCGATAAATGAAAAGATGTAGTATAAAAAAAGACAAAGTTGCAAGTCCTGAGAGAGATAATTTCATCATGCAAAGTGGAAATAACACGGCCATTACATCAAAGAAGAGAAAAAGCCTAATGACTCATTCTTGCTAATTAAGACATACATACAGATATTACATACATACAATTTTTGTTGAATATAACTGACAAGGTATTGCAATTAAGCTTTTTATTTTTTTTTTCTGGATATATAGTGTGTAAAAATCTACAACAGACTTGTGTAAAATATAAGTATAATAGCCTCAGGAAAAATAAAAAAATAAACATCCTTGATAATGGTTAAGAGAATAGCTGAAAGCACTTGGCTATATAGAATTTTGGACAATTTTTACACACTTTATGGCCAAAAAAGAAAACACTTACATAAACACAAAAAAAATTAAATAAAAAACATTACTGCCATTGCAATACCTTGTCAGTCACCTCTAATTAAACTTGTATAAAAGAGAGGTTGCTGCCCAAATGCACAATTCTCTCTCTATCCACACACACACATATATATATATATATATAAGACAGTCAATATATGCATGCCTGACTATTGGGTATCTTTATAACTGTTGCATATCTAAATGATGAAAACAAGATGATTCTTGCCAATTTGATATTTCGTCATAAAGAGACCAGCATTATTATAATACTCTATGTCAGTTTACTTAAAACTAATAAGACGCTTTTACAAAAAGGACAATAAATAAATTTATCATACTTTCCTTTTTCCTAATATTTGATGTTAAACCAACTAAAGAAAAAAAAAACAACCAATATATTCTTCTGAAAGTTAATTTATCAACTAGTAAATTTGGAATCATAGCAATCTGAGAATTTCCAACTCAATTCTCTAATTTTCATTATTAGTCACTTGCCACTGTACACTTGATTTATGCTTTGCGATTTTGTCATTTATCTTTCAGTTTATTTGATTTTATTTACTTAAAATTTATATTGTTTCTATTTTGGAAAATGCTGCAACCATTTCCAGTCGTAATATTTGAAGGAAAATGTAAACTTATGCAAAATCAACACCATTTTTATTTTCTTGCTTTCTAATCTAATAATTGTTTGCAGTAGTTATGATTTCCATAATTACTTTAGCTCACTATTCATATGGATATGCATGCACACACACACACACACATATTATATATATATATATATGTGTACACACATACACACACATATATGTACAGACATATATATATATTAGGTTGGTGCAAAAATAATGTCGTTTTCTCACATGTTACTATTTGAGAAAACGACATTATTTTTGCACCAACATAATATATATATGTATATATATATATATATATGTACACACATACATATATATATATATATATGTACATACACACATATACACACATATACATATATATATGTGTACACACATACATATACACACACACACACACATATATGTGTACACACATACATATACACACACACATATACATATATATATGTGTACACACATACATATACACACACACATATACATATATATATGTGTACACACATACATATATATATGTACATATATATATATATATATATGTATGTAACACATACACATATATATGTACACACACACACACATATATATATATATATGTACACACACACGCACATATATATATATATATATATATATATGTACACACACACACACATATATATATATGTACACACACACGCACATATATATATATATATATATATGTACACACACAAACATATATATATGTACACACACACATATATATATATGTACACACATAAACATATATATATATGTACACACATAAACATATATATATGTACACACACACACATATATATGTACACACACACACATATGTACACACATAAACATATATATATATGTACACACATAAACATATATATATGTACACACACACACATATATATGTACACACACACACATATGTACACACATACACACACACATATATGTACACACATACACACACACATATATGTACACACATACACATATGTACACACATACACACACACACATATGTATACACATACACACATATATATATATATATATATATATATATATAGACAAACATTATGGTGGTGTAGTGGATAGTGACTTGGATTGAGGAATCGGAAAGCCTATTTCAAATTGCTTTTGAAACCATTGCATTCACTTACGTGCTAATACCCTTGGGAAAGGTATTAATCCTATTCTTCTCCCTCCAGCTAAGGGTAAATAGCAGAACAGACTGGGTTCTATAGCCTTGGTCTAAGAGAAGGACAACTCTGAATTCAAAACCTGCAGTGGGTTATTTTGGGATCTTGTGGCACATAGTGCACCGGGTATCTGTACTTGATCTGTCAAAAAGTGTTGCTGGTTCTACATGGAGCCTTCACTACTATAATCAAATCATGTGCTGGTGTCTTGCCTGTCATTTCCTAGGAAATATATATATATATATATATATATATATATATATATATATATATACTGACATATGTACTTACACACACATATTACTCACATTATTGATTTTAATATCATACTCAACTGATCTCTTCAAATAACTTTGTTATTGCTTAAAATAAGATTAATATAGTAAAATAATTGCAGACATAAATTTCTTGAAACTATTCATTATCTGCGGAAATTCTGTATAGATGTGAAAAGGTTAACCTATGCATACTTTTGCTCTAACAGCAGATTTTATTTTAATAAAACAACAATCAAAATAAAAGTAAAATCTTTAAAACCAAATTTTCATTTTACCATATTGAAGTGTTTACTTATTTTGTTTGTTTTTTGTGATACCCTTTTAGGAGTAATGACTCTCCACAACTTTCTATGATTTGTTGCTCACACTTTTGCCCTTTTAACATCCTTCTTTATCCTTTTTCTGCAATCCATTCACACAAACTTTCTAAGCTTGCTTTCAATATGTCCTGTGAATATTAAATTTTTCACGCCTTTTTTCCTCATTATATGAAACAGTTAATCTGTCTTGTTTTGATTCTAAGTATCCGTTTTCTTACGGTTTCTATTGTCTTAAAAGTTTTTTGTTGCTCACGTGCTTTCTATGGTATTCTTAGCATTTGTTAGTAGACTTATATCTGTCACTTCAAGTCTCTTCTTCAATGGTAAGGAAATTATCCACCATTTACCTCCATATTGAAGAACAGATATTACATAACTGTTGTGTACTCTTTTCTTTATTTCTAAGGATGTTTTTCTACTTCTTTGATCAATTTCTCAAATACAATTTTACCTATATTAAATACTCAATTTTAGTTCCACTTTACAATTTTTTTTTTATTTTACTGACTTCATTAAACAGAAAAGAAAGAAGCCTATGCACATTCCAAATAACACAAGTGAAAAATCATTCTTGAATTTAATTTCATGGCATTTGCATTTATTGCAATTTCATCAGACAAATTTCAATATATGTCAGGCAGGTACTGATCAAGAAGTTTGTTAAATTTGAATATATTAAGTTGGTGCAAAAATAATGTCGGTTTTTGACGTTAAAAATACGTCAAAAACCGACATTATTTTTGTACCAACCGAATAAATCATTATATATAATATCATTTAAATATAAAATAATATTCTGGATTTTATAGTGTACTGCTTAACACATATATAATAACATGTGGTATAATTTTTATATTAAATGAAAGATCTGATATAAAAAGGTGGTAACCATGAACCACTATTTTACTTCATGACTGGATATAACAGAGTAGAAATTCTGGTTCGATGTTTCATTGTATGAGAATGTTTGATGACGATTCTGAACAGGATATATTAATAATAAAGATTAAACAGCAAAATATCTCAGGAGAAGTAACTAAGTAATAAGAAGATAATTAAGTGATAAGGAAAGAAAGAATGAATTAAAAATAATAATTAGTATCCATAAAATGAATTAGAGATCTCTCTAGGAATGTTCAAACCTAAAATAAACCCAGTAGAATTCATTTCTTGACAAAATCTAAAGAAGGATCTGGATTTTATTCATTCCTAACTTGATATCAGTCACTTTCTCACTGACGTGACATGGCTTACCTCTGTCTTTTCTATAAATATTTTCATAGAAACACCTCTGATGAGCTTTTTTTCCTGGTGCCCGGACTACATGAATTTAAATGTGCTACTAGATTGGTATCTAGGTCCCACCCTTTTACTGTTGAATTAGTTAAATGTAACCATCACTTCTATTCCAACAGTTTCTTTTCTCGCACTTTCAGCCTGTGGAACTCCGTTCCATTTACTTGCTTCTCTGATAGCTGCAATCTTCAAAAACTGAAATGCAATGTCAACTGCCATCTTCTATCTTCTTCAACCTCCTTCAGCTTTTATCCTTTTCTTCAGCCCCACCTATAACCAATCTTTTCTCTCACCTTCACTCTCTGTAAACCCAGTGTACTAGTGGAATTACTACCTTGCTTGGGATGAAATGATTAAAACACAAAATTAGGATTTAGTGGAACTAGATCTTCCGCAACAAACAAGCTGCCTTCTGTGTAATACAATAACGATTCATGGTTGTCTGAAATTCCCCAAATTCCAAGGAAACCTTCTTTTCTTGTTTATACTAAATATGAATTCTCCAAAATTCTCATTTCATTTTTATAATTCAGGCCTGGTGTTTGGCCTGACCAAATTCTAAAAAGGTTCATTAGTTTCTGAACAAAGGTCATATAAATATCTTATCAGAAGGTATACAACAGATTAATATCAAAGCTGAGAAAATTCCTTTATGTAAATGTAATGGATGCAGCCAAAACAAACGGTCAACAAAAAGGATCAACAAAACAACAACAGGTCAACAAGTTCACAATTATGACTGTAATACTGCTACTAACAAACACACCATGAGCCTGAATATACAAGAATGTAGAGTGAAAATCAAAGTTCCTTATATTTCTATTAAATACTGCTAGAAAATGTTCCTATCAAAAAGTCATAAAAGATGGTGAAATAGAAAGATTTATAACTCTTGATTCCTTTTGCAATTTCAGTTTTATTTTCATCAAACATATTCTTAGTTATCAACAAATTTTGTTGGGTTGTACTGTGAAATTGGTTTTCAGAAGAGTCAAAGATATTACTGAGGCACTTTGGGAATTACTCCTCAATTCTCAGTGGGTACATAACACTTGTCACCAGATGAGATCACCATTAATTCTGGTTCCCTCTCAGGATGCTTATGTCTACAGAAAATGGCTGTGAAGATCAATAACACCACCAAGTGACAAAGACAAGAACACTACGTCTTTGGTAGCATCAAGATGCTGACCAGTTTATGTTACCGACAATATTACTATTACTAGTTTTGTATCAATATTTGCTCAGGTTGTAATTGTTTGATTCTTCTTTCTTTCACTTTGTAGCCACTCAGGGGTAATTTCCTGGATTGTATCTTGGTCTAAACAGGACCAAATATGTAAATATTTGTTTGGTACTTATTGCGGATATGTGTTCACTGCCCCTGTCAGGTCATTGATCCATCACTAACTAGTTTCAAATTCTAACAACACTTAGTGCACACACTTTGTGTAAAAAGATCTACAGAAAGGTAGATTGACAGTTATCACAAATAGTAATGTACTAATGTTGAATTAAGGGATGTAGAAGATTTTGGTTGAAATCATATCTAACATAGCCAGTTTATTCACAAGCCAAAGTTGCCTCCATTTTATTCCCTAAGTGTCTGTCTGATAATGTTCTTTTCATTTAAATCTTGGCTGCTCCTATAAACTTTATTCTCAAAATAAATCTAATTAAAACCACTGCAGAGAGCTCAAATACTATGCAATATTAGTCCTGGTATATGGTAGTGAATACTGGAAAATTTTCTCACAGATGAAGAGGAGAAGCAACAGATATGTTCTACAGAAGGATATACAATGGACAGAGCATTGAATGACAAGGGAGTACACAACTGTTGTCACTGGATGAGATCACCACCAATTCTGGTCACCTCTCAGTATGCTGATATCTACAGAAAACAGTGTTGTGGACTTCCTCGTTACTCAATGCTCTATCCATTGTATTTAAATATGAGATCTATCTGTTTTAAATGTGTGATCTGTGAAGCTGGGTTTTTCCTTTGAGACAGTTTACATGTGAGACATGTTCAAAATCCATTTTTGGCCTGGAGGTAAGCCATTTTCTCTAGTGTTACATTGACTGTTTCAAAAAAAAAAAAAAAATGCATGTAACCCGGGGCCTCTTTGCACTCTGCAACCTACCTAATGTAATTGTGTAAAAAGCTGGGAGAATAACGAGGAAGAGATACAGCAAAAAGATAAACATTACTAAGAGTTACAAAGAATAGGAATTTGGGCAGGGCCATGATCCCCCAAATTCCAAAAGAACATCACAAATAGAAATCATCAAATAAACAAAAACGAAAATATCCTTTCACAAATGACACATTATCCTCTTTATGTAAATATTAATAATAATGATAATAATGTTTTAAAATATCAGAAATATCTAATAGTGTTTACAGATGATAAACTGACAGCAATTTTCCATAAATTTCCCCTCCTTCTCTATAGTATTCTCACTGATTTGAGCCATGTTATGGCATTTACCATGTCAATTTAAACTTTGTTCTCTCAATGTTTTAGCTAAATTATAATAATTTTTAAGATTAACTTAGTTATTTCCATTTGCTAACCCAACTAGTCTTCATTGTTCCTTTGGCCATATGAGCTATACTAACCAAATTTTACTTTGGATCCCTCAATATTCTAGTTTAATTATAATAGTCTTCAAGTTCGTTGTCTGTGTTCCAGAAATTGTGGGCATGATCACTATTTTGTTATAGAGTATAATTTTCAGTTATTTTTAGTATAATTCTATAATATTTTCTGAACATTGATAAATTCTTCTTTTTATGTTTACTAATTTTTGTAAAGTACAGACAATTTTCATGTTTACATTAGCTCATGATACATAATACTGCATACCAATTTTATACTATAACTATATCATATATGTATAAAATAACATACATTTAATAATAATTGGTATATAATTATCTCATTTTTCTAAACAAAAAACAAATACAAAGAAAAGCATTTATATCATCATTCACCAAAATTTAGATAATCAGAAGGCTTTCTGTTTCAAAATATCCATTTAGTTGCCATGATGGAGAACAGAATGAAGGACTTATCTGAGAGTGAATCAGTTACATTTGTTAATTACCAAACACACCATTCCCTTCATACCCATGCTATGACACGAGCTTTTGTTATTGACCGAGATAGCTACATGTATCCATAAAAGAAATAAAAGCAAGAAGACCCAAGAGAACATGGTTTTGTGGATACTGACATATTTTCATGATAATCAAAAACAATACCCCTCACTAAAAAAAAAACAAAAAAAAAAACAAATAATGGTAACACAATAACAGATGAATTAGTTATCCATATGCACTTGTCTCAGATCAGCAGCTAAACAAGCAAGGGCTTGGCCATATAGGAATGCTCCATTCATTTTGAGATAAACTGCTAACCTTAAACTAATAAACTTATCAATTTCAATGCTCGTCACTGTTCATACTGCCCATTGTGTGTGCACTCACAGATACAATCCTCTTTATTTTGTTTACTCTTTATTCTTTTACTCCATTTTATTGTTTTTCTTTGTAAAATCATCCCTGATACCATATTAGAAAAGCAACAAACATGTCATAGAGGATGTTCTTCTGACCCTCGAGCAGATAAGCTAACCTGCCCTCTGGGTGAAAGGCAGATTGGCAATAAAATATTATCATGTGGATATGAAGAACTCCTCAGAAAAAAAAAAATTCTGAATTGGAAACAAAGAAGAAAGGAACCAAAAATATAAGATACACTTAATTATTAGATTTTGCTAACTTTTTTTACATGTACTTTTTTTTTTTATAAATCCACTTTAGATCCTTAAAAGAATTAACTTGAGAGAGAGAGAGAGAGAAGGGGTGATCCATATGATGAATGATTCAGACTATCCTTATCTTTGTCAATCGGATGTCTTTAATCTAAACCACATCTTTTAAAGTATTATGAAGACACAATTAAAATAATTCTTTGATCAGTTTGAAAAATACTGTCATTGACCTTCAATTTTTCAGAAAAATTCCAGAATAAAAAATATCACTGATGGGATTAAAAATTACTCTATGCTGAGAAAGGGCCAACAAAGCATTATATAAAAATGTAAAAGCATATAGTGCCAACAAACCAGCTACAGATGAATAGAAAATGCATTCAGTAAATATATAAAAATAGAAAGGGTGTAAAACAAAGATACATCTTCTTAGCAGACTTATTCAATCTATACAAAGAGGCAATTTTAGCAGAATTAGAAGTCCTGCCAGGATTCATTAATGGCACCCATAACCTTAACAACATAAGATATTCAGATGATATACTGCTGCTGATAGCAGATACAGAAAGGAATCTATAAGAACTCCTACAGAATATAGTGAAGGAAAGCAAGAAGAAAGGAGTAAACATCAATTTCAAGAGGATGTTAGTAAACATCAATTTCATGGATGTTAGTAAAAGAAACAGTAAATTATGCATATTCTAAACTGGAAATACAAAAATCAAACAAGTACAACAATTTAATTATGAGGGAAGTATTTTAACAGAGGACAGAAAGATAAAAAAAAACAGTGAAATAATAAAAGGAGTATCGAGATAGTGAAATAGTTTTCAAAAGCTAACCAAAGAAAGAGGAAAATTTCATAAAAAACAAAGAAAAGAATACTGAACTTTGACATAATATTAGTCCTCTTATATGGTAGTGAATACTTGACAATCTCTTCAAAGATAATGAAGAAACTTCAAGCAACAGAAATTTGGTTCTACAGGATGCTGCTGACAATATCATGGGCCAAACATATGAGCAGTGACAATGTTTTAGAGAAAATGGAAATAAAAAGTATCCTTATACTTAACATCAAAATGAGATAGTTGAAATATCTACAGCACATAATGAGGAAAGTGGGGTTAAAAAAACTGATACCCTCAGGATAAAAGAAGACAAGAGGGATATAGTTAAACAATTAGTGAGGTTAAGTAAATGAAAGGCAGAATAGAGTTTAGGAGAAAGACAAAATTTATTAAGAACAACAGAGGATGAGAAATTGTGGAGGGCCATGATTGCCAATGTCCTGAAGAGAGACATAAATCTGAATTTCTTCTGAGAGACAACCTTCTAGTCCTGGGTATGACAATAAACTACATCCAGCAGCATGGAAGATTGGACATTTTGAGGCGCGTGGAAACACATCTTAATTGCTATTGTTCCCAGGACCAGTCTGATCTGAGGTGGAAGCACCTGTTAGGGTCCCAGCTATGGACAAACCCCACCAAACAGAAACAAAACATTATAAAAGTATAAAAATACATTTTTATAGTAAAAAGACCAACAAATACATTTTTATAGTTAACTTACCAGCCATACATTTTATAGTCGAATTACCAATAATACATTTACCTGTATTTGAAGGCTTGCAATTGTATTCAAAATATATTTAGTTGAAACCATAAAATTGTGTCCAAAATATTTAGAATTCAGCATATATGCTGTTAAACAAAATCAACCAACATGAAAGAAATCTTTCAGGACATTAATCCATATAATATCCTGCAATTTCTTGAACTGTTTTCCAAAATACAACTTCAACAAAACTACATCAAAAACATGTATCACTGCCTCTAGTAATCACATCCACACAAAAATGCATATGCACAAAAGCTGTGTGTCATCTACCATATCTTTAATTGTGAAAGCAAAATAATGTCCATGATAATTTTATTACTTCCAAGCTCCTAGAATATTATATTTCGGCATTAAATGACCTATAAGGAGTTGATATGCCATTAAACAAACAAATCAATCAAACACTTCATTTTGCTTACTCCATTTGAAACAGCTTATCAAGAGGAAATATGTACAAAATGAAAAGAGAGCATTTTTGCTTTTTATCCAAATTATGCGTAATATCCATGATAGTTAAGTCAAATTGGGTCCTTGTCTATTTCAAACAATTCTTAATGAAAAATACACAATTTTCTATATAAGATCAGAAAGATTGAAAAAAATTATAACATTAAAAAATAAAATTTTGATTGGTTCAGAAGGAAAATATTTCCTTTTAAAATCCAGTCTTCAACAAAAAAACTGAAATACACAAATTGGACAAAAATGTAACTGAAGTTTTATTATTACATTTCTAAACCATTTTAATAATATTTTCTTCTTTCAAACACATTCAACAAACTATTTTACCAATCAGATTATGAAAATCTGAAATTCCAACCATAAATCAGTACTAAATTTAACAAACCTGATACATGTAAAATTTTATTTATAGTTAACAAATCTAGACATTTATACTCATTTAATAAGAGATAGAAAAGAAGATAATATACAATCAAGACAAAGCTGTCAGATTCAGCATATCTAACTGGTATTATTCAGGGATGTCTATTCAAGCACATGATTGTCTAAAGTAATCAACAAACAATACTACGTTAAAAAATCCATTAACTTGTTTCAAATTACTTACTGTAAAATACCCTGTTGCTAAAATGTTAATAACTTCCTCAGTCAAAGGAATGAGGTTTCATTTCCTGTCAAGAGGTAGATTTTCTTTAGTATTATAATTTCTTTAATCTTTTTATTTTAGGTTGGCTGCATGGCATGCCTGCAGTGATGGTTAGATGAGTCATTGACTTAAAGCTACACGCTGCTCAGCCAACTGTAGGTGAAAAATTACCAGGTTTGTGATGGCTTAGCCAACTTTCAATGTGAAAGTGAATTCTGGCCATATTTGCAGCCAGCCATGGTAACCATGGCCATCATAATTTAGTATCCCTTGTTTCAAACTGTAAAGGTTTCCCTATGGTCTATGTACAATATACTGTAGCCCCATTCACTCTGATTTGGACACCATGCAACTTGCCATTGCAGCCTATACAAAACACTGACAACTGTTGCCAACATTGTAGCACAATCTACACATTACAACCAACATACACAAAATTTCTCTAAAATGGCTGTCCATTCTCCTGCAGACCCACAATTTGAGTCCCTATCAAGCCTCTCTAAGGAATGTGCATGCATATCTGTAGAAAGTCACCTGCTTGCATCAGACTTTTTAACAACAATTCTTTGAAGTAGTGTCTAAATCTCAGATACAGGTGTGAGTGATACTAATTTCACAGAGATGGTGGAAGACTGAAAATTTTCTCAGAATATCTACTCCCCATGTTGTATCCAAGTCAAAGTCACAATAATCTTTCAGGATGCAGCAGTGTTATTTTCCAGATATGTATTAATGCGTGTTTATTTAGTAGTATATTAACTCCTCATAGGTCACTCAATGACAAAATGTAATTTTCTTGGGAGCATTATTAATTTCTTTCACAAAAATGTATTGCAGGTAACATTTTTCCCTGTTTTTTTTACAAAAATGTTATGTGGTAATTCTTTTACTATGAAAATGTATTGTTGGTAGTTTTACTATAAAAATGTATTTTTATACTTTCATAGTGTTTTGATCCCAGTGTGAGGGCCCACTATTTGTCCATAGTTGGGACCCTAACAGGTGCTACCACCCGAGGTCAGGGTGAACTTGGGAACAAGAGCAATTAAGAAATAGTTCCATACCCAATCAGAGGGCTTGTTGCTAGATGTAGTTTATCGTCATAACCAGGATGTATTAACTTTTGTGTACCATATCTTACCTTAAAATCTATGCACTAATAGAAATACTACTATTGGTCTGAGCTTCAGATTTTTATAAAAAAGGTTTGAATAGAGAACAACAAAATATTTATTTGAATTTTGCACCTCAGATTCCACCAAAGAGACTAGAAATAAGGCCATTGATTCTATTTGATGCATTTAAAAGAGAAGGATTAATTACATAAAATAAATTCATGCCTTGTATAATTAATGCAGAAACTTAAAATCTCTAAGGCTGTACATTCTACTCAGCTTTTCTAAGTTTGGGAATTGCTCTTCTTAAAATACATGTTTTTTTTATTCATATAAGCTGACTGTCTGAAGCCTCCAGATACAATACTAAGAAGGTGGAAATAATAAGTTCTTAAAAATAAATAAATATGTATCTTACTATATTTACAGTTGAATTTCAAACAGACAGCATGGTTGGGATAAAAGAGGTCACTGGAATATTTTTATAATCTTCAGCAATGAAAAACTTTATCTTAGAATGTCTGCAGATTATAGCCATATCATACTGAAACACTAGTTCCCATACAATCACTAAAGTTAAGCAATATTTTGCCTGGTCGGTACCTAGAGGGATGACCGCTTGGGAATACCAGGTGCTGTAAGTTTGGATGTGCAGACGGTCTGATGGATAATGGCTTGCAATTGTCACTATTTACATTACTCAGACTATTGTTCTCATCTTTGTCGCCATATTTATTAAAACGTTTCAGCTGTTGTTCACTCCAGCCTCCTTCAGGTGGTTGGAATGTCAAATTGAACCCTTTGTTTTGCTCACTGGGGTAGACTGTTCTAGTTCCATGTGTCATGTCTAACGGATGTCAGTTATCAGTTATCTCGTTAATTCCCCTCTCCTAGTTCTCCACCACCATAACCAGGTATTGAACTCACTCTCTTTGGGTCCTGTAACTGAATCTAACTAATGCCTTTATCCCTTGTGCTGTGTGTCCTTGTAATAAATATGGCAACAAAGATGAGGACAGTAGTCTGAATAATGTCAATAACGTACATAATACCTCATCTCAGATATATAGACAGATATTGCAATTGAAGAGCAGAGTTCCAATTCTGGTTGTCATTATTATATTCACTTGCACAGAAATATCCCTGGGAAAAGTATAAATCCACCTCTTCTGCCCCCATTTATGGGTTAATTACTAATCTTGTATCATTAAATCATTATCTCCAAAAAAGATGCTAAGCTGTAGAAAGTATTAGGTTGGTGCAAAAATAATGTCGTTTTCTCACATAGTAACATATGTGAGAAAACGATATTATTTTTGCACCAACCTAATAAATCAATTGTAGAATATTCACAAATTAAGAGTTAGGAGGAAATTTCAGCAACTGTCCTAACTGGATTATTCTCAGAAACAACAACCTGTCGTTACATTTACATGCAAGCTGTTTGTTGTTATTGTCAAAAGATTTTGGCCATTGTACAGTCCAGCTTTTATCAGGTGCTTGTCAATCCAGGTAACCTTTGGTAAATATCAAAATTAACCCTTCATTTAATCTACAGGCCAAGGCATGAATTCAAAAAGCAGCAAAGCCACTAAGATACAAGGTGTTTGGTTTGGTTTATTTTGTTTTACATCATATCAATAATGGGTTATTTAATGCTGACAAAATTTTTAGGATAGGTTTGTATGAATAGGATATGTATTCTTTGTAAGAAATCTGTTTGTAGATCAGGTTTTCTTTGATGTATTTTCATAAAGAGGGGTTTTGTCAAGTGTCTGGTTTATGATTTATTGCTGTTAATATTTTTTTGTCAAAATTGTATTGATGGTATTTTTAATAAAAAAAATCTATTTTTATACTTTCATAGTATTTTGACTCCAGTTTGGGTGGGGGTGGGTTAACACTTTGCTGATATCTGATCTGCGTTGACCTGGGAATAACAGCAATTAAGTGGGGGTTCCATGCTCCTCAAACCTTCCTGATCAGAGGCCTTGGTACCAGATGTAGTTTATCATACCCAGGATAGGTGTTAATGGGTAAAAGAGAATTAGAAAATAGGAACATTACTGAGGAGTGAGAATAATTAATCAAATTTAGTGGAATCAGTTCCAATCTTTAAGTGAAGCTGAATCTCTTTTAAAAATTCGTTTTTGAGAACTGATAACATTCTTCAAGAAAGAAATGAGAAATAATCAAAGATATCACACTGATTACAGACAGGCTTTATAACATGATCATGTTCAATCAAAATGTCCCAAAATACAGCAAAAATGAAGAAAATTTGAGGCCAGATAATGTTCAATCGTCATGAAATTCCAATTTTACAACAATCACATTCTTAACTCGAAATTACAGTGTCTGTGTGCCTACATCAAAACTCATCTACAATAACTTTACAGAGGAACCTATTTGGAGAATAAGAAAATTGGTCGGCTGATGGAGCCTGACAAGCTTCATTGAAGAAAAGCTTTCAGTCTTTCTATCGGAGTGTTACAGTCAATCAGAACAGAGAGTTAAATTCCAGTGCAGGTCCGAGAAAAATGTTTATTCTTCGGTGCTTGAATGACATATGCCAAGTTGTGGGGGAAAAGAAAAAGCGGAGATGCAGAGCCAGGTTTGGCAGACGCAGGTATATGTCAGTCAAAAAGAACAGAAGCACAAAGAAAATAAAAGGGACTGTTATAGGTTCAAGAATGTTTTAACCTTGCATTAGTTGCTTTCTCTGAGCTGCTTATTTTACAGTTTCTCAACAGTCTTCAGGTGTTTTTTCAAGCAATTCTGTATTTATTTTGTTGGCAATAATGCAAAAAATTGATTTTGTTTTTAACTCGACAGTTGCTTCCAAGTTATAAATCTAGTTTTATATTTATATAAAAATGTGCACATTATAAATCTACAATCATATTTAATAAATAAAAAATGTGTATATTATAAAACTACATTAATATTTTAACAAATAAGAATGTATATGTTATAAATCTACCTTTATAGCTAATAAATAAATTTGTATTCATTATAAATCTATCTTTATAATTTAACAAATGAAGTTGTTAACATTATAAATCTACCTTTATATTTGAGAAAATAAAATTTTGAACATTATAAATCTAATTTTATAAGTTAGGAAATAAAATTGCTCAGTCTGGTCGGTTATCAGATGGGTGAGTGCTGGTGAATTTGACAAGCCAATCAATCCAGTGATGGATTCAATCTCACTACTTATGCTAAAAGAAGAGCTCAATATGAGGTGATGTTTCAGAACTGACAGGTTGCAAGACCTATCAGGAATTAATAGAGAAGGTGTGATGTAAGAAGCATGCACATTACAATTCTACTTCTTTACAGTTCTTTTTTTCTCCTAGACTGGTTGCCATTCAAGGCTAGTGAGTCAAGTCTATACTGCTATTTAACTCATAACAGGAAGGAGAAGAGCTGGTTTAATGTCTTTCCCAAGGTTATTAGCATGAACATGCAGTGGACACAGCTTGAACTTGTTGATTCCACACTGCTACATGACCTACACATTCTCCATTTTTGCAATATTATAAAATAAAACAAATAAAAGCATCAGTTTAAATCAGGCATAAAAACAGCAGGAGAAAAAATCCCTTTCAGATGATAATAAAAAAAGGAATAATAACGGAATATTAAGGAAAACTAGATGATGAAATTAAGGAGAAAATCGAAACAATATGAAATCAAGCTTTTCGTTTTGTTAATAAGGTGTCCCAGAAAATCAACTACAAAGCAATTAGGTCTTGTCACTGTCAAAAATTGAATGAAAAGAGATCCTGTTAAAATTCCTTCATTATCTCAATCAGAACATTGAACAGAAACTCCTTTCATTTGATTTGTTCTTGATAAAATATTAATTTGCAAACTCATTTTAAATATTACCCCTAAGACAAAGTTTAGATGAAGAAGAATCTATCTTTAAAAAACCTGAAGAAAAAATAATTTCTTGAACTAATTTAATAATAAAATAATGATAACTAAACAAAAAATACTGAAAGGTTTTCAAACAGTTTGAATTTTTAAAACCTTCACTAAATATCAGAATGTTTTCAAAGGGTTTCTCTGGACACTGAAATTTACAGCAACTTCTCAGAATTGTAATAAAACAATAATAACCAGCAGTATTCATGAAAATTTAATGGTTTACCTATAATTCTAGATTTAATGACTGAATAAGTTCCTTGTGATTTCAACCACTAAAAAATACCTGTAGAAATTTCCTTATGCATCATTAAATATTTATGCTCAACAACTTTAACAATAAATTCCAATAAAAATCATAAGTATGAATGCAGGTCTTTATTTAAAGAAGTAAGAGGATACAAATGCAAAGATGCAAAACTAAAAAGGTTGCTTATATCCCTGAAGCAAATGTTATATATACAGGAGCATTACAGACTCTTCTATCTTTTCTGTCTTTGTTATAATGATGAATGCTTTTTATTCTCACTAAAAAAAGAAAGAAGTTTCTGATATTATTCTTCCATCTTTCCAAACAATCAAAATGGAATGATCAATTATTAGTTTGAGGTAATGGCAGAGTGCAAAGCATCTGCTAACTAGCTTACTAACAGGTGAAGAAGTAGAATTATATGATAATTAAAATACTAATAATACTTAAATAATAACAATTATAGTAATACCAATAAATGTAACTACGTTATAAAATAGTCAAATTAAAACTGAGAATAATTCAGTGGCAGATTTTTAATGAAAAAAGGGAGGCTGCCTAATTGATTGTGTAGTGCTTGCTCTTTTCAGCTATTTTGTGACCAAAATGCCTGGCATTTCTTTTGTATCCTACATGTAGTTATACCAGACTTAACAAAGAACAAAATGATAGAATAAATATATACATTTTATTGATTTTGTTTTTTTATTCACTGTCAAAATTAAAGTATACAGATTAGAATTAAATCTGGCTTTTAGCTAAAAAGTGATAGGCTTTTGAATTCTAACTTAATGTTGATATTTTTTTAAACTTTACAAATAGTTAACTACGCCAGGATCTCAAAATGCTAAACGTCAAATACAACAAAAGAAATGACAAAAGGAGACTCTTTTCCTTTTGTCATTTTCTTTTGTGCATATTGTCCTTACAGTTATATTTTATTTACATCTGAATTGTTATGTAAAATATTAAGTACATTTTCTGTTATCACAAGATATCGCTGTAGTATAACATGCATTCATCTACAAAACTAATGAGTTGACTTGATGCATATTTGATGTTATTGTCAAGGGAAAAAAATATATATTTCAGCCATTTTTCTATCTGATATTTTTTTAGGGATTTTAGTGAATTTAATCATTTCCATTTCTCTGTTATTATGAATTAACATAATACTAAATGGAATATCATATAATATCTGACTAATATTTATGATTTTTGTCTAATCAAAATTTATTGCAAAAAGTAACATAAATATAGATTTAGGCTTGCAAATATAATTTATTATACTTAAGTGTTCCTACACATATGAATGTGTGTGTAAGAATAACAACAAATGTGTATATATATATATATATATATATATATATGAATTGTGTATTTGGGAAGCAATGAAGGGTACAATGGATGAACATTGTAATAACAACAAAGATGATAAATATATAGTGTAAATAAAACCTTTTATGCTTATCAAAGCAGGACATTTTTGATGTAATGCTTCATTTATTGTTGTAATCTAGGGAAGGTTACTGAATAGAATAATCACATGAAGGTTGGTAATAAACAAAAATACTTAGGACAAGAACAACACATATAAGATTTGCAAGTGGTGAGTAGAATCAGTAGTCAACTACTAGAAGTGACACTATTTACATTATTCGGACTATTGTCTTCATCTTTGTCACCATTTATTACAACATTTCAGCCGTTGTATGCTCCAGTCTTCTTCGGGTGGTTGGAATGATAAACTGAACCCTTTATTTCACTCACTGGAGTAGACTGTTCTAGTTGTAATAAATATGGCAACAAAGATGAGGACAATAGTTCGAATAATGTAAATAGTGTACATAATACCTCATCACAGAAATATAGACAGATACTGCTAGAAGTGAGTCAAGTGAATTCCACAATGAATCTCCAACTGCAGGATATCTATCAACTGCCACACATGGTCAGATGTGGCACAAGGCCAAATTTAATGTGGGGTTTCTGAGCCCTTAGGCTCGGACAGAAATTCCGCATAGACTGAGGTCAGGTAGCTGTTTTCCGGGACAAGACTTTGTCCTTTGACATAGCCTCATCTGGGGATCCTGTTGCCTGGAGACAAATCTCCAACTACAGACCAACATACAGTATTTACTACTGTATCTATTTGAATGGGAACAAACCCATTATTGTCTGTAGGTATGCTACAATATTTATGGATCATGTTACTGGCAATAAACATTTCCAGTGATGGTCCTTCTATGTTCCAGTAGATCAATGACACTTTTCATATTTCTACCAGGAGCAAAGCAAGGACTTCTTTGGCATTTGTTTCTAATATTGAAGTAACCAGCAACTTTTTTGTTTTGTTTTCTGTTGACATGCAAAAACTATTTTTCATCTCTTGCAACAATACAATGCAAAAATAAGATTGGCACTTCTAGTTAAAATAATGTTGCAGGTAGTGGAATGTTTTTCATGTGAAACCAGTTTTCTCTTTGCAAATTTTTCCTATTAAATTTTGAAATGCACTCTGTATATATAACACACTGTCATATAGAAGAGATGATACACTAATTATAATTATAGTAACTAATTAGAGTCACAGCTTCCTTTAGTTCTGCCTTGATTGGTTGACTAATAATTCATAGCAGTGAAATATGTAATTACTTGCCTAAAACTCTAATATAGGTAAAAAAAAGAAGTATTTCAACACTTAGAAAGTTTTTGTGATGTCAATGAACACTCGTTTGACACTTTTGTAATGTCAATGATTACTCGTCATTTTCGTAATGCTCAATGTAGTATAGCCTTTGTAATTGTGGATACAACTACAGTACACCATTGCACAATGCTAGAGTTAGATGCCTTCAAATACCACTTGCACTAATAGTACTTGCTTGATAATGCTCACTCGAAAAGTAGCGGTCTGTATAGAAATAGAGGATAGACTAGAAACAGCGAACAATTATACACACGCTACCTTCCATATATGCATTTCCTCTATGGTCATGTGGTCTTCTTAATTCAATAATGGGATCACCTGTGTTTGCTCACTGGCAATCTATGTGTCAGCAGTGACCCTTTACTCCTATATAATGAAAGTATTTATTAATTATATTTTAGATGCTTTCATTTTCTTTAAAGTTACACAGTTAATTGATTCATTCATTTTCTACAGTTTATCAATTGTTTGCAGGTTATTTAAAACCAGGAAATAATTTTGTAGATTCTAAAAATCTTTTTTTTTTTTTTTAGGTACAGGTTTAATTATACAAATATTAAGTTAACCCATAGCTTGGAGTAGAATAGGAGGATTCATAAGTTTCCTAAAGTGAATATAATAAACTGAATGTGAACTGGAACTCAGCTCTTTGTTTAACAATTCTGAGTAATTACACATTACACCACCAGCACATTCAAGCTTACATTACCTGACATTTCCAAGTGGTCATTCATCAAGGATCAATGTTGATTAACTTCAGTCATCATAAGATACCAGTGATTCAATGTGATGGGACCATAAGTCCCCATTATAGCTGAGTATTCAGGAACTAATTTTCTTCTCTCTAAAAATGATTAAACCTCTCCAAATTCTCACCAATGAACTTCATCTTAGAATCCAGGTGCTACCGTTTTTCAACTAATGTTTTTTCCATGAAATACATGATTTTAAATATAATTTTTGTCAGATATTAGATATAATATCAGTTTTCTTATATGCTAGACCACCTTTTCAGAGAAGAAGAAAAGATTTGAGGCAATAGAAATCTGGTTCTACAGAAGGAATCTAGACTGAACATATGAGCAAGAATGAAGATTAGAGAAAATGGAAACAAAAAGGAAACTTATACTTAACATCAGAAAGAAACAGAATTTCAGCAATACATAATGAGGAAAGAGAGCTTAGAACATTTGACACTCACAGGACATACTGAAGAAAGTGAGACAGAAGAAAGCAGCACATAATAAGCTTGTGGAAACGGTAGGGTGAAGAGGGATTAAAAGAGATAGCAGAAAGACAAAATATACAGGAAATAGTGAAGAGCCATGATTGACAACATCCTGAAGAGACATGGTGCACAGAATTAAAAATTTACATAAACATAAAATATAATCATATTTAGATGGTAGGTAAGGTGTTCCTGCCATTGTAACAGTTGTATTATTCATGGCTCTACACAAAATGAAGAGTTTCTTGAAATGTACAGCCAGTGATGTTGACTGTGTGCCAAAATAGTCTTTTGTAACTGAAATCTTGCTCTAATGTTATTATTGTGCTCCTTTTATTTGTTGCTGTTTCTGTAGAAATAAACAGGAAATATTACTTCATGAATCTCCCTCGAACATATTTTTTTTTTATTTTGCAGTTAATTTATCCATTATCCATACACAGTAACTTTTTTGTTACAAGAAAGTAGACTGGTCAGCTTTAGATACGACATGGAGGTAATTCCTCCCTTAACTTTCTCGAAGCATGCAACCTCCAAAACTGCTGCCCACATTTCAGAATGGATGCTATCTGGAATGGAGTGTTTTATACCCACCAAAAAATTCCAGAAAAATCCAAAGAGCCAGCCCTGGGTGACCACTGAATGCACTGCTGCCACAGCTTACCATGAACATTATTTCAATATCTATCACAAGGAACAATCTTACTGCATTCAGAACTAACTCACAATCACTGCAAGAATATTCTGGAGGATTCAAAGTGTAGCTATACACATGCAGTCCAGGTCAAGTTTGAAAACAAACAAATTGGACCCAAGGAATTCTGGAAGTTCACCAGCTGTGGTCACTATTATAAATGACCCAAGGTTATATCTTCCTTATTAGATAAGGCAAAGTTTTGCACCTCAATCTTTGCCTCTAACACACATTAGAAGTTACTCCCTTCCAAATTCCCCTATACCCTTCCTGACTCATCTCACTGACCATGATCTTAGTAGTATTTTTATTACTAAGAAAACTACTGGTGCAGCCAAAATTCTTGTGTTGTTCCTTAAGGATAGTAACCTGGAATTATGCCTGATCTTAGTAAGATCATTTAACTGCTGATTGAAGAAAAATCCTTCCCAAGTATGAGGAAGGTATGTGATGGGATGTTAGTAGGTTTGGGTAAATATAAGTGAACTCAGGTAAAAATGAGTAACACAAGACAAATATAAAACAAATGACAATGGATGTATGAACAAAAAGAATTACAGGTGTAGACAATTGTAATGGAAGGAAAAAACATTAAAATAGGTTAAAATAAGGATGTGCTTGCTTGTGTATGTGTGTGTAAGAAGTGTATGTGACAGACATCCATGCAGATGCATGCGAAGAAAATAGCAAAAACCAAAGGAGGATAAAGAAAGTGAACACACCTTGTCAGCAACATTCTTATCTATTTGCAATTACATCTGAAACCAAGAGTTGAAAAACGAAAGGAGACAGAGAATATCATTAGCTATTTATAGGATTAAAGAGTGCCCCTAGTGAAGGCTTTTGGTCAGAGTGAAATGGGATAGCCCACAAGTGTCAAGCATATGCCGGGTTTTCCAGAATGTGAGTGAGCACTCATCCCTGTCTCAGTACAGACCCCCATTAATCTTCCCAGTGTCATTAGCAAGCTTTTTGAGGCTATATTAATCAAAAAGGTTGTTGATCACCTAAGTAAGAACAACCTCTTGATCAACAAGCAGTACGGATTTTGATTGGCCGGATAAACTGCTGATGCTCTAACCATTACTAGCCAGCAAATACTTCTCAAGGACCCTAGCTTTAGATATTTCAAAAGCCTTTGACAAGGTATGGCACAAATGATTACTTCTTTAGCTATAGAATTACTGAAAGAATCTTTGCAATAATGAAGTCCTTCCTAATGGGTAGGTTTCTGAGGGTAGTCATTAATAGCCAGTACTCTGGGGCACAGTAATCAATCTCTGGGTAGCTTCTTGGACCAACACTTTTTTTGTACTTTACATAAATAATCTGCCTAAGAGTATACTATCATTATTTGTGAATACTTTGTACTGTATATGGATGCACCCCCAAAATTCTAAATGACCAGTGATTGATAACTGATGTCTTTGCTGATCAAACACTACACCATCTTAGTGGGAAACAAACTAGTTGATTATATTCAATGCCTCAAAAACCAAATTATTTACATTTCATCATCACTGATAGGACCCTGAACTACAACCAGTCATTCACTTGATGTTTCCACAAGGAAGACATGCACATTGAGCAACTATTGAGATTCAAACGCAACCCAGACCTCAGGTGGAATTCATACATATGATCCATCAGTAAAGACACACAAAAAATGATCAGTCCCCTATACCACTTTACTAAGTACCCAACTCCTCCTGCTATTCTCTACCTTTAAAAGAGCCAGATCAGGCCTAAAATGGATTATTGCTGCCAAATGCTGGTCGAAGATGCCCAGTCTTCACTTTCCAGTCTTGATGGGGTCCAAAAGCATCTTCACATCTTGGTGGGTGACAAATTATTTTCCATCCTGCAACACCACCACACCTCTTACAGATAAGATGCTACAAGCCTCTAACTGCTTTATCAATGGAAAGTACTCAGATAAACTATATTCCTTAGTTCCACAAGTTCTAACTATCATGGCTAGGATTTACCATCCTATAAATATTGTAGTGAATCATCCACATTCTCTCTGTATTCCACTGTTAAAAAGTAAGTTCCACTTGAGTGCATTCAGGGGTGAACCAGGGTTGGCTGGTTTTCCTGGAAATCTTTAGGGTATCTAAAAATCTTTCTGTGAAATATTGTTCTCTGTAACCAACTCTCAAGGAGATTTTTTCCCAATCACTATGCTTGAAACCTGTTTAAGTCTAGGGTTAACCATTATCTTCCCCTAAATATCCTCATAAACTGTGCCCCTTACTCTCTAACCCTCTACATCAAGTGGCTCCCAGACCTTGTACAGGGTGAACCAAAAGACAGATGCAGACAGCCACTGGAAGAGATTTCCACAAGTGAGAAGTGTGAGAAAAGGAACTATTAGAATAGAACTTATGGTTGCATATAAATATTTCAACAGTAAAACAATGAGATCTATTTGACAATTGAGTAGTATGCTTAAATTCATGTGGATGAGGTACCAAGGAAGAAAGATGATTAAAACGATTGCCATGAAAATATTTGTAGAAAAGACAGAGGGAAGTCACATTCGAGCAGTAGGAAAGTGATTGAAGTTGAGATGCCAGTGAGGAGTGCTAACATTACAAACCATTTTTTGGATTTGGTCAAGTATTTTGATAAATATATATATATATATATATATATATATATATATATACACACATATATATATATGAAATGTGTATGTATATAAATATATATATGCAAATTTTATATATATTATTTACATACCATATATGAAAAGCACTCAATATTAGTTAACATATTTAGTTGGATTGAAGTGGGTTTGATTAATTTTTAAATTTTGGTTTTATATATGGTTACATATATCAATGTTTTTATGGAAGTGGGAGAATAACTGTCATTGGAATGCCACTCAACCTTAGGCAAACATACATACATGCACGTATGCTCATTGACGTATGCAGACACACACGCACTCAATGGAGCTCACACAAACATCAACATATGTGAACAGTGAGGGACTGGGCATAAATGTGCATATGCGTGTTGTTGTACACATCTGTACACATTTGGTTGCTGTATTCAGTGTTGGATTGTGTAGCGAATATTTATTTTGTTTGTTATGCTCTCAATGCTCAGACCGATTTTTTTTTCTATTTTTGTTCACTGAATAATATTTACTCACATGCACGTATATACATATGATGGGGTCTGTGTAAGATTATGATAAGTAAAAATTTCTATTATTTTAATTTTTTAAGGCTGTTTTGTTATTATTTTAAAGCCAGTTATTTGCTTGTTTTTGGCCATTATGCATATGTAAATGGTAGAAATTACAGTTTGCAATGGTTACTAGTATTTATGCAGTAGTATTAATTTTGCTGAAGGAGGAAGAAGTAAGTACAATTATAGACAGATACGATAATGGTGGACTAATATAGCAATAGTAATTGTGATGTGGTATTAATGGTGGGGTTTGCGGGTGATGATAATAATAATTGTAGCAGCAAATAGTTACTGTAAAGTGGAAGAAGTGATCATAATAATGGTGGTGGAATGATAATAACAATAATTATAATTATTATGAAGGAAGTTTGAACTAGAAAATAATTGATGGTGTTATGGTGTCAGTGGTTTCTCTTTTCATGTTTATAGAGTCAATGGTGGTTTATGTTGTAGTGGTTGGTGGTATTTTTTTTATCCATTTGGTATAAATTCTGATAATAGATATTTATTTTCATGTCTGCATTTGGAAATTATTTCTGATTTTATGTTTAGTAAATTCTTTTGTTGGGTATGAGAAATTATTGCTACCTTTTTGTGTAGGCAAAGTTGGCATTTCTTTGTAATATTGTTGTAGGCAGGTGCTTTTTGCGATATTTTCAAGCTTATTCTTGGTGTAATATTTCTGTCTTTTAGATGTCATATGTATGTAGATAGTGTAGTGTTGTTTGAGTATTTTCTGTTGGAGAATAAAAGGTTGTGGTTGTTTTTCTCTTCTTGAATGGTCCCTCAGTGGCACTGATGTAGTACATTGTGCTGTTGTTTGCACTTACATTGACTTTATATATTATATTCATTTGTTGGCAATTTCCTTGGAGTGGATATTGCTTTATTTCTGCAGTAGCACTGAGGTTCCCTGGTTGCATTATTGTAGGTTGTTATTTTTTGTTGTGGCTTTTTATTATTTGTGTTATATTTTTTGTGCAGCTGAACAGATTTTAACATTATTTTTGTTGAATATTTTTGCTACTCGGGTTGTTTCAGGGAAGTGCTTGTCTATTAAGTTTAGGAATGTCCTTCCTATGTTTGTTTTGATGGTTTTGTTGTATGGTGGGTTAAACTAGATAATTTTTGGTTGTAGAGGTGTGTATTGTAGTTATTGTGTGTATCCACTTTCTTTTAGTGCTTTGTCGTATGGTGTTTTTTATTGAAA